>JACERP010000096.1:0-335560 GCA_014080715.1 Scenedesmus sp. NREL 46B-D3 | reverse complement strand
CGTTTCAAAAGCGCGCCTTGAGTGCCAGCTGCAGCTCCGCCTTGTGCTCGCTGTGCTGCCTGGCCTGCGCACGGCTGCGAGTGGAGGGGGCCTGCAGGGGCAGCAGGCACCGGGTGCGGCAGGCTGCTTTCTGTGCAGCACTGGCAACAACTCGCCGCGCAGCACTGGCAGAATGCGGCGCGCACAGTCAAGCGCACTCCCTTGGCGGAGAGTGCAGACTGCTGACGGGCTGGTTTGACCTCGTTTGAGGCACACCAACAACGAGCACAGCACACGTACAAAGGCATGCAGGCAAAGGCATCATCGCTCCCGCTGCTGTGACAGCTCCACTGTCAGCCTGCCAGCTGGTGGTGAAGGCAGGGGCAGCGCCCGAATCAGGCACACGCGTGCAGCAGCCAGCAACCAGGAAGGACTGCAACACAGACACACAGCCGCACCTGCCTCATCAGCTCCCGCCACGCTGCGCTCCACTGGCCATGCAGCCGCTCCCACTTGGCCAGCAGCGGTGCCACGGCAGCCTGGGGCACGCCGTCAGGCCCAGCCTGGACCACCAGGTCGGCGTCCAGCTGCAGCAGCGAAGGGTCCAGGAGGTCCATGGGAGGCAGCTCGTGCAGCAGGCACCACAACGACCTGCAGGATACACGCGCGCGGATCGAAGCAGTGCAGGGGCGGGTGCGTGGATGCACATGCAGTGTCAAGGGGAATGCGACGGCGGCTCAGCTGTTTTGATTGGTTTGTGAGGCGCTGCAGCAGGCCCAGCCTGGGCCGCCACAGGTCTAGAAACAGCACCAGCACAAACAGCAGTGCCACAGGGCATGGGCAGTTCAGTTGGGGAATCGAATGCAGCAGGCACACTGTTAGGTCGCAACGCAGTGCAGGGTGCAGGTGGTTGAGTTGAGGGTTGCGTGCAGCAGGCACCTCAGATGTTTGCCAAGCAGTGCAGGCATGGCAAGCAGGCAGGAGGCAGGCATGTTGTGCTTGCGCCATAATCAGGCCCAGCCAGCAGTTTCAGGCTAGGGTCCACGTTGCAGCTGGTACACCGTGGCAGATCACGCGCAGGCATGACAGCTAGGCCACCGTTGGCAGGTCACGCAGCAACACAGCAGCGACTGCAAGGATAGAAACACAGAAAATGTACACAGCACCGCATACGGGGCCCGCACTAAGGCAGCACACGCATCAGACGGCAGAGCATCTCTGCCCCATAGAGCTTGTGAGTGCGCAGCACGTCTATACCATGGAGCATCGACTGATGCTGCTGTTCTGGGGTGCAGGCCAGCTGGCATAGAGCTGGGAAACTTGAAACACCACACAGCGCCGCAGCGCACCTGATGATGTTGCTGCGGTGGGTCGGCCTGCCTGGGCTGCTGTGCGTTGCTGCAGCGACTGACTGCTGACCCCTTTGCGCAGCCTCTTTCACACACCTGCAGCAGCAGCAGCACCCACACACACATGACACCTCCTCTAAACTGTTTTCAAAACCAGACAAGACTGAAGCAGACATTGCAGCACTTTCACGCCAGCCAGCAGCACCAAGCCAACACTGAGACTACATACCGTAGCAGCCACAAGCCCTACACCTGCGCCACCGCATGGCCACTACATGGGGGCTAGCAGCTGCATAATGCCAGCCGCAAGCAGCGCCAGATGCCCGCCCCCGCCTGCGCTGCAATGCGTCATGACACACAAGCATTGTACAATGCGGATTGGGTTGCATTGGCAACTTTGCCCGTTGGGGTAAAGCAGTTGCCTGCAGTTTCCAATCTTGCTTGCTGTGGCTTGCTGAAGAAAGGGGTGCAACAATGCGTTTTGGCCTGGGCTTGAAGAGTGACAGCACACCTGCTGTGCCAGGGCGGGAGCTGGCCGTCCAGTGCTGCCTTGTAGCAGTAGGGGATGAGCACCTCCCTGCCCGTCTTGGGCGCATCCAGCGAGCGGTAGTAGCTGCAGCATCGACGGCAAGCAAGGGACGGGCGGATGTTGCTCATGCAGAGATTTGCCCATCGAGCAGAACAAGGGTGTCACTCGTGCGTGCAGTGCGCACACGTGTGCAGGTGCAGCAACACAATGTCGCAGGAGCATCTGCAGCTGCATGCAGCATGGTTTGCTAGTGATCCTTCAAACAACAATGTGCTCCACCTGTCAGCCCACGTGCTGTGTGTGCAGCAACGGCTGCGGCAGCTGCAGCTGACACACATGTTCCCACCAAAGCGTGTCGTCTGCAGCCGCGCACACCACGGCACGCATGAGGAGGCGATGTTGCCGTCACCATGAGACTTGCATTGCGGAAGGTGGTGCTCAGAGCCTTGCTCACCACCCGACAAGCTCTTCACAGGCCGGGCTGTCCAGCCGCTCCCTGTCAGCAAACAGCTCCCACAAGTTGTGCGCCTCGCCAATCACGCTGCCCACCCGCAGGCAGAACGCGCTGTAACGCGTCAGTAACGCCTCAACATCCTGCCAGCTGGCTGACTCAGCCACTGTCCATGCGGCTCTGTGGCTGCTGCTGCTGGGTGTTGCTGCGGGGGCTGGGGTTTGCGATGGGTCCTGGTAGGGTGCAGGGTCTTGTGGGCGGAAGTGGTGCAGCACACGTTCGTCCCACAGCAGCAGGAAGTGGTCGCCCTGGAGAGAAAGCAAGGAATGTGCGCGCCCGCAGTGAATGCAGACATAATTTACACAGTGCAGCTCAGCACAGGTTTGCTGGCAACATGAGACGAGACGTCAAGAACGGTTCCTGCCGCATGTGTGTTCATCCTCCAAAGTGCATGCTGAGGTTTATGGCAAGCAACATGCGTGTGGCTTCACCTGCCTCAACAACATGCCATCCCTGCCCGACAGACACCCACAACCCATTCCACGACACCACAACATCCCTGACGAAGCCGGTGTTCACCAGGTGCTGCTGCCAGCACTCACGTCGTAGTCGCCCCCTGCAAGCGCAGCAGCCAGGCAGCTGGGCCCCACCGTCGGCAGGAAGGCAGCGCCCGACAGGCCCTGCGGCACCAGCGCCAGCAGCTGCGGGGGGTAGCCGACCACGCGCACGCGCCGCACATCCGCAGGGTGGATGCCGGGGTCCCTGCAGCAGACACGCCGCAACCACCGCCACCACCACAAGCACCACCAGCAGCAGCAGCAGCAGCGCGGGCAGGACCTCACCACCCCTGGAAGAAGTGTCCTCACACAGAGTCACTCCGGCAGGCGGTTCCTCCTCCCTGGTCATCAAGCACATGCTTCGGCAGCCGCGCGATCAACCACACTCTATTATTCTTCAAACCAGCGCACCTGTAGATGACGGCCCAGCCGGCAGGTGGTACCAGCTCCGGCCGCACCGCCACGCAGCCCGCCGGCACGCCGCCGCAGCTGGGGTCCGGCAGCCCAAACAGCCGCACCCCGCCGCCGCGGCGGCGGCGGGGCGAGCCCCGGGCAGGGCGCGACGGCGCCCGCCGCTGCCGCCTCGGCCGCGTCGGCCGGGCTGGGCAGCGGCAGCGACAGCATGGCCAGGCGCTGGCGCATCTGCAGCTTGATGTCGTGCAGCTCCTGCGGCGTATGACAGGACGCGGGCCACGATCGTCTGCTATAGAATCAACTGTGGTCGGTAGCAGCGGCCAGTTGCGTCAAACGGTGCACATCCAACTTGCAGCTCGATGTCGTGCAGCTCCTGCGGCATAACATTTGACGCGGGCCATGATGGTCTGCTGCTGTGTGTGTGCATGTGTTTGCAAGTGCAATTGGTTGACACAGCTGCACTGACAATGACAGCGCAGTCAACACCTTGGTGCACCTGCAGTTGTGTTGAATGCCCTGCAGCTGAAGGCAGCTTGTGGACGGCACACAGCCTTCGCACGTATGAACGACGAAGCAGGAGAAGCATGAAACACACCCGCACTGCCGGCACTGGCGCAGCCAAAGGCTAGCTGGCCAAGCGCCACGGCCTGGCCTTACGGTCAGAAACAAAGTGGCGCTGTAACGCTTCAATGATAAGTGCAACAGTGGAAGGGGAGTGCAATGGCGTCACCAGCATCCAGCACAAGCACATGACCAGAGCGGCTTGCAGCACCAAGCATGCCATGCAGGCATGCAATGAAGGTACCGCCGCAGCTCACCTGCTTCAGAGCAAGGTCCGGTCTGAACTCCACTTCAGCTGACAGGCCCGCTGCTGCCAACCCTGCAGATGCCAACGCTGAACGAAGCCTGCTGCTGCTGCTGCTGCTGCTGCTGCTGCTGCTGCTTGGGCACCACGCCAATCATTGCATCCAGCTTGTGCGCCACGTCCAGCGCGCCTGCTGACCTGGCCGCTGACAGGGCGGCCGGCAAGCTCTGGTCAATGTTGACCAGCTTGTGCTGCTCGATCGCCAGCCAGCTGTTGCAGCCAGATTTGTGACATGACACCAGGCAGCGAGATCAGCATCAGTGTGCGCAGGCATGCGTGGCGCGGTTTGATCTGCAGCAGCACTTCAGGCCGAAAACATGACTTGGGCAAACAGAATTGAAGAGCTGACCGTTCATACTGGCACAAAGAAGCTGTCTCCACCCGTTGAGCTTGCGCTGGCTGGCAGCCAAGCAGCTCTCTGCAATGGGCCGGTACCCAAGCATGGCCCACCATGCCTGCAACGCGGTCCCCGCTACAGCCACAGTACCCTGCCCTCCTCCACAACACACTGCAAACACGTGACCAGGCATATCTTGGGCCTTCGGCTGCCAAAAAGCCCCGGATGAATGGTACAAACCGGCACCTGCTCGCACTCACTCCGCAAAGACCTGCTGAGGCACCCCGGCGTGGTGCAGCAGCAGCAGCAGGTTCCTGTTCACCCTGATCTTCTCGGCGGGCTGGCGGCGTCGTCGGGAGGCCGCGCCACCACCTCCAGCATCGCAGCGCAGCCACACACACACCGCTGCCGCTGCCGCCGCTGCCGCCCGCCGCCTGCTGCCGCTGCTGGTCGCATTGCTGCTGGAGGCATGGCCGCAGCTGTCGGCTGTGCCGTAGGCATCGGGCTGCTGCTGCTGCTGCTGCTGCTGCTGCTGTGGCGGCAGGCTCTTGCAGGGCATGGGCGGCTGCAGAAAACAGCTGCTGCTGCTGCTGCTGCTTCCTGCCCGCTGCCAGGCCTCATGCACGTACCACAGCTGCTGCAGCCAGGGCCTGTCCTGCGGGTGGCAGCACTCCAAGGCGGTGCGGCCGCATGCTGCTGCTGCTGCTGCTGCCGCCGCCGCAGCTGCTGCTGCCTGCGCACATGTAGTGGTGCTGCTGCCAGCACGCTGCCGCCAGCCCGGCTCCTCACGTTGCTGCTGCTGCTGTTGGTGCACCTGATGAGCCCAGGTCAGCGCCTGGTTCCAGTGCGCCGTCCACTTTGCCCAGAACAGCCCCCCCTCTGGCGCCTTGACCTGGCTGGCCGCAGCAGCACGCAGCCAGCGGCAGCACCGCGGCGCTGAGCGGCAGCAGCGTGCCCTTGGCGATGACGCCGCCGTAGTGCGGGTCAAACAGCCGCACCTGCAGCAGGCCCGGCGGGCGCGCCGCGTCATGTAACGGTCTACTGTGCAGCTGCAACAAGCCCCCCCCCCTTTCCTCCAAGTGTCCACCCCTTTTGCTGGCATCCGTCTCAACAGGCACGTTGCGTGTCCACGCGCCACTTTGGCAAAACAACATGCAAAGACATGGATTCAATAGAAGTCAACTTGCAGATAATGAGAGGTCGATAGTGTGTGGCTCTCACCTGCAGTGGTGTGTGGGGCCACAGCAGCCCCTGGCCCCTCTCAGCTGCTGCCAGCTCCCCCGCCGACACGGCAGGCACCAGGCGCGCCAGGTCATCAGCTATGAACCCTGAACCATCGCTCATGACCTCACTGAACCCTGACGCTGAGTCGGCGGAGCGGCTGAACCCTGCTGACGTGGCGGGTGAGGTGTGGGGTCTGGGGTTGTGCGGGCAGCCTGTTGCCGCAGGCGTCTGTCGGCCCTTGGATGTCAGGGATGTAGAAGACACGAGCAGCTTGCAGCTGCAGCACACGCGGCAGCATAGGACACAGCACAGCACGCCGCAAGCTGTCACCACGACAAGCTTCCTGCAGTAGGCACGGCCAGATATTACACAGCACAAGGACGCAGGTTTGGGCAGTATCTCAAAAAACCCACCACGGAGACTGCTGCCGGGAGGCAGGGCCGGCACCCTTCCCCGCTCACCCTGAGTGGCGCCGCACTCGACACCAGCAGGGCACCCCTAGCGCTCAGCTTGCTGATGCTGCCCAGGCTGCTGAACCCGCCCAGCAGCTGCCGGGCCGCGGCAATGTTGGTCGCGCGCCAGGCGGCACCGTCCTCCGGCGCCAGGCTGTCCGTGGCCAGCAGCCACAGCGCGGCACCCTCCTGGCCTGTGCCCTTCTGCACGATCCTGCGGATGCGGTCAGAAGCAGCGGGCAGGTGCGAAGCAAGGCTGGGGCACGGTGCCTGCAAGATGCGGAGGCGGGACACTAGAAGAGGAGGGTGCAGTGTGCAGCTCTGGGGTGGGCCGTCATACTGTGCTGTCTTTGGCGCCAGGCTGTCGGTGGCCAGCAGCCACAGCGCCCGCCTGGCCTGTGCCCTTCTGCACAATCCTGCACGCGTTGGTCGTGTGACGAAACAAACAGTCAAGTTTCTCAGAGGACGGGCGAGCAGCTGCAGGCATCAGCCGCGCCGTGTGATCGCAGCCCTCATGGGGAACAAGCACAGGCAGGCAGCAGGAGGGGGGCGCCAAACAGCAGCGGCTTGCTCTGATGTGGCACGCCTGCGGCAGCCGCTGCCACCAGCGTGCTTTGCAGCCACGTCCACAAACACAAACCCCGTTCGGCAGCTGCAACAAGGGACAAAATTGCCCGCCACACCTCCTGTAGCGCCTGCCGGCCAGCAGCACGCCGTGAGTCAGCACGTCGTCCAGCGCCGCTAGCAGCGCCCGCGCCTCACCCTCGCGCTGCCGCTGCCTGCCGCCGCCGCCGTTGCCGCCGGCCTTGGCGAGCACCGCGGAGGCGGCGGCCAGCGCGGCTTGTCCAGCGGGACGCGCAGCAGCCGGTCGTGGCTGCCCAGCACCGGGTGGCGCTGCAGGAAGCAGGAGGCCTTGTCGCGCAGCTCCCAGTACCTGCAAATTAATCAATCAATCAATCAATCAATGAATCAATCAATCATCAATGAATCAATCAATCAATTACACACTGTGTTATCAAGAGTGAAAACCCAAAAAAGGGGAGCGTGCAGCGGTACAAATGCAGGCAGCGCAGCACCTGCTTTTGTGTACGGGTTGTGCGTGACAGATCAGGGGGTGAACCTGCAGCTGGGCTGCTGGCTGGAAGCGACCCAGCTGTCAACCTCCCGAGGACCCCGCCACAAATAAGCATCCAAGTGGTGGTAAGCGATGCAGCAAGACCGTTGTGTCACCCTGCAGACTGGTTTTAAGTCAGCTTCCGCCGTTTGCAAGGCAGCAGCGACAGCGGGACAACAGGCAAGGCAGCGTGGCCGCCGTGGGTGTTGGCAGCTGCGCCCGCCACACCCATACGGGTCTGCCGGACCCATGCATATGCGCAGCAGAGGCTGCCAGTCATTGCCAGCGCATGACTGTGCTGCACCACGAAAAAAGCCTGATGGTGTGACACCCTGTACAGACCCCAGGGAACCTTCCAGGCACGCACGTGTCCAGTGCAAGAGAAATTTGCTGCTGCGCGCAGCAGCTCTTACTTGAACTCCACCGTGCCTCCGCATAGCAGCTGCATACCGCCAGCACAACCAACAGCAGCCAGCGTGCCAGGCCCAGCCCCCCTGCTGCTGCTGGCTGCTGCTGCTGCTGCTGCTGCTGACTGTATGCTGCCACATTCAGCAGCAGCCGCCCTTGGTTGCGTGGATGCTGCCTGCCCTGCAGCTGGGCGGCACGCTCAACGCTGCTGCTGGTGCTGCTGCTGCTGCTGCAAGGCCCCCACAGCTCGGCATCAGGAGGGCCATGATGCCACATGTAACAGGCAGCTGCAGCATCCCAGCTGAGCCTGCCATTATGTAGCAACTCCCTGACAATCCTAGATGGGGGCACCGCCCAGCGTAATGAGTCAGCATCTGTCCAGGTGTTGCAGTAGCGCGCCCACTGCGTGACCAGTTGGTCGGGCATCCACCCCACACCATTGCTGCTGCTGCTGCTGCTGCTGCTGCTGCTGCTGTTGCCAGATGGGCCCCCAGTACTCAGCCCTACAGTGCTTGACATGCCGGGGCATTGGGTGCTGTTGTAGCCTTGCTGCTGCTGCTGCTGCTGCTGCTGCTGCTGCTGGGCACTGTTGCTATCCACTGCTGCTGCTGCTGCTGCCAGGTAGGCTGCCAGGTCATCAGCCAGCCAGGCATCCAGCTGGTCAAGCTGCTGAGGTGGCAGCAGGGGCAGCTGCTGCAGCGTGCGCAGGCTCACCCAGTCCAGCACCATGAACTGCTGCAGCAAGTTCCTGCAGGTGGTCAGGCGCGAGAAGAGTGCGCAAAGACGGTGAATGAAAGAGTGAGCAGCCTAGGCTGGCCTGCCAGCACCGGGGTGAAGAGGCCGGACCCAGCATCAATTGCTGCTTGCAAGGCATCACAACCAGGCTTCTGGCTCATGTGCACGCACACAAGCTCACAAGGTATGCATACAGCTGCCCATAACGTGGGGCTGCTGTGTTTCCCTGAGTCTTGTGGCAGTGACAGGCACGTTGCAATGTCCACAGCCAACGTTGGACGGGGTTGTACTGCCAGCTGTACCTGCAGCTGCCCATGCACGACGAATGCACCACATACAAGAGTTTGTTTTCAGCAGAAGGATGCACCCACAAAGGCAGCCACTTCCAACCCGCCCGTGGCGGGCAGCTGCTGACGCACAGCGAGCTCAAGCGAACCACCAGCCAGGCGCCAACACGCACACACATACCCAACTGCACAAACAACTGCAACATGCACCCAAAAAATGCACCGGGCCCCACACCCACCTGATTTCAGCCGCATCGCATACGTAACATGTTACGTACGTGTTACGTGCCGTGCACAGCCAGCCACAGCAACCTGCCCACGCGCCCACCTGAAGTGGAAGCTAAGCGCCAGCCAAGCCTGCAGCCGTGCCAGCTCGCGCTGCACGTGCCAGTCAGGTTCCCGCAGGGCAGCAGCCAGGGTTGCCACGTCAGCAGCTGCCACTGCTGACTGGAGCTGCCAGCAGTGCCAGATGCGCGACCAGATGCCTGGCCGCCAGCTGGCTGACGGCGTCTGCTGCTGGGTCTGCTGCTGCTGCTGGCTGCCAGATGCAGTGCTGCTGCCAAACCCCGCAGCAATGTTGCTGCTGCCAGGAGACGGTGCAGCACTGCCGCAACCACCGCCATTGCTGCTGCGGTTGTTGCTGCCGCCGCCACCGCCGGAGTCGTGCCACTGTGCAGCCGTGTTGGCCGCCTGCCACTGCCTGCCGATGCTGCTGCTGCTGCTGTTGCTGCCAGTGTTGCTGCCCTGCTGTTGCCCGGCAATGGTGCCTGCATAGTGGCGGTTGGCAGCTGCACCGAAACCTAAGCCACCACAACAACCAGCAGCAGCAGCAGCAGCAGCTGGGGGTGTGTGCAGCATCTGGCTAGACCTGTCAGCACCGTAGTCCTCCCAGCCATTGTGTTGAGTTTGTGCTGTGCCACTGCAGCCTGCGTCTGCTCCAATGCAGCCAGGCTTACTCCATGAGCCATTTACTGTTGCTTTTCCTTGTGCTGCTGCTGCTGCTGCTGCCGCCACTGGCCAGGTACCAAGGTGTCCGCCCATTCCCGCTGCGCTGGCATGCTGCTGCTGCTGCTGCTGCTGCTGCTGCTGGCCAGGATGCAACTTGTTGTGACACAGTGCAGCCGTGCCTTTCACCGATTTGAGCCTGCTGCTGCTGCTGTGGATGTGTGTGCTCCTGCTGACTTGGCCATCCCTGCTGCTGCTGCTGCTGCTGCTGCTGCTGCTGCCGGGATGCCCACTGATTTTGCTGCCACTGTTGCTGCTGGTTGCCCAGCCTGGAATCGGCAGGCCCACCAGCAGGTTGAGTACCTGTTGGCAGCTGCTGCGGTTGTGGTTGCTGCTGGTTGCCACGTGCACTCACTGCCACGTCAGCGCCCAAGCTGCATCCTGCGGGCCACAAAGCCTGCCGCACATGCTGCCCTTGTTGGCGCTGCTGCAGAGGTTCGACCTGCTGTTGGTGGGGATAGTGCTGCTGCTGCTGCTGCTGCTGCTGCTGCTGCTGTCCATGCCACTGCTGCTGTTGCTGTTGCTGCTGGGTGGTGCTCCATTGCTGCGCCTGTGCACTGCACGCTTGCCACTGCTGATGGAGTGTCCTGTCGCCATGTGCTGGCAGCTTGCTCGGGGATATCTCATCCTGGTTGAGGTCGGGGCCCTGTGCCCTTTTTGTGCCTGGCGAGGCTTGCTGTCCCGACGAGGGTTGGTGTCCTGGCTGCTGCATGTCCACCAGCTATACTATTTAGCTAAGGACAGCATGATGCGAGGCACAGCGGCAACGATGACTGCCAGATCAAACGCTTTCAACAGCATTCCCTGACGTACGTTGGTACTCGATGGTGGACGTGGTGACATCCATATCAAGAAGATTCACCTTGTGCGCTTGCCTCGACACGCATTTCAGAAAGCGGTCGTGGTGTTGGCTAGCAGGAAAGGTGCTGTGCGTGCTGTGCTGTGCGACGGTTGGTGTTACACAATGATCAGCAAGCTGTTTCTTGCTGGTTCTTGCAAGCTTTGTCCTTTCCAATCGTCATGTGTAGCTGTGAGTGAAGCGCCCCGATCGCTTGAATGTAGGCCACCTACACGAGCGCTTCATGTTGCCAGGTACCGGTGCTGTAAACTTCACTGGCAGTGCAATACAAGCTTTCAATGCCACAAAACGCCTGTTCACGCCAGCAGGTACGGGATGCTAGAAAGGGTCTTGGCCTGGGGAATTGCGTCAGTGCAGATCAGTTGAAGCAGGTACCACCTGTTTACACATGCAGTGCAGATCAGGTGAAGCAGGTAAATAAGTAAACAACCGTGCAGCAGGAAAACCTGGCATGTGGTGTTGCCACCATGATCGCAGCCGTTACCTTTGGGCGTTATCATGCTGCACTCCATTAAACATGACACTGCAGATATGGATATCCCCACTGCAAGTTGGCGTAGTGCTGGCAACGGCTCACTGCGTGGCCCCTGCCTCGACCACAACTGCGTATGCCATGTGGTATACCAACATTGGTATACCACATTGTGTTAACACAATGAACTACCCCCCGCTGACGGTGCTGCAGCTGTAATTAATGTTAAGCCGCTTTGGACCAAGTCCTATGCCCTATGCGAGCAAATCCATAGAAATTCGGCCAACAGCTGCAGACACAAGCCTGGGCCTGCACGGCTGTTGATGCAATGACGAACATGAAGATGCAGAGACACCCATGTGAGAAGACACTCATGTATATGCATTCAACACCATGAAGATGCATACAACCACAGTTGATGCGTCCTGCTTGTGGCAAACACCATGCCACACTCCCATGAGCAGCAGTCACTGCTGCCGCCGCCGCCCCCAGAGGTTTTGATCAACCTACCCCACAACACACGGCCGCGATCAACAAATCTTCCCAGGCCCTTTTACACGCATGTCGCTGCTCAGCCGTCACAATGGTTCGAGCTGCTAGCCACCGGCAACACATTCAGTCACTCACAACAATCCCACACCTGCAGCCAGCTGCGGCCCATCATCCATTCCTCGGGTGCTCAAGCATGCAACCACGTTGACCTGCGACATGAATGCATGCCATACACAACACTCCAAGCAAACATCAGTGATTTTATAGTGCTTACCTAAGGTATCACGTGCTGTGGCACTGCCTTGGCATTGGGTGTCGCACACAGAACAGCATAACAGACTGTAGCAGCACACACGGTGAAAACAAACACATTGCTTTCTGCTGTGTGAAGATCCAAAAGCTGCGCTACAAGCCCACTTCAAAAAGAGCCGTTATTGGGCTCTTGGGTGCAATGTACTCGGATAGACTGGTTTTGGGACAGCGTGGCAGAGCAGGCAAACAAGTACCTAAACAAAAATGGTTGCAGCCACGCAACACCAACTGTGCACCGTCACCAGTGTTGTTGCAGCACCCCAGCCGCCAACGCACCCACTGGTGAAACACTCGGGGCCAGGGCAGGAGGGGCGACAAGTCCATCACAACGATGCCACAACCACACGACAGCAGGTCGAGCGCAGGGCAGCATGGCGATCGGGGACAAGAAGCCACCGGTTGGTCTGCAAAGTCTGGCAACATCAGTCTCTGCTGCATCTTTGAACTGGCACCAGGAAAGAAGGCAGCACCATCCAGCTCTGTACTCTTGGGTGATGAACGGCCTCAGTTGCGGGCTTTGGTTGCCCCGCACACAAACATACTGTGGCACAACCGCCTGCATATTGCCAACGACCTGCATACTGCCTTTGGGCCTTGTCCAGTACGAGGTCAGAGCAGAGCTCTCAGCACTCGTTCGGCAATCACTCCAGGGAGCGGTAGTGCAGCTGAATGACAATGCCGCTCATCTTTGAAACAGGCACCAGGAAGAAGGCACCACCATCCAGCTGCCGGAGGCAGCACTTCAAAGGAAGATGCTGACAAGTGGCTCAATGTGCTGCTCTCACACAACATAATGTCGCATGCTGGGACCACATCACGCGCACGCTGCAGTGACGCAATGAAGCTGTTTGCCCTCCGCCAGTCCAGGAGTGCTGCTCCATCAGTGCACCTTGCCAGATGAAGATATCAAGCAACACCAGCAAGACGCTGGACAGCCTAGACAGCTCCAACGTGTCACTACCCATTCAGACAGGACTGACAGCTCCAACAGTGGGGGCAGCACCACAAGCAGTATGCAGATGGGCGCGGCAGACACGACATCCAGCCAGCAACATGCTCATGCAGCGAGCACTCTATTGATGTCATTGCTGACATTGCATCAACGCTGCTGCTGTTGTCGATGCTGTCGCTCCCTCTGCTGCGTCGCTGGTACTTGTGCTACGGTATGACTCTGCTGCAACACTCAACACTCAGCACTCTCCACAAGGGGACTGTTCAAGTTGTGGTGTGTCTACTTGTGCTCATGCTGGCATATCCTCCACCAGTATGCCAGCATCTGTTCGTTATGCACTGCACAGCACAGTGGCCTACCGCAGCGCTGCTGCTCTGGCAGCACCCCAACCCCGCAACCTACACCCCAGCCAAGCACCCTGAACCTCATGCTCCCAACACCCCGCAGTGTGTTTGCTGCAGTCTGCCGCTTGCGACTTCATGCAGTCCTGTAGCAGCAGATAGACCCACACACATGACCCATAGTATTAGTGCTGCTGCACCCCCATGCAATGTCATGTGTACCGCAGTAACCGCATACGATGCTCTGGGAGCAGTGGCCACACCCTCACTGCGGCTGCTGTGTTGCTGCGATTATCCATGGGTACTGCTGCGCTGATATGCCGCTGCCCACCCAACTGTGAGGCGATGGAATGCCGCAACTCCCCTGCTCGCTGTGCAACAATGCACGCGGTAACACACACAGATGCATGCAGGAATAACATCAGACCATATGCACACTAGCTTCGCTTCTTGATTGCTACCTGGAACAAGCAGGAAGAGCACCGCACACGCTGACTTTGACGGGCCATCTTCCAAGGTTGAACAAGTGTCCACAAAGTGCTGCAGTACAGAGCTGCGCTGGTACAGCGACATCCACGACAAATCCCATAGCAAATGCAACAGCCACCGTGAAACATTGCCGTGGGCCCTCCTGTACCCTGCTGCCCAGTTCTTTGGCCAGCTCAGCAACACTGCCGCACCGCTGCCTGCGCCCTTCCACCCTGCCGCCCTGCTGATCAGCCAGCTCAGCCACAGTTTGTGAGTGTCACCAATGCAACTCAGCATGCAGTTTTGGTGTTGCTGATCATCAAGCAGACCACCAGGCAGCAACACGAAATAACAGCCTGCACTGAGCGAGCTCCACATCACCAGGTCAGTGACACCACCCCTGTCCTCTACGCAACTTCAACATCGACTCCAATAACATGGCAGGAACACGCAGCACCTTGCCTAGTTCTTTGGTCCAGCCTGACTAACTGCTGTACTTGCCGTTGTTGACTCTCGGTTGACAAAACACACCACAGCACCAGAACAGGAAAAGCCTGAACTGGAAGATATTCACAAGCAGTGTCGCTGCGGCCAACCCACACACAGCAACACAAAACCACGCGTGTGCACACACACGCACGCATTAGCACGCCTGCTGATGTATCTGGACAATACGGCACAGCTGCCATAGTCGAGCTCCAACGGTTCTGCCGCTAAGCATCACCGAGCGCAGCTTGAATGTGCATGCAGCTGCCAACACAGCTGCAGTACTTGCCAGCACAGGCCCGTCTGCACGGTGACCCTCACGCCACCCACCCCCACCCCCTGCCGAGATAGCCAGCAGCCCCAGAAGCGATAGAGCTGCGCATCTCTGCAGTACGTGCAGGGCAGGGACTGCAAACTGCTGGATGAAGAGACCATACCACCGTCTAGCCGCCGGCCCGCGTTCGAGGGTCTGGTGCCCGCCCATGCTGTCAAGTGCTTCGACGCCTCCTCGCCACTGCAGACAGCGAAGTGCCAGCACTGCCAGCATGTCGCGGGCGCAGCGCACCTCGCGCAGTTGGTGTTTAAAAAAAGGGTTAGGGATTAGGGTAAGGAGCCGGCGCAGCGCACCTCGCGCAGTTGCGCGTGTCGGTGCTGCTGCAGCAGGGGCTGCGCATGCTGCGCCGGGTGCATCGCTGGGCCGCGTGCTCCCCTCAGTTGGCAGAGGCTGCAGCGCCCCCCAGCATGCCGCAGGAGGGGCGGCTCATGCTGTGCGGTGTGCGGCGCTGAGCCACATGCCGTCCTCGACTTTGAGCGTGAGCGCCAGCATGGAGCGAGCCAGCACCTGCTGGTGGTCACCCATGCGTGCAGCAGGACGGAAGCTGCAGGAGGCACGGCAACACGGCAAATGGCAATGGAAGTTAAATATAAATATGTACTCTGTTGATTAATATGAGTATCCGTTTTGTTGGGCGCTGCAGCACGCGGACATGGCTTGCAACACAGGCATCGTGAAAGTACACACGACACAGATCTTGATCCTGTGACTAAGCCGAGTCGTGGCTGCCAGGGCAGCGCCCAGCAGCTAGCTTCATGTGGACAGCAGCAGTGTACTGCGTGCAGGCGTGTTGCGTGTTGCTAAGACAGAAACAAGCAGCCGCGGAAGCAGGCACGCAAATACAACACAAGCAGCGTCGCCAAAAGACTCACGTGAATGTGGACAGCAGCATCGCCACCGCGCTGCGCACCACCACCTGCCCCAGCGCGAGCCCGATGCAGTTCTTCGGGCCAGACGAGAACGGCAGGAACCTCGGCGCCCCACTGGCCGGGTCGATCGCCGCATTTGGGTCTTGCCAGCGCTGGGGTTTGAACTCCCGCGCGTCCGACCCCCAGCTGCCGCTGTAGTTGTTGACGACAAAGAGTGACGGGAAGACGGTCACGCCTGCGGGGACCAGGTAGGGACCCACCTTGGTAGGCCGCTCCGTCAGCCTGCAGGAAACGACGACAACCATTGTGACAGACAGTGTGACAAAATGATGTGGTTGACAAGAGAGTGACAGAGTGAGTGAGCACTAGCACTACCACCAGCCATGGCTATGTGTGAAGGCGCGCAAATGCATGCAAACGAACGTGTTAGTCACGTGCCATGTGCCGTCCCATGGCGTCCTAGACAGCATGCACCGCAGCAGCGCAACACCAGCACACCCAGACAAGGACATCGGTGTGTTAACATATACGCACCGCGGTGATGCGGATGCGCCTGCTGGGTAGAGCCGCATCGCCTCGTTGATGACGGCGTCTAGGAAGGGCAGCCCCTTCAGGGGGTCGAAGCTACGGCTCAGCACCGCCAGCGCGGCCTCCAGGTCGCCGTTGCAGGGCAGGCCTGCGCCACGCAGCTCCGCCAGCAGCTGCACCTCCGCCTCGGGGTGCGTGGCGACGCAGTATAGGATCCAGGAGATGGTGTGCGCTGCTGTCTCGGGAGCCATGATCTGTGCGCGGGCAAACATCGGACATGCATGTGTGGCGGAACAAGCAAGCACAATCCCAGATCATGTTGTGCTCTGTGAGTCAGCATGGTGCAGTGTGGCGACGGCCGTCCAACACTGCGGCACGGCAACTCTGTGCGAGTACTGCCCAGCCATTTGCAGAGCATTCTGACCACAACCACTACAGCCGCAGTGCAGTGCTATGTAGAGGCCAAGCCAAGCCCTGGTGTGATCCTCTGTGCTGCTGATCAGCTGCTGTCCTGTGCCGCCGCCTGCCCCTCGCTCCCCCCCACCTGGTTGCCGACCTCCGCCAGCAGCCGCTCCCTGCAGGGCGGCTTGCCGGTGCGCGGGTCGACCAACCGCCGCAGGCATGCCGTCAGGCTCAGGTCTGCCGCCCTCTCGCTGCAGTGTGCATCGCAGCGACAGAACGAAACAGCACTCAGACGGCCACGCAGCAGCGAGAGACGCGGGCGGCAGTAGCACTCGTGCGTCTGCGCATTGCGGCGATGCAGTGGGCGGGCAAGGAAGGGGCTGCGTCTGCTTGTTTGGAGACAGCGCAGAACTGCGGAAAAAGGATTCGTGCATGCCCATGTGCGCCTCAAAATGATTTAAAGATCACAGAGCATCCCAATGCTGGTAAACTCTAAGCGCTTTGACCATGTCGACCTCACTGCAGCTCCAGTGAGAGAGTCACCCGCCGCTGTTCTCACACACCACTGGCACCCCCGCCCCTGTCTAACAACACCCACCAGCGCTCCACGTGCTGCATGATGGGCTCGTACACGTCGCGCGCCAGCCGCAGCCGCGCCTCACGCAGCAGGCGGCCGCCTGGCGTGGCCCAAGGCGCCAGGCTGTGCGCTGCCGCCAGCCAGGGCTGCGCCGCGTAGTGGTGCACGATGCCGATGGCTGTCTCAATGTCTGACGCCGCCTGCAGGTAGTCGATGTTGCAGGAGGGGTCCATGCCGAACAAGCCCTCCACCTGCAGCAGTTTGTGGTTGCCTCGCTTCAGTGTTTGATGCGTTGCGCGACGTAGCACGCTGCGGCAGCAACGCGAGCGGTGCCTTGCAACCCCTTCCTTCACTCTGCTACGCCCGGTGCCATGCGCTGCAGGCACGACTGGTGTCGGAGTGTAGCTGAAACTATCGCTGCAACACTGAGGTTGTACGAGTCGCTGTAGCCAGCGCTTATAAGCGCACATGAAACGCCTGTTGCTAGGGTGGTCACTGCCTTTACATCTCTACTAAACCACAGGCATGTGAATGCCGCTGGCAGACTTCAAAGCAGGTCACATCTGCACACCTGCTGCTGAGGCCTGTTTCATTTCACAAGCTAGCACCAAGCTCAGCGCGGTATAAATGTACCATTGAAGCGGCAACCTGCATGCCTGCTGATGCCGCAGTCAAGAACAACCTGGCGATGTGTTGCTTGTGACCGTCAGCCCAGCTTGGAATGCCAGGAAACTGCTGCTCACCTGCATCTGGATGACCGCTGTCAGCAAGTTTAGGTTAAACATAGGGTTATACCCAGCCCTAGAACCCTAAACCTAATGCCAAGGGACTGCTGCTCACCTGCGTCTGGATGGCCGCTGCCAGCAGGTGGTGGTCAACCTGCACGTCTGCTGCTGCTGCTGCTGCATGCATCACCTGCGCAGTCACACCACCCAAGCCCTGGTCACGAGCTTGGACCACATCCGCATCTGCTGCTGTTGCTGCGGCGGCGGCACTCTTGCGCAGCTGCTGCTGCTTGCTGATAGCTGCAGTGATGCGGCGGCCCACATCGCCGTACGCCTTGAGCGCTGCTGCATAGCTGTTTGGCAGGGAAGAGCAGGGGAGATGGCTGGTGTGAGTGGGCTGCGGAGTTGCTTAGGAGCTGCAGCAGAACACTAGCTGGTGAACACACAAAGGCAACCACAGCAGCGAATGGACATAATGTGCTGATCAAACACACATAGGCACCTCCCAGACGGCAGTGTACACATGCAAGCAGGATGATCTGTCCTGCAGCACGTCGGCTAACTTGCAGTGGTCGCTGCTGCTGCTGATGCTGTTGCTGCTGCTGATGATGCTGCTGCTGCTGCTGCTGCTGCTGCTGCTTTGATGTGACTCACTTCTCCCTGTTTGCCGCTGGCGTGTAAGCCGGCGACAGCGCCTTGCGCACAGCCAGCCACATCCCCTCGTCCTGCTCCGTGAGGATGCTGTACGGCACCACAGCAGCATGGCAGCATGGCAGCAACAGCCAGCGGCAGTGAGCGGAGCCACGACTAAACAGTGGTAGATCTGCTGCGCTGCACACACAGCGCCAAGTTGAAAGGTTTTCAGTGCTGCGTGAGATATGGAGGGACACACACGGCGGCTGCACAGATGCTGCTACAGCGCCGATGCATCGTCTTGACATTCACTGCTGCCACGCCGCTGCTGCTGGTGGTGGTGCTGCTGCCGCTGCTGCTCCTGTGCTGCGCGTGCCACCCTGTGGTAGCCGTGCAGGCCTGTGGCCTTGGCGAATGCCGCCGCTGCTACCGCTGCTGCTCCTGCTGCTGCTGCTGCTGGTGCTGGTGCTGGTGCTGCTGCTGCTGCTGCTGCTGCTGCCGTGGTGATGCGTGCCCACCTGTGGTGGCCGTGCAGGCCTGTGGCCTTGTCAAACGCGCTGTACTCGTTCACCTTGCGTGGCACGTTGTCAGGACCAGTGCGAGCTGCAGCACAGCAGAACACGGCACAGCACAGCGGCCAGTAGTCCACAACCAGCATCGTACTTCAGCTGTCAGTGTGTTTGTCTGCAACACCGCCACGCCCTTGCTGACGGTGCCGAAGGCAGCGGCGGCGCCTTGCTTTTGGGGGGTGGAGCACAGCAGGTTTGACTGTGTTCGGCGGGTGCTGCGGCAACATGCGGCCGTGCCCACATCAGCCGCACCACCTTGCTGCGCCAGCAGCGACACACCACAAGCTGTTGTGCGATGTGCGCTGCCTCCGAAAGCCTCATGTGATGCCTACACGGAAGGAGCACCCACCTAGTATGGTCTGCACGATGGCTGGGTCAGCCACAATCAGGAAGCGCTTGTGAGGTATCGACACGCGCATCACGGGCTCTTTGGCGCCGTCATGGAACTTGAGGAACCACTGCGTGAAGTCCTTGTGCATCCAGTACAGCAGCAGGTGGCCTGCACCGTAGCCAGCAGTGTTGTGAGGTGCAGGGGTGTGCAGTGGTGAGGGTCAAAGATGTGCATGGGGTTGAGCAATGCTGCGAAGGGCTGTGGCATGCATTGCCGCTGCACACAGCCCCTGTGCATGGCATGACAGCAGCAGGTGGGCTGCGGCATCATGCGCATTGCCTGTCACGAGATCAGTGCCACTTTGCACTTCACGGTCACAGCAGCGGGTGGCGTTGACCTGGGGGTGTGCCGGAAGCAACTTTACGAGAGCATGTGCATGAGTCGTGCAGGCCGAGGTTGCTGTGCACTGCAGTGCAACTGCAGCACACTGTAGGAAAACACTTTGATGTGACACTGAGATGCAAACATGTAGAGCAAGTTAAAAGCAGTACGGCCTACACTGCAAAAGGTGGCAGCTACTGCAGTGCAATTTGTGCCCGAGTGACACAGTTGACGGCCTCTCCACCATGCATTTTCCATCAGGCTGCTATAACTATGGTGGCGGCAACAGAACAGCTGCAATAAGTCTCAGTCTTGGTGGCGCCGAGCTGTAACTTCCAACACTGACAGTGCTTGTTACTGCCGTGCAAATGCCCGCGCACAGCGCTGCTGTAGCTACTCACCAAGCACAGGCACTGAGTTTGGAGCCATAGGGATCTTGTGCATGTCAAACCTGAGGCGAGTCCACAGCCATTCTCCCAGCACTGCGCTGACCAGCAGCGTCAGCACAGACAGCACCACACCCCACCCTGAGAGGCCGCTGCTGACAGCGGCGCTGCTGACCAGGCCCTGCAGGAAGCGCAGTCCAGGGTTCATTGCCAGGATAAATTAGATTTCAGGCTTGGCAGGACGGTTTGCGAAAGGCTGTAGACGAATCGGCACAGCGCCTGATGATGAGTGACGTGCCCTGGGTGCATGTAACCAGACAGCATGGAAGCTCCCAGGCTGTGCTGCTTGTCTGCAGGTCCCTGGCAGTGTTGCAGCACGTGCATGTGCACATGACACCCATCTGACTGGTCTATGCTTCAGTATGCCAGCAACTTGTGTGCTGGGCGCTACATTGCGTGCAGCAGCGCAGGGCGCGTTATGATGATCAAAACCAGGTGTGATCGGTAAGCATACACCGACGCGGTAGCTCTTGAAACCTTATACACTGTCTCTCAGGCAAGGAGGCATGGCATCAGCCGCACGCCAATGCAACACATCCGCAGCATACCAGTTCCTCATCACCTACCTTGACAGCTCCCACGACGGGTTCCATGTTTCGTAAGCACTCCTATTAAAAGCTGAAAGCTGATTGGGCCGGCAAGTTTCGGCACGTCCCAGTTCCAGTTGCGAGTCGCTCAGGGCAGTGCCTGGTGATGCATTCGGCCTGAGTTGGCGGTGTAAAGCGGGGCATGAAACATGCAGATCAATGAATATCGTGACTAGGAACACATTCGACAGGAACGATTTTAACATGCCACTTGCTACAGCCCTTCAGCACGCGCCCGTACCATCCAATTTGCTGCCATCACAACCACAGACAGCTCTGCTGATGAGGTGGGATAAACAAGCATGTCCTGACCGCAACAACAACACCCAATGGCGCAAATGCTCCACAATTTGGCTCCACCGCTCTCATCATCACGGTCTCGATCATCTCATCAGCTAGGATCGTACACCTAAGCAAAAACAGCCTGTAGCCTTGTATGCTAGTTGTTGAGCTCAGATGGTTCTACGCGCACGGAATGGTCTGCGCAGCATGCTTGGACCCTGCCAGCTGGCGCAAGCTCAGTCACCCGGCAATTTGCATCTCCTTGCACTGCTGGCGCCCACTCCTGACACTGACGTGCGTCTGGTGACCATTACATCAGCAACTACACAGTTTGCCGCAACCTCGTTTGGAACTGCGCAAGCATTGACTTGATCTGAGCTAGGGCCAGCTGCCTGCAGCTGACAGCGTTGGCAGGTGTGACGAGCGCGCAACCCACTCAGTGACTGTTGCATCATTTGAACCAGTCATCTTCATCATCGCCTGCTGCCATTGATGTCATCAGCATCATGTTCTCAGCATCACCATCCAGTGTGTCATCATACACCCCTGCAGCACGACCTGCTGCGGCTGCCATGTCCAGCAGCGTTGTCTCTGCTGTGGGCGCTCCAGTGGCGGCTGCGGCTGCCGGTGGTTGCGGTGCTGGGGGCTGCCGCTGCTTGCTGCTGCGGGAGCGTGAAGAGGGGATGGTGGGTGCAGCTGCAGAAACTTGTTTGCATGCTGTCTGCCTGCCTGCAGCCGGGCCGGCAGCAGGCTTGACAACTGGCAGCGACGCAGCAGCTTTGACAGCTGGCACAGCTGCTGAAGCCGTCAGTGATGCTGGCAAGGGTGGTGTGGCTGCAGCAGCCGGCACAGCAGGCTGCGGTGGCTTCTGCTGCTGCAGGGACTTGCTGCGCTGTGCCACAGCAGGCTGCGGTGGTCTCTGCTGCTGCAGGGATTTACTCCGCTGCGGCAGCCATGTGCTGGCCTTGGCTGTTGGCTTGGCTGGCGCTGCATCTGTGGCACGCTTGCCACACCCTGCCTCGACATCATTGCTGCTTGCTCCGTGCGTGTCTTCTTCCTCTTCCTGCTGCTCTTCATCATGTTCGGCGTCGCCTGCTGCTGCGCGCTTGCGCTTGTTCGTTGTCGCGCCGTCTAGTGCTGGGGGAGGGCCGTGGTCGTCTGGTGCAGGGGTAAGCACCAGGTGCAGCAACATTATCAAAAAAGGTCACCACATGGTGGTTTCTATGAGGTCTCCCCCCCCAATGAGCCTCTCGTTGGCTCCTGAATGGGGTTCCCACTCCTTGTTGGGTGGAGCATGTAATGTAATGTAATGTATGGTAGGTTGTCCTGAGCAAGTTTACAAATGCAGTGCGTGTGTTGCTGGTTCAGCTCCATATACCTGAGCTGCCCATGGCACCAAATGAAGATAAAAGCGTGTAATGGCAACACCCAATTTCTGCAAAACTGTGATGACAAGGCAATCGCCCCGTCAATGCTTAGTGTTTCAGGGACCAGCTGCGATGAGGAAGTGGTAATGAAACTCTTCATGTCTAAAGGCAGTGCTGCGTCTCACCTATCACATGGTCTGAGAAGATGTAGGTCACAAAGTTGTTGCGCACAAAGTCGCTCACTGCCTGCAGGTGCTTGTTGTCAATGCAGCGGTGCGGGCAAACAACATGCTGTCAACGCCTGTGGACACGAGCTCTGTGGGAAGACATCGGGGTGCGGTGCAAGCAAGTGCAGATAGCAACACATGCAGGCACCAGGTACTGCCATGATGGCAGCAGGCAGGACAGCAAGCAAGGGTTACTGTGGTGGGCAGACACGACTGCCACTCCCTCGTGTGTGCCACTGGCCAGGCCGAGCAGCAGCCGCTGCTGCTCACCTGCCATGTCGGGTCAGGGCTGTCCAATGCACGTGCCAGGTGTGCCCAGCCCAGCACACCCTGCTGCTCCGCCCCACTGCCTGCGCCCTCAGCTGCAGCTGCCGCTGCTGCCGCCGCCCGCTCCTTGCAGCTGTCCAGGTCCTGCAGGCTGCCGCTGCAGCTGCACTTGATGGCCTGGTGGGTGTCGCATGGGGTGGTGGGGTCGACGCGGAACAGAGAGCGCAGCTCGTCTCTGCTGAAGGTGCGCACCTGGCAGCAGCAGCAGCAGCAGCAGCAGCAGCATGCTGTGACGCAGAGTGTCACAGAAAAGGCCAGCAGCACACAGTTGGCAGCAGGCAACATCGTGGGGCGTAAATACGCAGCGACTCCGCCCAGCAGCGCAGCACCAGCGAACGAGTGCCGGCGGCTGCATCGACTGTCTCAGCAGCATGCAGCCGCTGCAGTCAAGCTGTCTAGCCAGCGGCAGTTGCGGTTGTGTCGCCGGCCTGCCGGCCGCACCTGCTGCCCCACGTCATCCACCAGTGCCTTGCTGAGGCCCTGCTTGGCCAGCTGCCGCTGCAGCACCTTCTCCTCGATGCTGCCAGCAATCAGCAGCCGGTAGATCCACACGCGCTTCCTCTGGCCCTCACGCCACACCTGCCACAGCAGCAACAGCACAAAGTCCCCTGGCGAGCACCCAGGCAATCGCGAGCAAGATGCCATCTTGCAGGTTAGCAGCGCTGCTGCGCGTTATGAAGCCTCGAGGATGTCAGGTAACAGCACGTGACAGTTCCGCAGTTCAGCACGTTGTGTAGATGCTGTGGCAGCTGAATATCTTTCCCCACCGCAGAGCACCAGAAGCAGAGCGCGCATCACTCACTCGTGCCATCGCTTGCAGGTCGTTGGCAGGGTTCCAGTCTGCAGGGCAGCAGCAGCATCAGCAGCATCAGAATGAAAGTCACAGCCATGGCCAAGTGCACAGCGCCGCCAGGTGTAGGTATGTGACGAGGCCAGTTGTTGCAACATGTGACCGCTGGTCATGTTGTACTGACAAGTGTGGCGCTTAGCGCTGTGGTGCATTGCAGCAGTCCCCTTGGCAGCATGATTGGTAAGCGTCAGACAAGCACACATACAGCAGTACCCAGCTGTGGGTGTACCTGGGTCGAACAGCACCAGCCTGTTTGCTCCGATGATGTTGAGCCCCACCCCGCCAGCCTTGGAGGACAGCAGCAGCACAAAGCTGGGGTGCTGCATGGGCAGCGCGCACATGCATGCAGGACGCTTTACAGTGCGAAGAGAGACAGGCAGCAGACAGGCTGTACTACTGCACTAAGGAGGATGATGTGTGGGAAACAGCCTGCACGCATGCATGCAGTTGCATGCACCCGGCCGCCATTTGGTGGAAGACGCTCTCATACACCTTGTCACGCAGAAAATCAATACTCTTCTTTTTTAAATTTTTAAAATCAATACTCTTTTTTTTAAAATTTTTTGAAAAAAATTCCATAAAAAATTAAAACACTGCAAATAAAAAATATTGTATTCATTTCAAGTTTCTATTTTTTTTATTCTTTAAAAAAAAATTCAAAAATAGACAAAGTTCGGTCAAAAACTCTTTAGAATTTATAAAATGACAGCAGCGCGCACCTCAGGGCTGTTGAAGGTGTCCACCAGCGCCTGCCGCTGCTTCACGCTGCAGCTGCCATCCAGCCGGAGGGCAGGCCAGCCGTGAGAGGCGCACATGCCGCCAAGCACATCCAGCGCCTCTGCAGCGCAAAAGCAAAAGCGCCGGGTGCAAAGCACTGATAGGTTTTGACGACAGAGCTTCATCGGCAAGCATAAAATCATCATCGGCATGTAGCAGCCCACAACATCCCCGCCATGCATGTGTGCTGCGCTGAGTTCAGCTCATGCAAACACACACACACACACACACACACACACACACACACACACACACACACACACACACACACACACACACACACACACACACACACACACA
Organism: Scenedesmus sp. NREL 46B-D3; assembly: GCA_014080715.1. Lineage (NCBI taxonomy): Eukaryota > Viridiplantae > Chlorophyta > Chlorophyceae > Sphaeropleales > Scenedesmaceae > Scenedesmus > Scenedesmus sp. NREL 46B-D3. The sequence goes on along the minus strand of JACERP010000096.1, from coordinate 310,960 downwards.
CACACACACACACACACACACACAGACACACACACACACGCACGCACGCACGCACGCACGCACGCACGCACGCACGCACACACCTGTGTAGTTGCTGACCAGCACCACCTTGTCCGTGGGCTCTGACGCCTTGATGCCCTTCAGGAGCGCCTCAAGCACCATCACCTTGCCTGCAGCAGCACCACCACGACATGCATCAGCGCAAGCAGCAGACCAAGCGGCAGCAGAAGCAACGAGCACAGCAACACGAAGGTCGAACCTGGTTGCAACTGTGTTGCAGGCAGTTGAAATGCAAGGACGTCACTATGCTGAAAGAAATGAGCAGCAAACATGTTGTCGCGCAAGCCAGCAGGCAACAGCAACACCCACACAAACACTGCAGTTGCTGCTCACCAGAGTGCCAGGCTTGGCACTTTCCCGCCTGATACTTGGGGTAGATGTCTGCGTGTCCAAACATGGGCTCGCAGCCCTCAAAGCCGCTCAGCTGCTGCCGTGCACCGGGAGCCGCAGCGCCGCCCCTCCTGCGGCTGCCACCAGACTTGTCCTGCAAGTGTGGCAACAGCACCAGCAGCAAGATTCAACAGATGGCATTACATCATGTGCAGCACATCAACGTGATCATATATATGATTGTGCGTGCTTCACAAGCACACGGTGCACACAGGTCGGCTGTACTGCATGCAGTGTAGCACAACATCCAAAAGGCACACAAACCAGCCGTGAAGTCGCACCAGGCAGCCTACTAGTGCACGCAATACCACCTTGCCGCCCTTTTTGGCCGCTCCTTCATCGCCATCCTCTTCACCACCTGAGTCTGCTGCTGGTGCTGCGTAGCACTTGACGCTGGCGGCGCGCGATGACTGCCGCCGCTGTGCATGCATCATCTCCAACAGTGCCTGCACAGCATGACAGCAGCAACAACAGCTGCGTTTTTGCAACACGTTCATCGTGCACACACGCTAAGTCGACGTTCTGCAAAGCATATGCGTGGAGCTGTTATCGTGTTGCCGTATGACCCGGGCTAGCAGGGAATGCGGTGCAGGCCAGCGGCACATCCCTTGTTGCAGGGCCTACCTGCTGCTGTGCCTTCTGCTCTGCCTGCACTTTGTGCTTGTTCAACATCTCCCAGATCAGGTCTGGGTGGCAGCAGAGCTTCTTCAGAGCAGTGATGGCCACCAAGGGGGCAAGTGCATCCCCTTTGCTGCTGGCTGCAGCTCACTCTGCCTCTCCTCTGCCTCCTCTGGCTGCTGCTGCTGCTGCTGCTGCTGCTGCTGCTGTGATGTGATAGGCAACGCAGCCGCACTGCTGCTACCACGCCTGCCAAAGGGTGCGGCTGCGCTGGCATTTGTCTGCCTGCTGCCTGCAGCAGCAAGTGACCGCTGGATGGTGTCATCTGCATCGTCTCGGCCATGTTCAGCAGCTGCTGCTGGCGTGTGAGCTAGTGCAGCTGCTGCTGGTGGCGCTACAGCAGCTGCAGCTGCTTTGCTGGCTTTTGCTGACTTGCGCTTGGCTTTGGCTGCTGCCTTGGACTCTGGGTCTATGGCTGTGGATGCTAATAGCGCCTGCACCGGCTTGCTGCTGAGGAAGGCGTTGTAGAGCTTCAGCTGCAGCGGGCTGAGCTTGCAGAACACAACCTGTGCAATGAAACATGACCAACCATGACAGCAACACGGCAGCATTTACAGCAATCAATTGCTGATACAGCAACAGCCCGTCATTTGCGAGATCAGCCGTGTTGTCACCGCTGTACTTGGCATATCTTAGCAGTGCTAGCCCAGTGCCCCTGCAGTCTCTCGAGCTTGTGCAGTCTTGCAGGACACGGACAACATGGCTTGCTGCGCTGCTACCCAGCCACTCACCTGCTCAACCTTGGCTGGCAGCAGCGCCTTGAGCACCGTGCTGGTGCGGCGCAGCATGAACTTGTTGCACAGCTTCATCAGCTGCTCCATGCGCTCCAGGCCGAGCGTGACCTGCACAGGCAAGGCAGCAAGCCCCACAACACTGGCTGCTGTCACAACACGCGTGTTAGCCTCCGCCAGCACACTTGCAGGACCATTGCAGATCAGGTACCACAGGACGTGAGGACACAGATCACACACCACACCGGTGCTGTGAAGTGCTAGTGCGCTTCTTGCAGGATTTGGTGCCGCGCCAGGCAAGGGGCTCATCATTGCACTGCTTGCCACGTCGCGCACCTGCTTCTCTGTTGCGTCTGCGTCCCTGCCGCGCTGGATGGGTCCCTCGTATGTCTTGTTGAAGGCCTTGAGGTCTCCCAGCAGCCCAGGGCAGGCCAGGTCGAACACAGCATGAAACTCTGACAGGTCGTTTTGGATGGGCGTGCCTGCAGGCAGGCCGTGGCACAGCAAATCCGACATGCAGTATCAGCCGCCAACTGACGAACCACACACGCTGTACACAGACTTTGCTGGCAGCTTTGGACACAGCCCATGCAAGTCCCATGCACAGTGCGGTGTGTACACGTTACAAGCACCCATCTGCTGCTGGTGATTTCCAGTTGGCAAGCAGGCGCAGCCGCTGATCTCACCTGACATCAGCAGGCGACGCTTTGCGGACGCCAGGCCTGCAACTGCCTGCGTGATCTGTGCCTCGCCATTCTTGAGGAAGTGCGCCTCATCACACATCACCTGCGACAGCACATGTGCACCATTTGAATGACAGCAAGGACATGTGCTGAGGGTGCACCAACAACAGCCAGGTCAAGATGGCAGCTGGGAGGCCGGTATTCCACCAAGCATGATTAAGCAACGCAGAAGGGCAGGTCCGCAATAAAAAGTTGATAAATATGCAATGCTGTCCTCTGCTTGACCACTGCTGCGGCGTAGAGAGCCCGTTTGGCTGCACAAAGTTCAGTCTGCTGTGCTTGTGAGTTGAAGCAGAGCCATGTTTTGGTGTGCCTACTTACCACATCCAGGCCCATGCGGTACACCTCTGCCTTGTGCATCCTGAAGCAGGGGTAGCTCATGACGAGCACCTTGGGCTTGCCGCCATGGCCGAAGGCGCGGAACTCCTGCAGCAACATGCAAGCAGCATGCACGGTAGTTCCCGGCACATGTTGTGCTAGCATGCACGTTTTGCGGCGGACCCAGCGGCTGCCCAGCCCAACTCCATGCTCCAGCTGCTGTTGCATGGAGCAAACTACCGTTGAGACATGTCAGCTGACACCTGCACTGCAGCGCGGCAAGGCACATGCAGCCTAGCTATCTGCTAGGCATGCTTGGAAAGCTACGCCACGCTGGTACAACAAACCTGTTGTGGCTGAAGAGCTCAACAGCACTCACCTGGAATGACTTCTTCACATGGTCGGCACGTGTGTCATCAACCACCACAGGCACCACACGCTCGCCCAGCCATAGCTTCAGCTCCTTGCCCCAGTTCTGCAAATGCACAGGCAGCAGCACAGCTCACAAGTGACGCAGGCAACTTTGCTGTATCAGCTGGCATGACTGGTACTGCTACTGGCAGCATCAAGGTTGCTTGCAGGAGTTGCTTGCAGGAAACGTAGAGGCCCTGCACCTCCATGTGATGTTACCAAGAGGCTGAGATTTGAACACCTGGAGTCACAAGCTAATTCTGCAAACACCATCCTTACTGCCCGCACATCACGTGACTGCTCACTGCGGGTAAATGTGCAAGGATGAGCGGGCAGATACAGCTACTACTTAGACACACCTGCACCAGGGATGTTGGGCATAGGATGAGTGGCTTCCTGCAAGTGGGCTGCCCGTTGATGCCCTTGGTCAGCAGGGAGTAGAGTGACGCAATGGTCTGGAAGGTTTTGCCGAGCCCCATGCCATCTGTGGAGGCAGGAGCATGGGCAAGCCGCAGAGGGACAGCCACACGTGTTCAGGTTGAGGTGGCTGCCAGTTGGTGTGATGCCGCAACATGCTACGGCATGCTGCTGCAAGGTGTGTGGCAGCAGACACATGGCGCTGGCCGCACCTGCCAGCACTGCACCGTACATGCCCTCCTGGCGGACACCAGACAGGCACTCAAAGACAAACCTGCAGCCAGCGAGAAGCAGAAAGCAGGCGGTAAGAGCCTGTTCTCCCTGCAGTTCGAAAGCACACAGCTATTTGGCTTGCAGTAATCAATGCAGGGTCCAGCTGCTGGTGCACAGGCAGAAGGCAGCAGCTGCTAGCATATGGAAATCTTGGGTTGAATTGTGCGGTGTGCATGTCCTGCTTACAGTGTTCCTGCAACCAACCAATGCTGCCAAACAAGCTACAGATTGCCTTCACTCACTTGACACCCTCCCGCTGGTGCGGCCTCAGCTTGTCCACAAGGAACTTGTCGGCGTACACCTTCACCCGCTGGTCCCAGTTGATGCCAAAGGCTACATTGGGAGCAGAAGGTTTGGGCGCGGCTGCGGTGCCATCAGCTGCGCCTTCATGCTGTGCTGGCCGCTGCGCGGTGCTGTCCAGCAGCGCCACCGCTGCTGCTGAGTCATCAGCACCCGCAGCTGCGTCTGCTGCTGCAGTTGGGCTGCTGGCTACCTCAACCGCCGCTGCTTGCGTAGCAGAGCTTTTACCCTGCTGCTTGTCACCTTTCTGTTGTTCCTGCTGCTGCTCGTCATGCAGGTTCTGCAGCTGCATCCTGTGCTCCTCAGGGTCATAAAGCACCAGCTCCGCTGCTGTGTTGATGCTTGACAGCTCTGCTGCTGCTGATGTGCTGCTGCCATTGACATACACCTTGCGCCCGATGGCTGCTAGTATAGCTGCTGTTGCCGCCCCGCCGCCATAGTGCTTCTTGGCACCAAGGGTGCCTCGGTTGCTGCCACCTCCTGAGCGTGGCCCAATGGGTAATGGGCACTGCAGGAAGGCGCAGTTGGTGTGAGTCACAGCAGTGCAAGAACATTTTGGGTGTAAGAATGTGTGCTGCATGCACAACCAAAGCAACCAAACACCTGTCACAACTTCCTGCAAGCTGGAGGGACAGCACATCACAGTGGACTTCCAGCTGGAAGTTGCAGCACACCAGCGCTGATGCAGCCACTGGCAAGAGCAACAGGAAATATAGCATGCACAGCAGCAGCAGCGTGCAGGATAGCTGGACCTCATAGCCTCTGCGTGCTTGCCTTGAACGCTGAGATGGAAGTGGTGGGCTGTGCAGCAACAGGCTGCTGCACAGACACGCCAAGGCCGTGAGGAGGCTCTGGCTTGGTCTGTTTGCTGCTTGAATTGCTGTCACAAGGACCCCTGACCCCCAGGAATCCTCCTAGTGTGACACCACTGCTGCATGTTGTTTGTGACAGGCAAGCTTTGCTGCTTGGCTGAATGTTCTCAGCATCTGCTGTGCGTTGCCTCTTAACGCTGGGGGCCGACGATCGCCTCATTTTTGTGGTGATTCAATTGTCTCGGCCCCTACGTTCAAAGCGCTTGTGCTGCTGGTGAAGCCATCTCGTTGTGTTCGCTGCTGTCTACAGAACGTTGCATCCGCAGAATAAAGCAGGTTCAAGAATTGCACCTATCTGCACGCTCAAAACTTTACCCATGGTTGCACGTAAGCCAGAGCAGGTCAGGGAGCGACACGCAGGCTGCGTGGTGCAGGACTGCAACGGACTTGTCATATGTTCAACACGCCGGGCTTTACCGGTGCAAAATTCAACTACCTGATCCTCAAACAAAACTTACAACCAACTGTGAAACAGTATTGCTACCAGCTTGCGACCGGCTGCTCAGCACACAGCGCACAGCACAACCCTAGCCCAACTGTCAATTCAAACACCTATGACATGGGTAATTCACCATGAGCACTGGCGGCTGCCAAGCCAAGAAATAAGAGTGAAAATATTTGGTGGAATATGTACCTGAGCACTGCAGTGTGAATGCAAACTGCATGAAGATGCAAGAGCATGCGATTCAATTGGAGCAACCCGCCAGCCTTACAGGCCCTGCCAGTCAGACTGGCAGGGCCTGAAGGAGGCTTCCTCTACCTGGGTTAAGTTCAAAGTGGGCCAGGGAACTTGAAAAAGGGTTGCACCCGCTGCGATGTACTGTCTGATCAACACAAAATGCATACGCCTTGATCAACACCATGTTCAAAGACATGCGTAGGCGCGCTCACAGCTCAGCTCTGCAGCCATATGCCTGCGCGAGCCAGGCTACAGCTGCCACCTGCAAGTGGGTAGCGCAACTGCTGCTCCTTCAGAAACCGCAGCCCCTGCTGCTCAAGTTGCCGCCCAACCTGCTGCATGCGTGCCACATGCGCTGAACCTCCACTGTGCTCAACCGCAACATCAGCAGCATCTGCCACCCCTGCTGCACATGCAGCACTGCCACTGCTGCTGCCGCTGTCATCCAGCACCACTACACACACGCCCTCAGGTTTCAACAGGCCTGGGACCTGCTCCAGAACCCTGGCTAGCCCTGTCCCCAGGCGCCCTTCCACGTCTTCCACCAGCACAGCATCAACAGGCTGCAGCTTGGGCGGCAGCTCTGGCAGCGCATAATTCCAGAACCTGCAACAGCGGTGCCATGTCAGCCAAGCAACACCAGCTGCATGATTCCTGCCGCTGGTGGCTGTAAGCATGTCTACCAAAATCAGCAGACGAACACCATCGCGCACTGCTAAGCATGCTGACTGCAGCTAAAGCTCCTGCAAGGGCACGCTGCAAGTAGCCTACAATCTCGCACCACCCACCTGACTTTGTCTCTGTCAATGTCATCCGACACCTTGGCAGCGCGTGTCACGCCATGCTGCAGCTCCTCCCCAGCCTCACTCAGCCGGCGCACAGCAGTCCCAAACGAGCTGCTGGCGGCAGCTGCTGCTGCTGTGCTGACACTGCTGTTGCTGCTGCTGTCGTCCAAACATGCGTGATACTCCAGCTGCAAGCACGACACAGGCACAGCAATGGCAGGCAGGTACAGTGGAGCACAGCTCAACAGGTTGAGCACAGTGGGCTGTGCCAGCGTACCACATACCTTGGGGCTACGCTGACAAAGCCAGCTGCTAACGCTTGCTGCCTTGAACTTGCCAAATCTCTGCACCAGCGTTTTGCTGTTGGGCCGTACTAACTGTACGCCGCTGCTAATTCTGTAATTATTCTCACCTGGAAGCATTCCTGCCTCTGCAGCCGCAGCCACAACATGCCGCAGTAAGGCCTCCCTTCCTGTACGCTGCCGCTGGGCCCTAGCCATACCCTCACCTGGCCGCGTTCCTTCATCTCCTTTGCAGCCACCACATGCAGCGGGTCGCCGTCCAGGCCCAACACGTGGCTGAAGCTGCAGCAGCAAGCAGCAAGCGGCACCACAGCAGGGCGGCCAGCAGGCGCATGGCCTCAATCAATCGGCAGCAGTCAGGTGCCACAACAGCACAGCAGCACCAGCACGCTTCATGTTTAGGAGCGGCGCTGGAGACGGCGACCCATGGAAGCACATGTCAGCCAGCAACAGCTGTATGCTTGCAAGCAGATTCTTGCAGGAAAACCGGAACAGCCCAGCTTGTGCTGGCACAAGACTAGGGCTGCACTTCAGGTGTATACTCAGCCCCTGACATACCTCAGGGCCAGCTCGAAGCACAATCCACCAGTGCCGCAGCCAATGTCCAGGGCAGTGGTCTCCCCAAGGTCCCCATGGATGTCCTGCAGCTTCTTGCAGTGCTGCTCACACAGCAGCGCACACGACGCAGACAGCGGCCGCAGTTCCGGCGGTGCAGTTGCTGCTGCTCCGTTCCCTGCTGCATGTGCACCCTCTGTGAGGCCTGCGCTTGCTGGCGCTACTGCCGCCGCTGCCGCTGCTGTCGACTGGGCATCTACATACTGCATCTGCAAGCTGCGCGCGACAGCAGCGGACGACACAGTGAGGTCCAGTGACGGCCCCTTGCGTGTGGTGTTAATGATGGAGGCCCCCCGCCGCATGCTGGCGCTGCGCGGGGTGCTGCCAGCACTAGAAATGCCAGACAGGGTGCGCTCCAGGAAAGGTCCAGCACTGAAACCGGGGCTCAGCGGCAGCAGCACTGGCTGCTGCTGCTGGCGGGGCGACTGCTGAGAGTCTGATGTTCGAGGCGACAGCGTGGGCACATCTTGCTGCTGCAGCTGCTGCTTGCAAGGTGACCTGGTGAAGATGACATCGTTGGCGTCTTGCAACTGCTGCTGCCGCTGCTGCCAATGGGCAAGCTGCTGCTCAAACCTTGACGCCTGCAGCCGTGGTCCCTGCTGCTGCTGGCGCTGCTCTTGGCCTTGCTGCTGCTCTTGCAATCGCTGCTCTTGCTTATGCCCTTGCCCTTGCTGTTGCTCCTGCTGTTGCAGCTGCTGTTGCCCTTTCTGGTGCTGCTGCGGTGGCTGCTGTTCCTGTGCTTGCTGCTGCTCTTGCTGTTGCTCTTGTCCTTGCTGCTGTGGCTGCTGTGATGGCTCTTGTGGTTGCGCCTGCAGCTGCTGCCACTGGCCTCCATGCCGCTGCTCCTGCCACTCTTGGTCAATCTGCGCCTGCTTTGCAATTGCTTCAGCCTGCTGCAAACACTGGTGTTGCTCTTCTTGTGGAACTCGTTGCTCCTGGCTGGAGACATGCTGCTGCTGCTGCTGCTGCTGCTGCAGGCTGTCAGTTGACACAGACTCCTCTGGAACTACAGCCACAGCAACCACAGCATCTTCCTCTGCTGCTGTGTTGCTTGTGTCAACAGGGGCTGCAGCAGCAGCTGATGTCTGCCCCTGCTGGTCATCCAGTGACGCACCTCTGTCACTTGCCTGCTGACAGCTGCTGCCGGCTGCCACATCCACTGCTGTTTCTGCCTCTGTTTCTGCAGCTGTTGGTGCAGGCTCTACACTGCCCTGCTCGTCCGCTGGAGCGACAGCAGTAGCTGAGCCACCCAGGAGACTCAAATTGGAGAAGTGGAAGAGCCTTGAGTGGCAGGTGTCAGGTACCATGCAGCAATGCTAGCACACCCCAGCGCTGCTGCTGCTCCTGCAAGCCTGATGAGGGCCTGCTTGTCTCGCAGCATCTTGCAGCTGTTGCGAGGCATATGACTTGAGGAAAAGAGAACGTCTGGTGCTTAGGAACATGCGGACTAGCTTGTGGAGGTTTGCCGTGTGGCCTGTCTTGCAATGGGCAAATTTACACTGAGCAGTAGCAAGAGCTTAGATGCGACCTGAACCTGTCTGTGCGGTCAACATAAACCTGGGGCACCTGAGCAGATACACGGAAGCAAAGGCAAACGGACGCCAACGCTCAACCCTCGCCTACAGGTACACGCATGCACAACGGGGACGTTGCTCTATGATCCGATGCGGTACTGGTAGAGCCATAAGTTATGGAACTATGATTGTTGCTGTACAAGGCATGGCAGCTAAGCATTTTGGTGAACCAAACACTGGACACTGTGCTGCTCCTGTTCAACAAACAACATCGGGCCTGCTCCACCGTAGAGCAACATATACATGCTGATAAGTTGCCAAGGTCATGTGAAGATGCACGTGGTACACCCTTTGGCAGCTGGTGCATCCAATCCCAGCAGCATCTCTGGTGCAATGCCATTGCAGGCTTGCGGCAAGCCTTGAAAGGCTTGATTGGCGGCCTGGTTTCAACTCTGCATCTGCAAAGAGTGCGTTGCAGTAAAACTGCAGTCCGGGTTAATCCACGGACATATACATCAGATGACTTGACCTTTCACCTTGGGGGTTGCCTGGGGCTCATGCTGCCAGTCTTGAGCAACCAGGCCAAAACGGCCATTTCTGTGCAGTCGGACTCTGAGGCGCAGCGAGGTAAGAGTCAGGCACAAGCGTGCCAGAATGCGCGCAGGTGCGAACCCGGTGTGGTAGCTCATGACCATGCGGAGCTCCCCCGTGATTGGCAGCAGCAGCACGTGCTGACGACAGCAGCAGGGAGTGCAGGGTAGGGCTGCTGGTGCTGCTAGTCATGCATGCCTGTGTGGCGCTGCTGCTGCCTACAGGACAGACCACACTACCCTGGAACTGGATGGGTGCAGGCATGTGCCCATGTTCAAGCATGTGCTGCTATGCATGCTGCATACAGAGCCGGTGGCCGCCCTCAGCAGCTTGCCTTTGCTGAGCGCTTGTCAGCATTGGCAGCAGCAACGGAACATCAAGATGCGTCATGCGCAGCATGAACTTGGCTGATGAGCGCCCATTATGGTCAGGATCGCTGCTGCAAATGGCGCTGAGACACTGCAGCTGTGCTGATCAAGCAGTCGTTGTGTTGCCTGCAGACGTCACTGAGACATCCGTGAGCTCACGGACGCCGCCGGCAAGTATGGCCATGTTTGTCGCTACAAAAACACAAACTGGAGACGCACCTACACCAACACCAAAGCCACCAACACCACCAATACCATGGCGGCTGCCAGCAGCAGCGCTGGCCGTTGCGGTGGCGGAACGGGTGTATCAAACCAGGGTCCTATTTACTCTCATGTAGTGCTCATAACGCCCGCCAATGACCCTGCTCAACCGCCTTGAGGCAGGCTACTCAGCATGTGCACAGCTGCTGCTGCTGGTGCTGCTGCCTCCAGCCACATGAATGCCGGCAAGTGCACGCCTGCCGCTGCTGTGACGCCACCCTCTCCACCTGCTATTGCTGTGGACGCGAGCAGCGTAAGCAGCTGCCGACGCTGTCCCCTTGCGTGGCTTGTGTGGCCGCATCACTCATGCAGGGACTCCGCAGCTGCTGCATGCGCTGCACCAGCGGTGGTCGCCAAAGCTGGGTGTGCTCTCCTGCTGTGTCGCTGCTGTGTCGGTATACGCCGGCCTGCACCGCAAGCGCACACGGCCAACAGCGGAACAAGTGTGGAACATCAGGGTGGCTGCACTTGGCGTGGGTGGAGTGGGGTGTTGCATGACCTCTCTGCGATGCGTGCGTGTCCCATGCAAAGGGGCAGCAGGTTGCGGCCGCGCAGCATAGCTGCAGCACATCTCTGCGAGTCAATAGCCGCCATGCGCTGTGCAGCAGCATGCCGAAAGGTGGTCAATGCCCCCGTGCATACAATTTCAGCCAACAGCGCCCAACAGCACAAGCGATGCATCTGCCGATTCCAACCATCTACCGTGAAGAACCAGGCACAGCCCTCACACTGCTCACCGTGAAAAAGCGGGGTTTGCGCTTGAGCTTGCACATCGCCGCGGTGTGCCGTTTCTTGTAGCGGCGGCGGCAGCAACAACAGCAGCAGCGCTGAGGGCCGGCCGATGGCTGCACAGAGCTGAACACGACCAGCATGCAGCAGTGTGCGCGGGCGTGTTGCTTGTCAGCTTCAACACCACTCAAGTGCTGCCATGGCATAGCCGGCAGGGTTCCACAACACTGTCGAAACTGCTATCAATGTGCATGGTATATGCACAAACTGCTGCTCTATCAGCCAACCAGGTGATGTGACAGATGCCTACACGCCTCGGCTGCCATCAAACCTTCGCGCTCACTCGCGTAGCTCCTGCTGCCAGCATCATGATGCATCGGTTGCCCTAAGATGATCAACAGTTTGCCTCATGTACAGCTTGACCAGGCTACACATGGTGATGTTTCTTTGTAGACGTATTGCGAGTGGTTTGACACTATTGCTGTGGTATGGCGGCTGCAGTGTGTGGACTTCATTGTAGTCCATACATTGCACGGCTGCTCAATTGTGAGGTGAGGCTGCCTGTGACCTCCAGAGCTGCAGCTGCGCTTGATTGTTGTCTGTGGTAGCTGGTGACAGCAGCCCTTCAAACAAGAGGGAAATATCTTACCTGCAGGTGGTTGGGCCAGGTGGACGCTGAAACCCTGTGGTAATCAGTGCCGTATGCAGCTGCCATAGCACTGCTGGTGGTGACCGGTTTGTCTGACTACCCAGCAACAGAACTGCTGCAGCCGCTGCACTGATAGCATGCGCAACGTGGTTGCGTTCCATTGTAACGGTTGCAGATGCAGCGCTGATTGTCACGGTGGACTAACAAGGACACACAGTGCCTTATCTGGGCTCCACCGCCCAGAACACAACAGCAGCTGGGGTTTGAACATGATCAGATGCAACCAGGAGCCAACAGCGTCCAGAACCTGTTAGCGTCAGCAGCATAGCCGTTCACAAGTTGAAGGCGGAGAGCTTTGTAGTTGTGCTAGTTGCAATGTCGCAAGCAGCTGACACGCAGGTTACCTGCTGCAGGTGTGCAGATCCACCGGCCAGCAGCACGTCGCCTCGCAACTGAGCCAAGTAAATATGAAAACAATACAGAACGTTACTGTCGCTAGTCAAGCAAGAAAGATCAGGTGTTTGCCCTAGTCCGTGTCACTCGACATGGTATCCCTGACTGTACCATGACATTACCCATCCCTCGTCGTTCTTCTCTACAGATGTACCTGTTTTGCAGTTATCAGCTCAGACTGGCCTCGCTGACAGCAGACACGCAGTGTGCTCCACGCCAGGCCGTTGTTTCACTGCCCGTTTCGCACCCCATTTATGTGATCAGTACTTGAAACGCTGCTTATTAGCAAGCAGCAAACTACCTGCAAGCGCATGCTGGTCTGCCACGCATCACCAGGCTAGCAGGAACCATGGCTTCCTCCTCAGGCTCTCGATCCTCGGCCAAGGGGCCGCGCGTAGACACGTTCGTCATGCCCCCAGGTAACCTAATATTGCACTACTCCGAGCAGCATGCATGCCGAGTGCTTCTTGCGTATGAACAGTTGCTGCTACTGCTGCTGGCTGCACTGGTGCTGTACATACTTGCTGCTGGCTGCCTTGCTTTGCCTTCTGTTAGAGAAACACGTGAGTGTGGACTCCCATGAGCTCAAGATGGCAATCAAGAACAGGTTGGAGCTGGAGGACAGGGTTGTGTTTGATGACTTGTGCAAGCTCATGGAGGGTGTGGCAAACTTTGATTTCTTTGATCTCAAGGACCGGTGAGTCCAACCTAATCTAGACAAAGCAAGCAGCAGCAGTGTTCATGGTCCAGCAGTGCTGTAGAGCAGGGCTGTCATGTGCACCGTGATGCTCAGCTTGCCAGCAGCTGCGGGTGGATGCCTGCAGCTGCACAGATGAAAATAGCAGCACTAAGGAACCCCCCCTGCAGCATGGCACCTGCACCAAGTTCTGACTCTAGCAAAATAGGCAAAGGCCCGGTTACTGCAACAAGGGTCTTCATGTGCCTTGCATGCTTGCATATCTCCCCTCCCTGGCTGTGCCTGCCAAAATCACCCAAGCCACATCTTGCCTGCATGTCTGCTTTCCTGCCCCAGCCATGCATAACCTCGTCAACTCCCACCAAGCAAACATGTGGCTGTTGTCTCCTCTGTTCTTTGGACTCATGGAACCTGCAGCATGCGCACCAACTTCCTGCCCTTCGCCAGTGGCGCGCGCAACAGCATCTATCTGCAGCGCAGCAGCAAGTCCCTGCCCACCACCGCAGTACTCGACCAGAAGGAGGAAGAGTTCATCGCTGACGTGTACGAAGTCCTGCAGGCTTCACACTACACGCTCCTGACAAAGGAGGAGTGGGACCTGGCAACGCAGGAGAACTTCAACCTGAACTTGCCCATGGAGGTGAAGTGGGACTACATGGACCCAAACCTGCTGAAGAAGTTCTGGCAGAGCAGCCCGGAGCGACGAGCCATCCGCGCCAACCTGCCGGACTGCATGGCGGTGGGTGGGCGCAGGGGTTCAAGTTAGGCACACATAGCGCTCTCCTGTACATGGCAGCTTGCCTCCATGCGGCACACTCTGACAGCACCAGGGGAGCATGAGGGGGCCGCTCCTCGTCCAGCAATGCTTTGAAGGTACGACAATTCAATTCACCTGGAGCCCAGGAGTGGTTTGCATTCGTTACATGGATGCTGCAGCAGGTGCGCTTCAGCTTGAGGCCACCTGCAGGACAATGTGCACCAGCCCCTACGTAGCAGGATCTCCTGATCAACTGCCAGACAGTCATCTGTGTCTGCCATTGCCTCTCGTTTGTACTAGTACACGTGTATCGTGCATGCCCTCCCGCAGGCGCTCAAACACATGCACACTGTGATTGTATAACCATGCCTCGCCTTGCATCCCCCTGCTGCCCTGACTCCCCTGCAGGACCGCATCCTGGTGTTCCACCGCGGCATCGGCACGGAGAAGCTGTCAGGCCTGCTGATCGACCAGAAGCTGGACTTGCTGATGGACTACACGGTGTTTAGCGTATGGACCGGCTGCGCCAGCCGCTGCAGGACCTGCTGGCCAAGGTTGGCCTGGTGAAGAAGCGGACGAAAGAAGAGGAGAGGGTGAGGAGCGTGCATGTGCGCGAGTGGAATGCTTCAGCGATGTCAACTGACCAATCCTAACGGGTGCGAGTTCTGATTAGGTGCATGTGCCAAAAGTGCCTGTCACCGGCTGTGGACCAGGCCACGCCAGGCTTCCAGCCTCCATCTCAGCAGCTGGTCAGCGCTCAGTAGGTGACTGAAGAATGATACTGCTGCTGCAGGACTGAAATACCCCTGCTGTGCCGGCCTGTCCGCCCCTGCCTGCCTTGCTGCCGTGCTGCCTCCTGTGTCCATTCCTGCAGGCCGCGCAGGCAGTCGATGCAGCAGCAGAGGCCGCAGCTGCTGCGGCGCGCCTGTCTGCGCATGGCGACGGTGCTGCCATGCAGATGTACGAGTACCAGGGCAACACGCTGGTGGCCAGCACACACAAGTTTGCCAGGGTGGGGAGGACGGGGCGTGCTGCCAGCCAACAGCTGGGTGAACACATGTTGCGAGCAATGTACCAGTGGTTGCCGCAGTGGTTGCTGCAGCTTACTGTGCGGTGTAGCCCGCGATGCTTTGAATTCGTCTGCATGTTTCGTCGTTTGTTGGTCGGACGTGTGCATGTGCGCACTGCATGCCACATCCCCGATTTAATGATGCGTGGCTGCGCCTCGCCCGTTGTGTTGCAGTCTGTGGAGCGCAAGACGCTGGCGCGGCAGTGTCCCACGCTGCTGACGCTGCTGAAGGCCTTCGCGACCAAGATGGAGCTGCAGGAGCCCACCTTCAAGGACATCGTGGTGGTCTACAGGTGAGGGTTGAGTCACAACACCCGCGTGCTGCTGAGCTCAGCCGGACGGATGGAAACCGCGTATTACAGAGCCGCATCAAGCACAACGTCAACCCTCATTCCCGACAGCGGCTTGATGGTGTAGCCGTCAGCTCTCCGTCAACATGGATCTTCCTGCACCATACCCAGTAATGCGTCACCCATGGTAGACGTGTTACTGACTCACACATAGTGGACTGAGGTTGGCCTGCGCACTGGTGGCTGACGGGGTTCCATGCACCAAGCACTTGCAATGCAACAACACTTGGAGCACACACGCACTTTGTGCTGCCGCTGTGTGCAGGCGCGCGAACCCGCCGCGCAAGCCGCCCACAGCATCAGCCAACGCGCCCAACAAGACAAAGGACGAGCGCATGCAGGGCATCCTGCTGTACAGGAACATCAATATCAAGGTGCGGTGCTGCACTGTGCGCGCCAGACCTCAGTGCTCAAATGCTACCAAATATACAGTGAACACTGGGCCTTGACACAGCTTGTCGATGTATCTGTGGCCCCTCTTACTTCTGTCGCTAGCGCCGTTGTGTTGCTGCGCTGGCTGGTAGATGCTTAACCGCCCTTGCCCTATCGCCGGGTGTTGTCCGCTGCAACAGGTCTTTGGTGAGACGCCCATGGCTGACGTGGAGATGATCTTCCCTGAGAAGCTTGTGCGCATCAAGCCCTTCCAGCTGGTCAACCTGGCAGTCACAGTCATCATCGCGCTGATAACGGGATCGCTCGTGCTGTGGAGGGTGGGCTGGGACCAATGCACGGGAGGCTGTGTGTGCCAGCTGACATACTCATCACAGCAGTTGCAGCAGTCTGCAATTTTTGCCATGGCGGTGGCAGGGCAGCTGGTGCATCAATGACCGTGGCTGCAACTGCAGCGCTGCAGCAGCCGCGCCATACTGACAGGCACAGCTCACGCCAGCCCGACGAGCGCTGCTTGTGCATTGCTGCTGTATTTTGTGCCGCACACCGCCATTTAAAACATCACTACATTGCCATTTCACTGCCGTTGCCGTGCAGTCTGCCAAGGACATCAGCATGAACATCGTGTGGAGTGCAGCCAGTCTGGTGCTCACGCGCTGCTTCACGGTGTACAACACCGCGCAGACGCAGCGCACCATGCTGCAGCAGCAGATGACCAGCGCGCTGTATGACAAGATGCTTGACTCGCAGGAGGGCGTGGTCAGCGTCATCATGGAGGTGGGTGTGGCTTGTAGTCATTGTTGCAGTTAAAAATGCTCTGATGCCACCTTGATCATCTCAAACAACGCTCGGCTGTGCTGCTTCTGCAAGGCAGCTGCATTGCGGGCGTGACGCAACATCTTTCCTGTGCATGGTCTAATGCAGGATCATTGAGAGTAGGAACATTCAGAGATGCCTGTCTCCTTGGTGGTGGATTTTCCAATGCTGGCAGTAATGCTCACTGTCATTGTGATGTCATCATCCATGCCATCCAGTGAGCCGCCCCCCCTCCAGCGTCCTGTCTTGATGTCTGCAGGAGATGGCAGACCAGCAGCTGAAGCAGATGCTGCTGGCGTACATGATGCTGCTCATGAAGGGCCGCCCGCTGCTGCCCGCTGACCTGGACAACTGCTGCGAGGACTTCTTGTACAAGGAGTTTGACCACCCCATCAACTACGCCTGGATGCAGCACTGCCTCGCCTCAAGCGCTGGGGGCTGCTGCACGACAACGCACAGGTGCGCTGGTCGGCAAGGGCCTCTCTGTGCCGTACGTGCGCATGGACCTGAGGCGTTGGGTGGCCCTGGATGGGGCCCGAGGATGGCTGCTGCCAGCGTTAGAGCTTTCCTGCAAGTGTTCCTGCAAGTGTGATTACTACAAGCTTCCGCTGATGAAGAAGTGTTGGCTTAGAACTGCCCCAGTGGCAGCTCCAGCAATCATCTGCACAAGTGTTTCTGCATTTGGCATCATCACATGCTTCATCAAGCTGCAGGGCTGCTGGGCACAGAACACATCTTGCCAAACTTTTGATGGTGCTGCAAGCGCCCAATGCTCTGCCAGACAGTGGTGCTGCTACACTCGCCTGCTTCTCGCTGCCGCCGCCGCAGGGCAAGCTGGAGGCGATGCCCATGGCTGAGGCTGTGAGCGTGCTGGAGGCGGCCTGGTCAACAGCATACAAGGTCATCGGCAGCGGCAGCGCGGACGTGCGCACCATCGACATGATCACTGGTGGGTCGGTGCGTGCGTGGCCAAGCAGCGCCCGGTGATCCACCTGGATGCTGAGCCACGCTGCTGAACTTCCCAGCCTTGCACAGTCATCTACTTCTGAGCAGCAGCTGTGTAATGCAGGTGCCTTGATTTCAAAGCTGCAAGCGGAGGAAGCATGGCTGCAAGTTTTGACCCGATTCGACAGTGGATGTGCCAGCCATGTCTGCTGCTGACGGCTGCCCGACAATGGTGGCCGTTGCGTGACAATAAAATTGCTGCTGCTGCGCCGCCGCCTGTTGCGTTGTGTGTGCGTTGCAGGCAACTTCTCCGTGTTCGGTGCCGGCATCGACAGGTTTGTGCATGAGCAGCAGCAGAACGCAGCGCTGGAGGCGCTGGGCAAGGGCAAGAAGCTCATCGGCAAGACAGCAGGCGGCGTCGTGGGAGGCATCTCAACAGCAGGTGCGTGTAGCGTGCGTCGCAGCGACATGGGGTGTGCGGCAGTAGACAGCAGCAGGTTTGGTTGGTGATCATGCAAGGAGGTGGGACGAGCGCGAACAGCTCTGCGCTGGAGGTTGCTGCAACCTGCAACGCTCAGCGTTGCATACTTGTCCATGAGGTGCTCAGATGTCGAGTATACGTTAATACCTGTGTAATACCTGTGCTGATCAAAGGCTCAATCATCGAGCGCTGCTGTCCTGTGTGCGTGCTGCTACTGTGCGTGCAGGCAGCAGCCTGACTGCTGGCTTTGGCAAGGCACGCGGCATCCTGCCCTTCGGCAAGAGCTCCAGCAGCGCAGGGGCAGGTGAGGCGGCAGTGCAGGCGCTGAGTGAGCTTCGCAGGACAGCAGCATAAAACGCGCACCATACTCATAGCGCCCTGTTGCTGCAGCACCGGAGGCAGCAGCAGCGGGCGAGCGACCACAGTGACGTGATAAGCCTGCTTGCTTGCTGCTGTGGATTGGCGATCTTCCGTGCTGCTCACCCTTGTGAGCACCTGCCGTCCAACAACTCTTTCGTGTCACATGTCCAGCTTCACCCCTCATGTGCAGCACACGTCGTCTGCATGCACTTCTGCTGTGCAGCAACCACAACCTGCCATGCTCCTAGGTTGATGGCAAGCGGCTTACCCAGAAGATGTTTTCTACTTGCACTCACGTCTTTCAGAACGTGCTGCAAAATTGAGTGTTGACACTTTGACACTTGTGTGTGGCATTGCCTGGGCCCTGCAGACTCCACTGCAGCATTAGCACCCATGGATCTGCCAGTGGCGCTGGATGCAGCCGCGTATGAAGGCCGGCGGGCAGCAGCAAGCACAGCAACGCGCGGCAGACGGCCTTGCAATAACGTCCAGCACTGAGGCCGTCATCTCGCCCAACAGCAGCTCCGGCGGTGCTGAGAAGAAGAAGGGGAGCAGCCTGAAGAGGCTGTTCAAGACCCACCGGAAACATGAAGAGTAGGGTGTGCTGCCGTGGCGAGGGGCGGGTGTTTGTCTGCAGAAAACTTGTGTCAGCTGCCTGTTTCAGCATGTGGGTTGTGCTGCAGCCAGTGACGGGGTTGTTCTTGTTGGCCGCGTTTGGGGCTGGGAATCAGGCGGCAGCTGTGAGTAACTTGGGGGAGGAGCGTTGTGCATCTAAGTGGGGAAAGCATTGTGGGTTCGGTTGTGATGGCAGGGCTGGAAACATATTCCTGGCAGGGTGGGAAGTGCATCGTTGCGCGCGGCATGTGTTGCACGCGAGCAGGCAACCGAGTGTGCAGCATCCAACAACTCACACGTGTGTCGGTGCATGCGTGTGGCATGTGCACGCTTGCAAACCCATCGTGCCCGCACGGTACTTGCATTTGTGCACACAGCTTTCAGTGGCAATCATTGCATGGGCCACATGCTGCGTAGACAGCGTGTGCGGCCCACGGCTTGGGAATCGTAGCGGGGGTGTTGCAGTCGTTGAAATGCCGTGCATGAGCAGCGGCTGGTGCGGCGGCTTAGGTGTTAGGTATCGCCTGCTGCTGCGCTGGACTTGTGTGAGCAGGCTCCTTGATGTTGAGCGGGCTGCGGCAGTGTGGCCGGGCGCCCAGTCTGCGCATGCAGGAAACATGGTGTAGGTTTATACTGCTAGGGACTTGTTGCTGTTCAGTGCTTGTTTGTGTGGCTGCCGGCGCCCAGCAGGTGGCTGCAAGTGTGTGCTGCACCTGCTATGCCTGCCGCAGGTTGACATAAACTTGCCAACGGTGCTGTACATGTCGGTCTGTGTCTATACATATGGGCCATGTTCTCTTGACAGTCCAGTCCATTATATTCTTGTCACATGTGATTGTCATCTGTTTTGTGTCGCTCTGTGTCAATGTTACGTGTCTGAATGCACCGTGCTGCATTCAGCTAGTCTGCTTGGTGAGCATCGCAGCTGCAACTGTCACCGTGACTTGGGCAGTCAAATTCTGCGTGATGCAGGTAACAGTGCATGTGGATGATGCGCGATCACGAGCTGCGAGCAGTGCAGAGGGTCGTGGGTGCACCAGCTGTGCCCTCGGCACCATGGCTACTGTGTTGCTTGCTCACGTAAGTGGCTATGTACTACATACGTGTATAGTGCATGCATGCAGTTGTAGGAGGCCCATGCACATGATATTATATGATGCCATGTCATATCATGTTATCTCGAGGCCAGCTGTGCTTGCACCAGCAGCAGCACCAGGAGGCTGTACGTGAACGGCTTACATGTTGCTTTGCTGAAGTCATGGTCTCAAGCAGCAGCGTTGGCAATGAACGAGGGATCTGTGTTGCGTCTCAAGATCTGCCATGCTGCATGCAGCGCCTGCTGTGACAGTGGCTGTGCTGGGTCATGGTACCTGGCACAGGCTGTGTGCCTTGGAAGCAGCCATGCAGCTGCAGTTTGCAGCGACACCTACCCGAGGAGTGCTGCTGCACACAACAGAGGACGGCAGTTGACTTATTACCGTCTGGCATATGGTACGAGTTGTGCTCTTGCATCAATCGATGCTGCGCATCAGGCGTGCCTGCTGCAGTTTGATGCTGGCTGCATGTGCCACAATATGGTGGAAGGCAGGTCACGTGTGCACACGTGCATGTGACGCCAAGTCATACTCCGATGGTGATTGGAACACCAAGGGCATGCTGGTCCATCTCTACCGAGTTTTGGGTTCACCGAACATGCTTGCAGTTCTTCCCGCACACTGCATGCACAGCGGCCTGAACCAATGGAGTGCACTGCATGGCCCCGATCACCAGCTGCAGAGGCACTTGCACCCTCGGTTGTTGCAGTTCGGTCATCCAGCGCAAGTAGCCGTCTCCTTTCAAGCAATGCATGTGTTATCCAGAACATACATGTGCGAGACAACAGCCATGGTGCAGAGGTTGAACACGCGCCTGCGCGCCCAGCAACGAGATGTGTGATACATCACCTATCCTTTAAACATGCCTGGTATAGTTGATAAACATGCTGCTGATAGTTTACCACAAACGCTTGTGGCTCCATTTGGCACTGTTGGCACTGGCTTACATTTTGCGCGCCCATGCCCAAGCGCTCCTGGGCTACACATATTGTGCAGGAATAGCAGACTCCGACAGTCGAAACTACTGTCTACAGTATGTCAATAGCAACCAAGCGGAGACCAAGTGGAACGCAGCAGTGCTGTGGTCGAAGTATCGGCCTGGCCATTGTAAGCGGCTTTACTACTTGCAACTTATCAGCTGTTCTTTAAAACATACATGTTGGCTGAACCGAGCATGTTGTACTGCCAGCGGCAGTTGCATGCGCCATGCCCCCTCATAGCATGCTGCTGCTGCTGCTGCTGCTGCTGCTGCTGCTGCTGCAGACAATTGTGCCAACATCACAGCGTACTGCCTTATTGCGGACATGCAAGGGGAGCAATATGGCTCCTCTTGCACGGTCACAGCAGATGGGGGACCATGTGAAAAGATTGACCATGTCATAGGCAGCTGCTGGCAGGGCATGTGTGGCGGTGAGTTTTGTGGCCGCCGCCGCAGCACCAGCAGCAGCCGCAGCAGCAGCAGCAGCAACAGCAGCAGCAGCAACAACAAGAGCAGTCACAGCACAGACACCTGCACTCACCTTCTCACAGCAGCACTCGGGAACAAAAGCAGCAGCACCAACGCCAGCAGTAGCACTGGCTCAGCTGGACCCTGGAACAGCTGCCTCTTGACATATCAGGCCCGCACATGCTGCTGCCGTCATTCTTGTTACTGTTGATGCTAAAATCTCGGTCCAGTCAAATAAGCGCTAGAGCAGCAGCACTCCAGGACGAGTGGCTTGAAGCAGTGGTGGTGGTGTACAGTTGCGCGAGCAGCAGTACAGCCCCAGTAATCATGCAACAATGCGCACACACACTTGCTGAGCTGTGCGTTGGCGCACTGATGCCTGCACACGCTCGCAATACCGTGGATGCAAATGCACACATGTACCACTGCAGCTCGCTTTGTGTTGTCTTATGCAGCTGCCACAGCATACAATGGCAGGCAAAACAGCAGAAGCAGCAACAGCAGCAGCAGCAGCAGCAATTTTTGCCATACACAGCACAGCAGCAGCAGCAGCAGCAGTGGTGGCAGCAGCGCAAATGTGCTGCTCTACATCAACGCAGGCGCGCAACAACGTCATACACCATCCTTGTCACATCTCACGCCTGTCACCGGTTATGTTGTCCTTTTTTGCTGCTCTGTCGCTGCGCGAGCAGACCCAGAGCGTGTCGCGGTCAACATGCTGCTGGCTGCGGACGGCCTGCGGCCCGAGGCGCTGCCCTGGGGCCAGGAAACCCTGAGCTTCAGGTCGCAGGGCCCCAGCACGGGCGCCCTGGATTACGACGAGCTCACGTTCCAGCAGGCCACAGCAGGAGACGGCGACGACTACAGCTACAGCGACGAGGACCCGCCAGCTGGCGGCGGCAGTGGCGGCGCCTCGCCGAGCAGCCCAGGCTCGCCGCTGCAGCCGCCAGCGTCGCAGCTCGATCCGTCCGACCCGTACGGCCTGAACATCCAGCTGCCGCCGGTGCCGAGGATCTCGGACCCCTTCACGCCGCCGCCGCCGCAGCCACCGCCCCCGCCGCCGCCGCCGCCGCCCCCGCCGCCGGTCGAGCAGCGCGCGAGCCTGACCCTGGACATCCAGCCGGACTCGTTCGTCGGCGCCGTGCCGGCATCGTTCCTGGGCATCAGCAGGGAGTGGACGCAGGCCGTGTACTGGGACAGGAACCTGGCTGCGTTCGGCAACATCTTTGACGTGCTGGGGCCCGCGCCCGTCATACGCATCGGCGGCGCCAGCCAGGAGGCACTGCTGCGGGTGAGCACACAGCACCACTGCACGCAACTCACACAAACCACATGCGTGCAGCGCAGCTCGTTCCAGGCTGGCAGCAAGTGCCCTCGTCCAGCAGGCCTAGGCGGGCATGCTTGTGGACAAACACGGTGCGATGCAGGCGGGTTACACAGAATGAGGCTGCAAGCAGTTGCAGTGCGTTTTGGCAGACCTGGGATGCCTTGGACGCGGCAACTGTGCTGTTTGCGCAGTGCTGCGTTTGGTTTGTCGTCCCAACATGTAAAGGGATGGACACATCATTGTAACGGACAATGTTCATCGGCATCTCCTTGTCCATCCCTTGTGTCTCACCCTCTGTTGCAAACTGTTGCTGCCTCAACATGTGCAGCCCCCAAACAGCACGTACATCAACTCGCTCATCACGCTGCACTGCGCGCTGGGCGTGCGCTACATCATAGGCCTGCCCCTCTTCCAGAACGCGCCCATGCTGTCGCTGGCAGTCAAGAAGAGGTTTGACGACGCCTTCAAGGACTACCCTTTTGCCATCCTCTCGTACGAGCTCGGCAACGAGCCAAACTACTGGCCGGGCACAAGGCAAGGCGGCTTCGTCCCAATTCGGGGCGCGCAGCAGTGCGTGCCTGTGCAGAGCAATGACCCTGCATACGAGCTTGTCGGGACGATGGACACGCCGACCGACGAAGCTGGCCCGGCAGCCGGGTATGCGATGTACAGGGACTACCAGGAGCCCTACGTGCCCTACAAGCCCAGCCAGTACTGCTACACGCCCGAGGCCGTGCTGTTTGTGTCGGGCACGGACAGCTTCCAGTCGTACTTTGCGCGCGCTGCCAGGTGAGCTGAGCTGGCGGCCCTGGGTGCTGCAACAAGCAGCATCACGCGCACGGGGCCACTACCACCAGGGCATGCGCATGCATGCCACGTGCGATCCTGGCAAGTGCTGCCACATCAAGTTATAGACATCTGACAGTGATGACAGTCTGCCACTGCATCATAAGAACCACTGCTAGGACCATGGCTTGCTTGGGCTCATGCTGTTTTTCTGCTGTGGCACGCTGCCTGCAGGACCATCACTGGGTGTGGCGGGCTGCAGAGCGAGCTGCAGGCGCTGTGGGGCTTCCCCTACTGGGGGCCGCCAGGGTTCAACCGCCAGGTCATCTCCGGCCCGTCCTGGGGCGACTTCGCAAGCTTCCCCTTGGACCAGCTGGCCACCTTCCTCCAGAACAGCCAACAGTGAGTATGTGCATCGCGTTTGACATCAGCAGCAAGCATGCCAGTGCCGCCATGTCGTCTGGTTTGATGAGTTTGGGCGAGGCGGCAAGCGTCACGGCTGAGCTGGCTGCATCGTCCAGGCGCTGCCAGTGTTGGAGTGGCAGCTGCTGGTAGAGCAACGCCTGTGAATATGCAACCAGACCGCACTGTAATCTTCTGGCGCTGCCGCAGGTGCTACCTGTCGGAGGTCACCATGCACTACTACGGACCCAACCGCAACACGACATACCAGGAGCTGTTCGACAAGCTGCTCGCCCCGCCCACCCCAGATCAGCCAGAAGGCCCGACCAACCAGCCCCTGATCTCAATCGTCAAGTCGTACGTTGATGCTGCCCGGGTCGCAAACGTCCCGCTGCGCGTATCCGAGTCCAACTCAGTGCCGGACGGCGGCCAGAGCAACTTCTCCAACACGCTGGGCGCTGCGCTCTGGACGGCGGTGACCGCGCTGGAGTTTGCGCGCGCTGGCGCCAGCGGCATCAACTTCCACTGGGGCAACGGCGGCGTGCCTCCAAACCCGGGGCGCGCCCCTGCATACATCGGCGTGCAGACCCTGTTTGAGGACGACGACTGGAACAAGCCCCAGCCGGCGGTGCGCATCCCCTGGTATGGCTACGTCATGTTCAGCCGGGCGCTGGGGAACAACGGGCCGGGGCTGTTCCTGAATTTCAGTACCAACGTGAACGCGGCCAGCAGCGACGCAATCTGCCGGGAGCAGATCTACTACTACCCGCTGCTGGTGCCGCATGCCGGCATGATCAGTGTGGTGGTGGCGAACGTCAACCCGAACGTCACGTGCGAGTTCACGATGACGCTGCCGGGGGTGGTGACGTCAGCGGCGGTGGTCCAGCGGCTGGAAGGGCCCAGGGGTTTGGACTCAGTGCCTGGGGTGACGCTGGCTGGCCAGACGTACGAGCAGGCACGGGACGGCAAGCTGCGAGGGCAGTTTGCGCCAGAACTAGTGCAGCCGCACCAAGAGAGCATTCGGCAGACCGGATGGACGTTTGACGTGAAGCCGGGGTCGGGGGTGCTGGCGCAGGTGCCACTGGCAGCTGGGGTCAGCAACCAGCTGGGGGCGCCGCCGACGACACCCATCTTTGTGGCTGGGGGGACGCAGCAAGCAGCGCCTGTCGCGTCTGCCACCTGGCAGCCGCCGCAGGTGCTGCAGCAGCCTGTGCAGGGTGGCGCAGCAGCGGCTGCTGGAGGCAGCGGCGGCAGTGCAGGAACAGCAGGGGCAGCAGGGCAGCAGCCTGCTACTGGACTAGCCGGGTTGGACTCGGCAGCAGCGCTGGGGCTGTCACCGCAGGATACGTCAGGGTTTGGCAATGTCCTGGACCCTGCGGCAGGGCAGTACGTGTTCAAGGGCTTGTCGAAGGATGGCAGCCCAATCTACACCTGGAAGCCCAACGCTGGAGCAAGTGACAGCAGCAGCAGCAGCGGTGGCAGCAGCGATGCTGCAGGAGGTGGGGCTAGGGTAGGGGTGGGTGACACGCCTGAAAGTGGCTTCATGGCAACTGCTGGCCATAGAGCTGACAGCAGCAGCAGCAGCAGGTCTAGCAGCAGCGCCTTCCGCCGCAGTGGCAGCAGCAGCAGCAGGTCGGCTGGCGGCATAGGCGCCCTGCTTGGAGGCCTGTTTGGCAGAGGCCGGCGGCTGCTGGGTGGCGTGCTGGATGCAGCACTGCCTGCGTCAGCGCACAGGGTGCTGCTGAACGAGCTGGGCAGCAAGTACGCTACACACCAGCACTTGGCCGGTGGATTTGGCCGGCAGCAGCCGTTGATCGCTGGTTCGCGGTACATCCCTGCACCAACCAACACTGGGCCCGGCCAGAAGCCAGCTGCTGGCTCTGCTGCTAGTCAGTGGGGAGCTCGTGCCCCGTCAGGTATAGGCAGGGCTTGGCCGCTGAATGCGAACACCTCCAACCTGGATGTTGGGTTGTACGGGCTTGGCGGGTACACGCTGTTTCCGCCTGGGTATGATCAGGCAGCGGTGGCAAAAGCGGCTGCTCAGTGCCCTGGCATTGCACGCATTCAGGCAATCCAGGCTCGGGCCAGCAAAAAGAAGCGGCTGTAATGCTGCTGGTGGTTGTGCCTCACCTCGGGTCCGAGGCAGTTTGCAGAACTGTGCATACAAAGCTTGTACATGTATCGCCTTGCTTAACATCACAGTTTCGGTTGAGCAGGCTCTGGTGGGCAGGGTCGTGTGTTGGATGTTTTGCTGGGTGCTGTGGTGCCTGGGCTGACACCAGCAACATTGGCAGCCAACGGCTTGGTGGTGGCAGCAAGGCACGCCGCAGCAGGTGCTGAGCGTGCGCATGCAGCACGCTCCAGCGTAGCTGCGCTGCAACAGAAGGCCTGAAGCAGCAGCCTAGGAGCAGTGCTGCAGTCTGGGCGGCGGCGAGTCACAAAATGGGAATCCTTTTGTGCGCTGGCGTGCCGGTACTACCGCGGACAGCAGAGCAGCCAGCAGTACTTGAGGAGTTGGTGTAGCTAGTGGGCAGCACTGGCGAGGGGTGTAGAAGCTGGCTGTAGGGACATCTCATGAATGACAGGCTGATTTGGCAAGGCAGGTAGAATTTGGTGCTGCCAATTTGCTCAGCTACAATGCAGCTGCAAAGCAGCCACAGCCATGCAATGTGGGAGATGTGGCAGAAAGCAATGAGGTCCTGAAGCAGCAGTTGGCAGCAGAGGCGGTTGCGGTTGGCAAGCTGATGCAGTTGCTAGGCAGCAGCAGGCACGATGTGCAGGCAGCAGGATGAGCTGCACTTAACATCCCGCATGCTGATATTGCTAATTAGAGAGCTTATAAGCTGTGTGCACTTAAGTGTCAAGCTTGATATCAACTATGAGTAAAGGCTGCGCATTGCAACCTCTATGCGGCAGCGTATTGCAGCAGACTGTAGGCCTGAGCCAGGTGTAGTTGCTGGGATGTCAGTGTTGCCGGCGTGCATTGCATGCACCCTACATGCACATCGCTGTGCGCTGGCTGCATTTTCATCATCATGTGATGCATCATGTTACCTGTTCAAGCCATCGCATCAACGCCATTTGGAGCTCCTATTGAGAGCACCCGGGGGCCCTCAGAGGCAGGTTGCATTCATGGGCAGGTGTGTTGCTGTCCAATGCTGTCGTTTTTGCAGTTAGGGCGGGGATTTACACGTCTGCTGTGCTTGTTATGCCTGCTCCAGTGCTGCAGCTTGTTGCTGATGCTATGGCCAGTGACAGCTGGCGCCCCAAGCTTTGTGTTAAACAAAGTATTTGGTTGGTGCTATACTCAGCTCAAGTCTAGCATTGTGCGCGACGGCAAACACACCAACTTCCCACTTCCAAAGATGTTCACATGCATGAGTTGTTTGGGGAAAGTGCAGGGTTCAGGTGCAGTCTCATGATGGTCAGTCGCAACAGTCACTCAGAGTCAGTGAGTCATGCGAACCATGTCATTTCGTCAGGCAAACTTGTCACACTCCCGTGTGCTGTTAAACTAAAGGGATCAAAAATTGTATATCTTGGGTGCTGACGGTTACTCACTTGATAGGCCTTATCTGCACGCACTTGCCACATTCCTGCGCTTGGCGTCACCGAGCTTGGCGCCGAGAAACAGATGATAAAAAGCCTTGTTAAGCAGCATGTAAAGATTTAAAAAGTGCGCACATGTCAGGGACAGCCTCGCACAGGATTCAGCTGTCGGAGAGGAGAGCTCGGTCTGGCCAAGGCTGGCACAGCACGGCACTGTGCACTGTGCGTGCAGAGTGCCGCACAGCAAGCGAACAGCGGAGATCATCGCACAGTATAAGTGGTACAATTGTTAGGCTACAACTAAGGCATGGCAGCTTGTTACCTGTTCACCGTGCTCCATCCTGCATGGTGTGCTGTCTGCTGCAGGCTGCCTGTGGCGTAGCGTGTTTGGTCACAAATGCTGCTCCTTGACCGATTACTACATCATCCACCATCTCTCAGGTGTACATCCCTGTGAACTTCCGTGCAGGTGGTCAATTTGTTTCTGCAGCTGCAGCAGCTTCTTGTGGCTTATGGCTGCTGCCGCCACAGGATTACTGCGTAATCTGAGTAATCTTGTGCAGCCCACACACAGCTCAGGCAGCCGCACCTGCAGCAGGTGATGCTAAGACTATGGCACAGAGTACAACCGCTGCAGCTGATGAAGCCCTCGGCACTTACAGCGACTACACGCGAGACAGCTCTGCAGCCTTATGCTGTAACTGGCCAGGGCAGAATGCACAGGGCCTCACCTTTTATGCAGCCGGCCCTCGAGCAGCATGGGCAAACTCCTTCCAGGATCAGCTGCAGCAGCAGCTAACACCCATGCTAAGCAGTTTGGGCAGCCAGGCCCCACTGCCATGGGCAGCGCATGTGCGCTGCTGCCTGGCAGGAGAGGACCATCGATGCTTTGATGAAGGTGCAGCTCAGCAGGCAGCCCAGGTCGTCACAACACAAGCAGTCAACTCAGGAGATGTGCTGGGGCTTTTCCTGGGCCACGTGCATGCCACACAGGGCCATGCGCAGCTGCCAAGCAGCAGTGCAGAGCAGGTGGACAGCTGGGCAACAAAGTATGTGTACAGCTTCAACGCAGCAGCCCCAGCAGCAGCAGAAGGCTTTGCATCACGAACAGCCACTCAGCAGCAGCCACCACTCAGCAGTCAACACATCACAGTAGATGCTAGCAGCTTCATCACCGCAGCTGGCAACCCCTTTGCACACTGCCTGGATTGCAGGCAGTGGGGGCCGCCATCCGCGTTTCCTTTGCTGGATGAGGGCCAGCCAACCGCATGCCTCCTGCCTTTCAGCCGCAACAGAGACGGGCAGGTGTTTGTGGCGGTGCTGGCCCTTGACGACCTGCCAGAGGGGGCAGAAGTCAGCATGGACTATGGTGATATATACCCGCAGGCACTGCAGCACCATGAGCCTCAGTCAATGACAGCCGTAGCACATGCGTATGCTGCATTGCCACATGATTAGCAGGTGCTTGGCAAGGGAGTGAAGCAGCAGCAGCAGCTGCAGGAGCAGCGGCAGCAACAGCAGCAGCAGCAGCAGCGGCAGCAGCGGCAGCAACGGGGGCAGCAGCAGCATCAGCAACAGCAACAGCAGGAGCAGCATCAGCAGCATGGGCATGTGACAGCAGGACACACCCTGCCTGCTGCAGCAGCTGAGCTGAAAGACTCTGGGCAGTTGGGTTCTGAGCTGCCAATGCTCGTAAGTGATGGCAAGGGCCCACCGACCCCTCTGGCAGCGGTGGCAGTGCAGGTGGCAGAGGACCAGGCACCCCTGGAGGTCCAGCATGAGGACCTGCTGCCTGGTCAGCAACATGAGCAGCACGCATTGGAGCAAGCGCCTGATGAGCAGGCGCTGCAGGCGCTGCAGCCAGACGATGTTATACGGGAGCTGCATGCAGTGACTCAACATCAAGAGCAGCTGATGCAGCATCAAGATACTCAGCGCATTGTGCTCCAAGGCCAGCAGCTGCTGACACAGCAGCAACATGCTGCTGCTGCGTAGGTGCACATGCCTGAGCAGCGTCAACAAGCTCAGCTTGATGAACAGCACAGTGGCCACCATCACCACCAGGAGCAGCAGCAGCAGCAGGGCAGCAGGAGTGCTGGCACAGTGCCGGCACACGATGATGCAGCAGACCCAAACAAGGTGTAGGGCTTGGTGCAGCTGCTCAGCAGCAGTATCCTGCTGCGTGACCAAAAGCTGCAGATGGAAGCTCTGGGTAAATTAGCTGAGTTGGCTGCTGGTGGTGAGTTCAACAAGCAGCAGATCGCTGCTGAGCCAGGTGCTGCAGAGAGTTTGCTTACCCTGCTGAGCAGCAGCAACCATGATGTCCAGCTAGAAGCAGCCTGGGTGCTATGCAACCTGGCTGCAGGCAGCCACGGCCAGCAGTTGCAGCTTGCAGAGGAGGGCGCAGTGACGGGGCTGGTGCAACTGCTGAGCAGCCCCAGCGAGCAGTTGCAGCGGCTGGGAGCGGCAGCACTAAGCAAGCCCTTGCTCACAGCAATGTGGAGCTGCAGCAGCAAGTCGCTGGTGCAGAAGGTGCAGTGGGGGGACTGGTGAAGCTGTTGGACAGCAGGAGGCAGGATGTGCAAAGTCAAGCTGCATCTGCACTGACCATCCTGGTTTGCGGAGGGCAAGCAGAGCAGCAGGTGGCAGCTGAGGATATCGTGACGAAGCTGGTGCAGCTCACGAAAAGCAGAAGCCAAACTGTGCAGGGTCAAGCAGCATGGTCCCTGCACAAGTTGGCACACGAACAGGCCTTGCAGCAGCAGGTCGCAGATGAACCAGGCGCTATTGCAAGTCTGACCAGGCTGCTTCACAGCTCCGATGAGCATGTGCAAGAGGCAGCAGCAGGAGTCCTGCGTGAGCTGGCACATGTTGGCCAGGCCGCACAAGTTGCAGCAAGCGCTGCAGCACTTGAAGGTCTTGTGAAACTGATGAGCAGTGACAGCGCCCGCGTGCAGACCTTCGCTTCCTGGGCGGTGCACTACATAACACATGGCATGCTCGCCCAGCAGCAGCAACTTGCTGTGCCCAATGGTTTGACAGGCCTGGTGCAGCTGCTGCTCAGCAACAATTAAGCCTGGCAGGAGGCAGCAGCAACGGCACTGCGCAACCTTGCTGCAGGTGATCAAGAGCTGAGTCAGAGCATAGCAGCAGAGGCAGGTGCATTGGATGGTCTAGTGCAGCTGCTGAGCAGTAGCAACCAGGCAACACAGAGTGCAGCAGTAGGTGCGTTGCGCAACCTGGCTGCTGGTGACGTTGCTTTGAAGCAGCAGATTGCATCACAGGCAGGGGCAATTGATACTCTGCTGCGTCTGCTTGACGACAGTCCAGCAGTGAGCAATGATGCAGCAGCAGTCCTTCAGAACATAGCACGTGGTGACGGCTTGAAGCAAGTCAGGCAGAAGATAGCACTGCATGAAGGATTGGAGGGGCTTGTCCAGCAGCTGAGTTCACAAAACTCAGTCGTGCAGAAACGAGCAGCACAGATGCTTGAGGACCTGGCGTCTGGCAGCCACTCCTTGCAGCAGCAGATAGCAGCTCAGCCAGGTGCCGTTGAAGGGCTTGTGCGGCTGCTGGGCAGCAGCAACGCAGGTGTCCAGCTGGCTGCAGCAGATGCACTGAGGGCCCTGACTGCTGCAGCTCAGACTGTGCTGCATGGTATGCTGGACCAACCTACCTCCAGTGAGGCAGGCCCTGCCACAGATCCTCAGCCAAGTGCTGCCAGCGTGCACAGGGCAGCGGCAGGCGTGTTGCAGACGTTGGCTGCTGGTGGTGAAGCAGCACAGAAGCAGGTTGGGCTGGTCTCGAGTGCCATGCAAGCACTGGCGGCACTGAGCGGCGGTCTCATCACGCAGGAGCAAGGTGAGGAAACGCCAGCCTCAAGTTTGGTGCTGTACTCACTGAGCAGCAGCAGATGCCTGAGCAAGCATCATTCCCGCTGTATGTTGCGGCAATTGGCTTTTTGCAAGCCACGGCACAATAAGCTGATTTGACATTGCTTGCTGCAAGATTTAGGAGCAGCAGCAGTCACTGCTGGGTTTGCAAAAGGTACGGCAAGTGTCAGCACCTCCCTTTCTCTGCCGCAGCGCAACGTTAGCCGCTAACGTTGCCAGTACTTGGTCGATGCTGACTCAGTAGTGCAAGGCTCATTGCAGACGACCGAAACCCAAACCGGTGATGCTCAACTTATCTGCGTGCCTGTATGACCTGCCCAGGAGAAGACGGGCTGCAAGAGCAGCTCGCTGATGCTGCTGAGCAGCCTCATCACCCACAACAGCAGCATAAGAAGCGCACCCCCAAGCAACAGGCGGCACCAGCGCCGGCCCGCAAGACAAGGCGCACTCGTGGAGCCTCCAGCAGCAGTGAACCCTAGCACCATTGTACTGGCAAGGAGCCAACGCTGCACTGTGGCAGCTGCAGCGGCAGGGGTTGATTCGGCACCTCTATGATGGCAAGGCTTTGTGGTGTGCAGCAGACACTGTAGTAGCTTGTCCAGCATGAAATATTGCTAATAATGCTTTACTTTACTTTACTTTACATGCTCCACTCAACAAAGGAGTGGGAACCCCAATCACATTATGCACAGGGAATGATGACTAGCTATAGATGGAGGTTGTGGGGTGTGCGTGGTGGTTGCACCTTTTGCACACTTGACATGCCAGCAAGTGTACTGGCAAGGAGCTGCACATGACAATAATGAATGTTCAATAGAGTAACGTTGTGTTACATTACATTACGTTACATCACAACGGTAAATCCAGTACAGAGTTCCAATTGATTGTTACATAGCATGCCTACGGTAAATGGCAGCAATAAATATGCAATGCATGGCCACAAATTGCCTCGTGTTGGTGCGGCTAATTGCAGGCAACACGACGAGACTCCAAGGGGACTTTTGTACATGCAAAAGTCGAACTATAGCTAACGACAACTGAGTAACGACGTTCGCGTTGTAACCAACCGCCCGTGGCTGGGCTAAAAAAGCAACTGGAATTGACGGATTTGTGCGGGTGGTTTCGATGCCCAAACAATGAAGAAGAAACTGGGTACAGTTACAAGAAACCCTCATGAGCGGAACAACGGCTCGCTGGGCTAGTGCCTGAGGCAGGTTCAGTCCTGTACTACTGTATTGTATTGTATTGTATTGTAACGACATGTGCCCGTCACCGGCCATCTGCAGGTATGTCTCAAAGACACGAGCCTGTTGTAGGTAGAACAAGAAGCCCAGGACGTACTCATCGTCTTCAACGATCGTTGTTGTCGCGACAACAGTCCGCGCCGGCGCGCCAGCTATTGTACAGCTGATTCGTCGTCAAAAAGTGCCGTCTACTCCTGACACGCCTGCGCGATTACACAAACACACGATATGTACAATACGTCTGTTGAATCATATGTAATACCATATTGAGCGCCACCCTGGGTCAAGGATAACGCAGACCCGGCACTGCTCAATTGTCAAGAACTCGCAGTAACGACATCTCCCCAGAGGTGTCGTTAGCTGGAGGTTACAGTGTAGCTGTGTTTACTATGTGAGACATGAAGTGCACCCGCACTTTGTAGCTTGGCTCCTGCCATGGCCAAAACCTTCCAAAGGCAGGACCAAAGCAAAGACCAAACCACAACCACAGAGTACTGCACTGAGATGTGCACGCATTGCTGAACGGTAGCATAGTTGCACATGCAGCTGTGCAGCTGCAGCTGCTCACAACAGCAATTCAAAACACGTCATATACACACTGCTGTGTTCATACATGAATTTACAGCAACATATGAACATAGAGTAATATATGAACAAGAGTAATACATAGAGTAATATATAGAGTAATATATGAACATAGAGTAACATCGCATCTAAAAGCAGCAGGGGTGACATCACCGAATTACCGAATTAACAAAGTAGGGCCACTGGCCCACCCGCAAAGGAGCCAAACAAGGCTCATGGGGTCCACAAAACTCAAAAGAAGACCATCAACCGAAAGAAACCGCAACCTCAACAAGCTCAGAGAGCTCAGAACTCAGAGAATCAGTAACTTCAGAAGCACTACTAGTAATGCCATCGCTGGGAAGCAAAAGATGTGCCAACTCTGGATCGCTACGTACCAGTAATCAATTGTGGATGAGAGCAGCAACCCTACTCTGTCTTTGCCGCATAAAGTCTGCCATACATCGCCCGCGCGGGTTTGCTAAGGCATCTGGGATCACAAAAGCAGCAGTCTGGACAGCCCCCAGGCAGAACCCACTCGAGCAATATTGCATCAGCGCATTGACACCTGATATGTTGTTCGGCGCAACACTCATTCTTGGCAGGCATAACCATGCGGCAGGGCGCTGCTGGTTGTTGTGTACCCCAGGCCAGTGCCCGCGGCAACAGCACAGTGCTGCAAACGCCATGGCTTTGGTGTATATTTGTCCCCGACTTGGTGATCTGGCTGACCAATTCGACTAAAGCTGTCAAAGCTTCAAGGTGTACCCATTGTATATGCAAAGCATAATCCAGGTATTTCAATCATAGTGAGTGTGTGCGCTGTAGTAGAATGGTGCCATGGTACCAGTACCGGTGCTGCAGGTCGCAGCATGCGCACGTCTCAACACAGCACCTGCAAAGACCTTGGGGCATGCAACATGGTGTTTTTGCGCAAACGCAAGGGGCACCAAACCCTGTATGCCATGCTGCTTCACGGGTCATAGAATAGAAAATTCCACCAAACATCACGTCATCCAAATGTGCCGTACAGCACCTGCTGAAGCCAGCACATAGCACCTTCACTGCTCAAGTCCCCCTGGGCTTCTTGCGCGGCGCTGACGGGGGCTGATCTGAGGCCTTGCGGCGCTGCCCTGGTGACACAACTGTTGGCGCTGCTGGAGTGTCCGGCGGCCCCTGTGCAGTGCCACGCGTGAAGCGCTGTGGCTGCTCTTGCTTGCGGCTCCGTGCTTGGCGAGTGGCTGGCCCTTGTGCTGCAAATGCTTTTACAACTGCGGCAGCTGCTGCGCTCACAGCGGGGCGCTTCTTGCTCCCGCCAGCAGCTGGTCTTGCTGCACCGCCAGCTTGCTCTGCCTGCTGCTGCTGCTGCTTGTCCCCGTGCAGCTGCTGCAGCTGCATCTTCATTGTGTCCAGCTGGCGTTGCAGCTCTTGCTTCTCCTGCAAGAACTTCTCCAGGCTAGCCTGAAGGCTCTGCAGCTTTGGCTGCAGCTGCTGCAGCTTCTTGGTGCTGGCCATGGCACGGTCAAGGCTGCTGTGCACTGCTCATACTGCATGGCACGATCTACAGCTGCTGCAGCGTGCTGAGCAGACAGCACACCCATGCTGCATTGCCCCAGCCGCTGATCACAGGTGGCATCCCTGCCAGCGCCCTTGAAAAAGTAGCCATCTAGCGTGAGCATGTGCGGGCAGGCAGCACCGTATCGCTCCTCATATGCCTGAGCTGCTGTGCGGCTGTCCAGCAGCAGTACGCTGCCAAACACCTCACGCAGCAGCACGGGCTCTACATCACGCAGCGCAGCTGGCAGCAGGTCGCTGCGCACTGACACCAGATCAGCTGCGCGGCGTGGATTGCCGTCAGGAGGTTAACCTGTTGCTGCACCAGCCTCATGCGGCAGGCGGCCTGGCCCTGCCCTGCCGAGCATAGCTGCTGTGCTGCAGCATCCTCAGGTTCCATCTCTTGGTGATTGCTGGCGCTGCTTTCAAGCACGCATCTGACGCTGCCTTGTCCTCCACAGCCATGGTGGCCAGATCACCCTTGAAAAATGCTGACAGTGAATGTGCGACAGCTGATGCGTCAGCAACGCTGTCATTGACATACAGCAGCTGGCTGAGCTGACCGATTGCACCTAGCGGTGGCTGCTGCAGCTGCAGGGCTGCTGCCTCTGGCTGCACCTGGAACTGCCTGGTGTACACGGGCTGAGGGGGCTCCTTCTGATGCGTTCTGCCACTGCCTTCATTGCCTCAAGCTCCACCAGTGTGAAGCCATCAGCACCAGGCGACACATTCGGCCGCGCAAATAGCTCCAGGTGCTGCATGATGCAGTCAGTGGTTGCACCGAGTTTCGCTGTTTCTTTGTCCTGCTGCTGCCGCCCAGCTGAATGCTGTTGAGCTACCTCCGCCGCTTGACGTGCACTGCCGTCCAACTGCTGCTGCAGGTTACTGATCTCCGTTTCCACTGCGGCCTCCTCCTGGCTCAGGTTGTGCAGATCACTGAACATGAGCTGGCAGGAGACAGGGGCAGCAGCCAGGCCAGCAGCCTCAAAGCACAGCAGCAGTTTTGGCTGCTGCCGCTGCTGCTCCCGCTGCTCCTGCTGGCCGGACAGCCGCATGCAGCCTGTGCGAGGCTGCAACTGCAGGTGGCTTAACACTGCGGTGCCGTCTGACCCAACCGCCACAATGCAGCCATCAGGTGCCAGCCTTGGCAGCTGATAGCCCGGAGGCAGCTGCTGTTCATCCGCCAGCTTGATGCTAGCTACCACCGTGGCAGGGGGCTGCAGGTCTGCAAGTGGGTTGCCAAAGGCATCCACCAGCTGAACTGAAGGAGCAAGGCCCTGTGCTAGCACCCTGCAGTTGTCCTTGTTGTCTGCAAAGAACCTGCTGGCACGACTGGCCACACACAGCTGTGTTGGGCCTGTTGAGTTAGGTGCCACACACACCACTGGCGCGCTGCAGAACTGCACAGGGTGTGGCTTGAATGGCGCCACCTGCAAAGTAACAGCCATGCACCGTGTTTCAGATGACACGTTAGGGCATCCAGTGTATGTGTCAAGCATGTGACATCCCTCATGAGGGATGATCAGTACTGATCAGTTGTAAGGCCGGCACCACATCACACGCCAAGCAAGGCAAGAGCAACACCGTGATGTGGCATCCACTGCTGACAACAGCAACTTAGCGTGTACAGCAGGCACGTCCTCATTCAGTTTTGGCGGCTCCATCCTGCTGCAGCATGAGCCAAGAAGCCTTGCACTTGTGTATCTGCTGTGCATTTGCTGCCAAGGTCCCAGCAATGTCACAATGCGTGCAATGTCGGAATGTAGGCCTGAGGTGCAGTCATGTACTGCTGTATTGCTGCATTGCTTCTGTTGAGCTGCCGAGCTATATGCTCACCTCACTGCGCCGCTCAGTGTAAGTGGCTTGGACAATGTAGCTGCCAGCTTGCGTCAGCTGCTGCTCACCCTCCACCAGCAGAGCAGCGCCGACACCACCACCCGCCTCCACAATCAGCGGCAGCGCTACGTCTGGCGCTTCTTTGTGTACCAGGCTTGCCGTTAGGCTCTCGTACAGGCTAGCAGGCACGGCCTGGCTGTTTGGCAGATTGAGGCTCAGCCTGCGGGACCAGCAGCATGTGCCAGAGTCGTTTAATCGGTTGATTATCTATGCGCACACATCCACCAACTCAGTGATTTCAGGTTGCCACAAATGTATCCATACATGAAATGCAGGCCATTGCCTGTGAAGGCATGGTGTTTGGCAGGGCATTTTGCTGCATCCTGCAGCACCGCAATTGCCTTGATGCAAGCACACTCGAGGCATGCAAGCAGCCCTGCCTCACCTTGCAACGCCTGCAGGGAGTGTGCTGCCAGCCAGCAGGGGGCTGCTGAGTGCTGCGCTCTTGTGCCAGGTGACGCCGCATACTTCATCAGACTCGCTCACTGTCAGCTGCTGGGTGACCTCATACAGCAGGGTGCTGCTGTGCAAGAGCTGCAGCTTTGAGGAGAAGCGGCCTGCAAGGATTGTGCGCAAGCAGCAAGTCAGCCAACCTGACTGGGTAGCAGGCAGGGCTGTGGCAAGAACAGGATGTCACAGCACGAATTACTAAGGATGTGGATAGGCACGCACGTGTGAGTGCTGGTTTATCATAGTGACAGTACTGCCAACACAACTTACGCCTGCTTTCAGCAAACACAAGCCAAAATTACACACGCATCAGGCTGATGCAAAGCACCGAGCAGTATGGACTCCAGCAGCATGCCTTCCAGCTTCTTTGCGTCATCCAGCAGCCTACCTGTGCTTGGCAGCACCACATTCATCTGCGATAGCCGCACGCCTGCTGCATCAGCGTCAACATCCTCCACCTCCTCCCCCACGTGCTCAGCCTGCCACACCAGCTCGCCGCCGCTGTCTGAGATGCTGTGCTTGAAGGTGATGCCGCCCAGCAGGCCTGCAGGCTGCAGTGCGTTGTAACCACAGGCGTCTTGCAGCAGCACGTGCAGCTTGGGGATGCGCAGCAGCCGAGCAGCAACCCCTCCTGCAGCGAAAGAAAAGGCGATTGTCAGGAGCAGGAGCAGCAGCAGCAGCAGCAGCAGCAGCAGCACCAGCCGCTAGCATGCAATGAATAGGAGGCGCTCAACTCATGGATTGCCCGTTATGTACTTTATGGCTGGTAACACAGCAACAGCCACAACAGAGGACACACTCAGCAAGCATGGGCTGACACATGTTGTTTCCGCACCAACACACCTGGCATTTGGCATACGACACAGATGCACAATACCAAACCTGCACCCAGCAGTGCGGCAAGCGTACCTGGTATGATCTCTCCTGTCTCCAGCTCAAACCGCTGCAGTGGCTGCTCAGGGAAGCTGCTGCCGAAAGCCCGCTGCTGTCCCTCTCTGGCCTGCAGGTTGCCATACTGGTCATACAAGCGCAGCGCAATCATGCCGCCGATGCCGACGCCGCTGCGCAAAGGCTGGGGCAGTTCCCTGCTCTCAGCAGCGGCTGCTGGCTCTAGGCTAGCTGTGCTGCTGCTGCTGCAGGGTGTGGCAAGCATTGCGATCTTCACATTGAACTTGTGGGTCTTGCCACCAGGCAGCACACGGGCACGAACCTCAACTGGGCGGGTTGGGACTTGTGTTGGCGCGGTGATGGTGAGGACGCGATGAAGGCAGGCGGCATCAGGCTGTGCTGGCTGAAGTGCCTGCCGTTTTTCCGCTAGAAAAGCAGCAGCCTCAGTAAGGGAGCACCTGGGTGACATGCTGTCTGTACAACAACGGCTTGTGAACTGTTACACACATTACATTACATGCTCCACCCAACAAAGGAGTGGGAACTCTAATCAGGGAGCCAACAAAAGCTACATCACAGGGATCAGCACCTGGTGTACAGCAGCAGATTCAGCACATTGGTCGTTGTACTGTTGCAGTTGTGGGCAAGAGGGCCAAGTTGCAGGCACTTCAAGGTACACTCACCATGGTGTTAGTTCCTTGCATCTCCAGCTGCATGTCTTTGACGCAAAGCAGCTCGCCGCAGTCGTAGCGCACGACCAGTGCGAGATCGTCTGTGCTGCTGCCAGCCTCCAGCTGCAGCTGCGTCTCTGCACTGCCGTCACGTTTGCAGGAGGCAAGAACCTTAGCGTCTGTGACTGCTGCTGCTCCTGCTGCTGCTGCTGCAGTGCCCAGCCGCACCAGCTGCAGCTCTACAGGCGCCTTGCTGGGTTCCACGGTGATGAGGGCGATGTGTGGGCGTGGCAGCTGCCTGCTGCTTGCAGTGCCAGCTATGGCAGCGTTGCGGGTGCTGTGCACCGCCAGCTCAGCTGCAAAGGTGGCATGCAGCTTGATTGGCTGTACCTTGCCACTGTTGTGTATGCTTGAAAAGGAGAGCAACGGCAACTGCAGGCACTGCAGCTCTGCCACCCCTGTGCTGCTGTCAAATGGCACCTGCAGAAGTGGCGGAAGTTACCACAGCACAGTTACATATAACCCATCGTACGTCAAGGCACTTGACGTTCACTGTGAACCAGCCAGAACTTGCTGATATAAAGCGTGACATATATCACGCAGGAGCATCACACGTGTGGCTGTGCCAGCTGGACCCTGGCCTTGAATCAAGCACTGCAACAACAGCACTGCTGATTCCTGTGGGGTCACAGTGCTTGGCCGATACAAAGCAGCAGTCTGGGAAGCTTAGCAGCCACTGCGGCTGTTGCTGCACTTGAAACTCACTTAGGTAGGCGCTTGATGACTGGCGCCGTGCTGCGCGCGGCAGCACCTGAATCAAGACTTGCTGCCTCGAGCTTGAGGGTAACGTTGCACTGCAGGGGGCATGCCCTCGAGCCACCCACCGTTGGGTTTGCATATGCATCCAGCAGCTGCACGTGCACACTGCAAACCATGCAGCAGGAAATGCACATAATGTAATCAATCAACAATGTTTGAAGTCATGACAGCTGCCAAGCCGGTGTCATGCCTGCTGACGGCCTGCCTGCGTGTTCAAGCACCCAGCGCTGCTCAAGCCCTGCTGCTGCTCTGAGCACGTTGTTTGCGGCACCAGGCGCCTGCAGCAAGCGACGCAGGTCAACTCAGGCATGGCTGGCGCATGCTTCACTCACGTGCTCAGGGACTGCCCGTTCTCTACAGGAGCAAGCGCCGTGGCGCCATCACCAGGCAGCCGCAGTTCACCCTTCGCCATTCGTATGCCCAGCGAGCTTGGCCAGCCAGGCATGATCACCACGTCCCAGGGCTTGCTCTCCGCGCTGCGCAAGGTTATATGCAGCACACCGCAACACAGTTGTGGGGTGCCAGCACATAGCATGTACAAAATCTGCCAGCACGTGCGTTTCAGGTTGAAAACAACGCTGGCTGCAAGTTGCCTTGCCACATCATAGCAGGGGCCTCAGCCGACTGACGTGCTCCATGTCGATGACAACGCAGCAATGACAACTGTGCTGCCTTAGCAAGTCACATGCTTCCAGCAGAGCGCATGTGCCTGGATGTGCATTTCGCTGACGGGCAAAGCATCATACAGGCTGTAGCATGTAAGCACAGCGGCAACTCCGTGCACGCCTTTAGAACTCACCTGCTCGTTGACCCATCACCCATGCCCTGCACCACCACCTTCAGCTTCGAGTCCAGACGCATGTTGACAAACGGCAGCCGCTTCGCCGCCGGCTCCAAGAAAAATGACAGCAGCAGGTCCCCCAGCTGCCCCGGCAACCCTTGATCATCAGCTGCTGTGCGGTACCTGCTGCTCACCATCTTGACCGCTACACCGCTGCTCTGCTCTGCACCAGCTTGCGCAGAGCACTGCAGCTGCACTGACTCTGGTGGTACTGTTCTGCTGTGCACCTACACAATGCAGAGACAGGAACTGGTGTTTTTGATGTGTTGATGCACGTCATACTGCCAGCCCACAAGCTATTCAAGCTCGCATCCTTCCCTGCAGTACTGCAGTCAGTGCAACCAGTGCACCCGCTAGCAGCAAGCCCATGCATGTGACACACATGTACAGTGAGTGCAACCAATCCTGCAGCAGCAATTGCGTGCATGCACAACAGCCGAGCCAGTCATGTACACATGGAGGCAATGAACTGCATCCTGAGCAGCCTGAGGACACGCCCACAAATGCAGAAACCAGTTTGTGCGTTTGAAACCTCATGTAAGCATGCTGCCAGGCAGTGCACTGCCCCCACCAACTGACAGGTCGACACTGGCATACCTGTTTGCACACTTGCTTGTGCCGCCATCATACAGCGCCACGGGCAGGTGGTACAGCCTCTCGCCACCTTGTGCGGCTGTGCCCAGCCGCAGCACAGTAGCTGGGCTGGTCGCTGTGGAGCCCCGCCGTATGGCGCCCCACGCTGGCTCCACCAGCTGCAGCTGCCCCGGCAGCACCTGCACGCAGTTGTCCAGGCTCAGCTGCAGCGGCTTCACCCTAAAGTCACCACCAGAGTCAGAGGCAGCGACCCGGGCAAGCATGCACCTGAACACAGCGCGAGGAAGGAAGAGCAGCAGGGGGTGTGCAACGGTGCAAGGAAACAGCTGACCGCCACAAGCAGGGAGCAACATGAGGGGGGTCAAACCTGCTGAGCCAGGTTGCTGTAGCAGGGCGTTGGGGCACTGTGCACAACTCATCACTGGTGTTCACCGCGGTGGACTGTGCTGCAATCGTTGCAACGATTGTGCTAAGCTAGCTGCTGCCATTGCCAGCTTGCTAAAATTGTTGAGATTATCACGCAATCCTTCCGCCAGCAGCATGTGACATCACGGCATGTTCATGTGCATAGATGACGTGCTGCACCCTCCTTCAACCACTTGCCAAATTGCTGCTATAGCAGGGGAGTGCTGGGCATCCCTGTTGCTGCTCCAGCACGGCGGCGAGCAGCAGCAACCGCTCACTTGTCGTTTTGTGTTCCAGCCTTGATGAACACGTCCACCAGCAAGTCGTAGCTGCCTGCCACCGTGGGCACTTCAAAGTGAGCAAACACTGCCAGGCCCTCTTCATCCACAAGCAGCTCGTACTCCTTGCTGCTGGCCTGGATCTGGGGCACCTGCTGCCTGTTGGGGCACAGCCTCGTGCGGATGACAATGTCAGCCATGGCCCTGCAGGCACGTACGGACAGAAAGGGCACCCTCAGGGCAGGCGGCAGAGTGAGCGATGGACGCATGACAGCCAGCTAGCCGAGTGACTGTGCTCTGCCTGCAGCGCATCCAAGGCAGGTGAATTGACAGAAGCCTACAAGTGGCATGTCACCAGTGAGTTATGAATGGCAAGGCACATTGAATGCAGCAGCGCCACTCCACTGTGGCAGGCACTGCAGACGCCTCCTTGGAAGCATGGCATGCATGCTCAACCAGGATTACGCAAAGCCTCAGCCAGCAGCTGCCGTTGCTGAACAAATCTGATGTTCATGGTTCAGTGCACACTCACGTCATGTTCTTTGCGGTAGCACGGCTGAAGCTGCGCACAGGTTGAGCCCCGCTGTCAGCACTACCAGCAGCGGTGAAGGGCACTGTGATCTTCACTGTGCTGCCCGCCTGCAGCTGCAGGGGCGGGCCGCTGCCAGCAGTGACTGCTGCACTGCCTCCTGACTGGACGCGTACAGTCAGCTCAGGCAGCAGCTTCTCCAGCTCCTTCATGTGGTCCTTGCATTCGCTCGCTTGCAGCTTGGTGATGCTGCCGCATGTGATCGGCACAGCAAACTTGCCGGAATGAGGGAAGAAGCCGCGCGGGTAGCGCTGCAGCACCAGCCACGCCTGCGCCACGTCATACTCGCCATCGCTGCCAGCACTGCTGCTGCCCGCAGCATGCAGCAGTGCTTCAACCTGCACCACCTGCAGCAGCAGCAGAGGCAGCGCCACAAGCAGCAGACGCCGCCGAAGTTGAAGTATCCGTGCCATTGCGTGTGCACATACGCTACCTGTTGTTCTGCCATGCCAGGCGGCACAACAAGATCAGGGGTTGGCATCTCAGGCCATGGCCATGCTGTCCAACTTACAATGCAGGTAGCTCCAAAGCACACCCTTCTAAATAATGCAGTCACCTTTGCACATACAGAGTGTGTCAGCAAGCACGGCAATGCACCTGTATCCCTGCCAGCATCATGCAGTCCATCTACAAGATACACCAGCTGCCGCACCATTCTCACTTGTAGCGTAGTCAGGCACACACAGTTATGCTGCAAGGACAGCACCCACCTCCCCATAGAAGCTGCGGCTGAGGTGCGTGTTGTCTCGCTTCTGCTGGCTCTGCTTGCCGCGGGCGCTGCCGTAGCCGACACAGCCGCTGATGAACTCCGCATCTTGCGAGCCAGCCAATCCTCAGCCTGC
Organism: Scenedesmus sp. NREL 46B-D3; assembly: GCA_014080715.1. Taxonomy (NCBI): domain Eukaryota; kingdom Viridiplantae; phylum Chlorophyta; class Chlorophyceae; order Sphaeropleales; family Scenedesmaceae; genus Scenedesmus; species Scenedesmus sp. NREL 46B-D3. The sequence continues at coordinate 268,208 of JACERP010000096.1, read as the reverse complement.
CTCTGCCACCACTGAGGCACAGCTTCACGACGTCGCCTGCCTCCAGCTGCACTCTTTCTGTGCCTTTGGTCATGTGGACGCTCTTGAACACTGCGCGCCCAGCCGCAGCTGCATCGGCAGCCGGGCTGTGCAGTGGTGTCGAAGGCGCAAGCCTCTCCCGCACTCTGAAGCAGGTGTCACACTTGCGCACTTCAGATGCGTACGTTGATAGCACGCTCCTGATGTATGCATCGTAGTTGATGGCGACGCTCGGCAGCCGGCTGACCATGGGCTTCATTGCTGGCTGGTCAACAGGGAATGATGACAGCACCCAGGAGGGTCTGCTGGACTTGGAGCTGCTGGCCTTGTTGCCCTTCTTGCTGCTGCTCATGAAGATGTTGTTGGGGTCTGATCCTGGCTGGAACCGTTCACGTGTGAGGTCCAGCTGCAACCAACGAGTGTGCCAAGTTCAGTGCAGGGAGCAGAACACACACAGGGGTGTCAGCAGCGACAGATGTCAAACTTGTTGCCAAGGTGCTGCAGGTTATGCAAGCATTCCATTCTGCAGTGCATGCGAGCATGCTGCTGCTGAGCACACCACTGCATACCGCACATCTGCAAAGGACGTGTTGCCTGATGCGCAAGATGACACGCAGCAGACAGTGTACTGAAAACGACCAAAAGCTGGTACGCCCAGGATGTGTCATGCACAGGCCTACACGCAAAACACACACGTGCACATGACGCGAAACCTGCTGCCAACTAGTGCATCATGTGCTATGGCTGACAATGCCACTGCGGCACATGTGCGTGTACATGCCTGCACAACACTGCACATACAGCAAGCACAGCACTGCACGTCATCACCTGCAGTAGCGTGTTGGTCCCCTGCGCTGGGTGTGCCTGTGGCCCTGCAATGTCAAGGTGGTCATGTGTTGGCTCGTGCCATGCTCACCAGGCAGGGGCTGTGCAAGAAGCCAAAGATGAACAGCCGCTTGGCAGCCTCCTGTGGCCCGCCCAGCGCCTTGATGAAGTCTTCGCCGAGGAACGACGGCCAGCTGCCTGATGTGATCTCGTGCTTGGTCAGCACGCCAGTTACACCCCACAGGCCATCAGGTTGATCACTATGAACTGCAAGAGAGTGCAGCAGCAGGTGGCGCAGCAGGGGTCTTGACGAAGCATGCATGGTTGTACATGGTGCCGAAAGCCACCAACACTACCAGGGTCCCTGCTATCTATCATACGCAGGCAAATGAACCATAAAGTGCTTCAAACAACAGCACAAATACATGCTGAAACAGACTGGCACAAACTCCAAGCACCAGGCCAGCAGCCAACACAGGCACTAGTAAATCCGTGCCCTGGTGGTGTCAGTAGCTGAAAGGCACACCTCTCACCTGTGCATACAGCTCCCGGACCTGCCTGGTCTCTGCGCTCAGTGCGAGCTTCTCCGCCTTCACGCCGTAGCTGATGACAGGCCCCACGCTGTCATACAAGCCCTGTGGGTCAGGCTTGCCTAGCAGCTCGCTCACGTTGACTGTGAAGGGCTCGCCATCTGGGGTGCTGGTGGCGCCGTCTATGCAGCGCAGCATGTACTCCAGGGCATGCTCGCGGGGTGCAACAGAGGTCAGGCTGTGGACAGTGTCGCTGGGTCCAGGCTGGCCTTGCCTGCTGTTCTTGATGACGGCGTTGACGGGGGCGCCTGCATGATTTACCAAGATGCAGCAGCAGCAGCAGCAGCAGCAGCAGCAGCAGCAGCAGCAGCAGCAGCAGCAGCATCGTGACATGTTGCTCCCACTACAGGTAGCAGCAGTCACTCATGAGACAGCAGCATCAACCTGATGTATGTCCCATCTGCTGTTGAATCAGCAGTATAGCTTTACCAAGATGGTGCCAGTCCAGCAACAGGCATAGTGTGCGTTTTATACAGCCACACCCGGCAAGAATGGGTCAAAGTGCACAGCCACCGCAACAGCAACAGAGCGATGTGGCGTGTGATGTTCTCCAGATGTAGACATGCATGAGCACATGCCCCCGCACAACAAATCTTCCTTTAACAACAACAACAACAACAACAACAACAACAACAACAACAGCAACAACAACAACAACAACAACAACAACAACAGCAACAGCAGCCAGCAGCAGCAGCAGCAGCAAAGCAGCAGCAGCCCAGCAGCAGCAGCAGCAGCAGCAGCAAAGCAGCAGCAGCAGCAGCAGCAGCAGCAGCAGCAGCAGCAGCAGCAGCAGCAGCAGCAGCAGCAGCAGCAGCAGCAGCAGCAGCAGCAGCAGCAGCAGCAGCAGCAGCAGCAGCAGCAGCAAGCAGCAGCAGCAGCAGCAGCAGCAGCAGCAGCAGCAGCAGCAGCAGCAGCAGCAGCAGCAGCAGCAGCAGCAGCAGCAGCAGCAGCAGCAGCAGCAGCAGCAGCAGCAGCAGCCAGCAGCAGCAGCAGCAGCAGCAGCAGCAGCAGCAGCAGCAGCAGCAGCAGCAGCAGCAGCAGCAGCAGCAGCAGCAGCAGCAGCAGCAGCAGCAGCAGCAGCAGCAGCAGCAGCAGCAGCAGCAGCAGCAGCAACAACAACAACAACAACAACAACAACAACAACAACAACAACAACAACAACAACAACAACAACAACAACAACAACAACAACAACAACAACAACAACAACAACCACCTTCACAAAGCCATGCGACACATCTATCCTCAGAGCAGGACATGCCAGTAGCTGCATGCAGTTGATTGGCAGTGCAACTGCCCACCTTCGCCAAGTTGCAGCGTATATGTCATGGTTGGCAGCACCAGCTCAGCGCTGCTCTCCCAGCGGCGCTGTGTGATGAAGGCAAACTGCAGCGACAGCTCGCGCACGTGCTCAGTGAACGTCGCCTTGTGCTGAGCTGGGTCAGACCCCACCCAGCTTTGTGCGCAGCTGTCGCGCAGGTGCATGATGAACAGGGTGCCTGTGGGGTGCATTGACTCCCAGTCAATGATGAACTGAGCCACAGGCTGTGGGTAGTCGCACAGCAGCTCAGCAGCAGCAGCGCTGTCGCGCAGGGCTGGCTTGTTCACCAGGGGCCATTTTCAAACATTGCAGGAAAGCAGTCAGAGGGTTGCTCAGCTCAGAAATCCAGCCGTTTTGGAGTTGTGAAAGGCATATGTGCTGCTCCTGACAGCATGTTGATCTGGCACGGTTGTCGTGCGCTGCCAGTGGCTCGTGCATGCAACGTGTCGTCAACAAGAGGCCCCACAGACGGCGACCGCAGTTGCAGCAGTCCAAAGCAGTGCCTCAACATGAGCACCATCGGCAGCATGCACCGGCAGGCACATGAGCTCCTTACAGAGCTTGTGGTGGAGCATGCCAAGCGAATCAAAGAACCAGTGATCCTATGACAGGGCCCTACTCATGGGCGTCCAGTCACAGTCCCAGCCGATGCCGCCTGCCTTGCGCCGCTGGGCCATGTCATCAAAGTCCAGCGCCACACTCAGCACATCATCCTCAACGCTGGGTGTGGTCGCTGCATCATCTGGGACCGCTCGCGTGCGGCAGGTGTACCTGTTGGACGCGGTCAGTGCAGCCCTGTAGCCACCTGCAGGCATGCAGGCGTGCGCGCGGGCGGGCGGCCATGAAGAGTCACGTCTGGCTCATGAGTGGTTTTGAACGGTGCCTCTATCAGCAGTGGCAGGGATGCCCTCAGAACCTGCAATATATGCTTTCTCCACACCATTTGTAAGTGGAGCATACTACATGGTAACGTATGCTGCCACGCTAGGCAAACTCACCAGATATAGAGTCAAGGCCCTGCTGCGCTCCTGCGGGGTCCGGCACGCTGGGGATCCTGACAGTCCCAGCTGGGCAGCCTGCAGCAGTGTCAGGCAGCTTGCTTGCAGTTACCGTGATAGTATTCCAGCATACAAGGCCACTGCTTCCCAAGCGGCCATTTATTGCACTGGCTAGAGTGCTGCTTGCCTCGGCTGGCCAGCTGGCAGCAGCTGCTGTAGCTGCTCAGATCATCATTTACATGCATATGCATATGCACAAGCAGGCTCACCTGGGCCAACAAAGATGGACGTGTGGTAGAGCAGCAGCGGTGCAAGGCTTGCAGATGGACCAAGCGGTGTCCGTTCAGGGATGATTGTAATCTGCAGCTGCTCTGCCCGAACAGATTCGGGCAGAGCGCATTGCTGCAGCAGCTCCGCCAAAAGCCACGCATGATTGTTCTGCTGGATCAGGAGCTCCGACAGTTTAACAGAGCTCAGAAAGTTTAATTCTGAACATCGGACTTCTTTTTTGTAAGTCCGCAGCCCTGCCGCTTGCTGGTCTGGCCCTGTGGCAGTTGATTTCATGACGTGATGGGGGAAAGTTTGAGTGTGATTCAATACATGGAGCTTTTAGACGCGTCACAACAGAGAATTTACTGCACTTCTGCTCATGTATGGTGCGAACCGGCAGTTTGTTCTGGCAAGGCATGCTGTGTGTTATCACCTGTTGCGCATCGATGATCCCTAGGCACGGCAGCCGCATCGACGTTGGCTGAAACCGCCGGTGATGATATGCATCATAGGTTTATGGCTTCACTGTTGTGTAGATGATGCATCACATGTTAGCGCCACCACCAACTGGCCCAGTGGGCAAGGACACTACCGCCATCTGCGCTTTCCACTCCAGGTGCTTCGGTCCTCAAGTACGCAACTTGTGTGGTGCTGAAGATGTGGCGGATATCAAGCCAGTGATGGTCCCTGCAGGGACCAGCTGGTGCACCACGTGGCGTGCATCACCACAGCCACATGCGGAAATTGTACAGTTTATGGCGGTGTATGGTTGTGTGCGCGAAAGGAAGGTGGGGAGGGACGGAAAAGGCGTTTAATACACCAAGGAATCAGTATTGGTAAGCAATAGACTTCATAGTTGCACCAAACGCCGGGTCGGCCAATTTTATGAAATGTTTTCTAGCGTATGAACGCCGAATGAAACCACATCAAGCAGCGCTGCTAGTGCAAACGTGCATTTGAAATGCTCTGCCCAGTTGGGCTTTGGTGCAGTACTGGACCCAGGTACACTGTACAGGTTGTGCAGAGGCGTAGGCCGGGCCAGCAGGCTGGTGCATACCATTGTCCCGTCACCATTTCATATGGTGTTATGACAACTTAATTGGCGACCAGAGGATGAGCTGTTGAGGTTGAGGAGAGTTACATGGGTGTGCACGTCGGAAACGGAACACTTTGAGGACTGCAGCGCGCAGGACACAAGAATAAACCACAAAAAGCCTCAGAGAAGCAATTTGCAGCTTCCTCACCCAAAATAACACACAAACTCTGCGCAGAGAAAAAGCACCAGGACGGAACAAAAGGTGTCAACGTCAGCGAAATAGGAATGGAACATGCACATGGCAACAACTAGCAGGTACTGGGCACCTCGGTGCTCCGGCTTCAGGTGTTGAAGACATTGTACAACATGATGATCAACATGATCAAAATTCTCTGCTACTAGGACGCGCACAAAGCAACAGCATAACCCGCAGCGCCGTGGCACCACAGGCACCTGCCACCCTACTGATGTGTCTGGCAAGGCCACACCCCAGGCAATGGCACCTAGTCTACAAGTGACTACATGTATGACTATCATAGTAAGTAGCATAGAGGAACGCACACTGCAACTTGAATTCATAACCCTTTTGGTATCCACAGTTTGGATGTTACACGACGGGAACATTGCCCGTTTATGAGCCAATGACAGGCTCATTGGGCAACCACCTAATCCATCAATCTTCAATTTTTTAGCGGGGAATCGGCCAGTTGCCTTCGGCTCTAGCGCACTGGCACGCTGCTCTATCGCAAGCACTCCTAATCCTGACTGCACGCACAGCAGCCCTCCTCCACTTAGCCACTGCACGGCATCCTTCTGCACCGTCAATTCCATACGGTGTTTGTCCTGGCAGGGTTCGAATTCGCGACCTTCCTCCTCCTACTCCAGTGTCTTCACCACTACACCAGGTGGACGAGTTTAATGGCTTCCCGGGCCATCCAGTTTGATCGGCCTGAGCATCCTCAGCCTGCAGCTGCAGCTGTAGCATGAGCATGCCGATAAGGGGCTTGCACAGTAAGATGCTGCAGACCGATGGCATTGAAATTTTACGCCACGTGCTGCCACCAGCTGGCTGCAGCACTGTGGGCAGGAGCCAGAATGCTGCTTGGTGCAAGGAAACCCTAAACGAGGTACAGGTGCGGTCACTGACACAACCATTGCAGACCATTGTAAAGAGACAAGCAAGTAGATTATTTGGACACGACGCATAATACATTCAACTGAAATGTTGGGGAATGCTCATGCTGGACGTGTGTACGTCACGAAGAGCCTTGAAAGCAGTGCACTGCACGGTACCCCCACCAACTGTACCTGAAAATTAAATAAATTCAGAATACAGCAATGGAACTGAGTGCTGTGCTGCCCATCCTACAGAAGAAGTAAGCTCCGACTGGTGCAGCAGCAGGCAGTGATGTGGCTAGCAGCAACTCGCTTACTGCTACTCCCAACACGCAGGCCCATTGAACGCAACAGTCAGGATGCTGCAGATTCTGCAGCTTTTCTGTCGCGCAGCAACAGCTTCTGGGCAGGCATGCCCCAGGATGCGCTGCAACTGCTGTGCATGCTCATTGGTGAGCAGGCAGCATCAACATGCGGAGCTTTCCACAGGCTTGCTGGTCTTCTGGTGCTACTGCTGGTTTTAAAAACATGCAGTTTGACTGTGCATGCCTGCAGATATGCTGCCGGCATGTGCAGCGCCAGCACAGCAGCAGCTGCATGCAGCTGTTGCACAGCACACTAGTGAGTCACACCTGTATGTTTGACCTTTTATGCAACACAGGCCTGTCATGGGTTGAAGAAGGTGCACATGTGTACAAGCAGGGTCAGGTTGGGGAGAGCATGTGAGTTGACATGTTGGCAGGCACTGCAGCAGCGGCAGCAGCAGCAGCAGCAGCAGCAGCAGCAGCAGCAGCAGCAGCAGCTGTCGAGTGCTTAAGCACTGGTTTGGGATAGCATATGAGTGGTCAACAGTGTCCACTGCCAGGTGAGCTAAATCTTCAGGTGCCTTATGTTACTTTGGTTCTTAAGAATCGACCCTTTATCATTGGCTGTGCTCATGCAGGTATGTTGTGCTGAAGGGCTACTGCGCAGTCCTAAAGCAGCCCCAGCTGAACAGCAGCTGCGGCGCTGACACTGCAGCACAGCCAGGCCAGGCAGGTGCAGCAGCAGCAGCCAACCGCCGCAACAGCAGCAGCAACGGCAGCACTCAGCACAGCAGCAGCAACACTGGCAGCAGCCGGCATGTCTCCCGGCGCACCACACTGGAGCGGCGGGTGCAGCAGTTTGCGCTGGCAACGGCTGCTGTTGCTGGCCCAGCAGCAGACCTGCAGCAGCGGCAGTTTGCTGTGGGCAATCCTCCTGCAGCCCTTGCAGGAACCACAGCAGCAGCAGCAGCAGCAGCAGCAGCAGTGCTTGCAGCAAGCAGTGCTCCTGGAGCTGCTTTGTCCAGGCAACTCACGGCAGAGTCCATGCTGAGTGTGGCGCTGCCTGGTGGCTCTAGGAGGGTGACTCAGCAGCAGCAACAGCAACAGCAGCTCGCGGGTGAGTCAGTCCAGCACTGACATACTGTCTGAACATGTTTGACCTGCGGTCCTGTTTGAACATGTCCCTGCAACACGGACAGCAACAGGTGAGCAGCGTGCTCAACACACCACTCAATTGGCATCGCCTGCAAACCACTGCTGGTTCAGCGGCTGTACAGGACAGCTGCAGCAGTGCAACACCCGATGTGCTCCTTGTTTCAAGCATGCTCACAACTGACGCTGCTGCTGCTGCCGCCACTGCTGGTGCTGCCGCCCTGTAGAGCCGGTCCACATGGGCTGGGTGAGTGAGGGTGAGAGCTTTGGAGAGGCAGCGCTGCTCAACCCCAGCAGGCCCCGCAGCAGCAGCGTGGTGGCCGGCGATGGCGGCGTGCTGCTGGCTGTGCTGGACAGGGCGGCCTACTGCAGGCTGCAGGCGCAGGCGCGCTCACACCAGGTGCAGCGACCACTCCAGCAGCAGCTGCAGCAGCAGCGCAGTCAAACACATGGCCGCGTCACACACGAGGTTGTGAAAGTGCACACCAAGGCGGTGTTTCGGTGCAGTGTATCACCTGTTGCGGCTGCTGTTGATGTGTGTTGATCGATGCTGTGAAGTGCATTCAATTAAAGATGCTTGGTGTGTGCTGCCGCTTGCAGGGTGCCGCGGCCGCTGCGCTGCAGTCGCTGCTGGCTGCCGCCGCGCGGCCGCTGCTGCAGGTGCCGCCGGGCGAGCGCGGCGCGCACGAGGCGGAGTGCCTGGCCGAGCTGCTGGCAGGGCTGGAGGTGGGCCGACGGACAGCGCCTGCTTTCAGCTGCATCTGTTGCCTAATCAGTGTGCAGGGGAAGCACATTTAGTGACGATGCAGCTGTGTGTGTCGAGATTTCTATGTGTTCGTGTTGGCCACTCGTGGCGGCGGTGGTTGGTGGCATGTGCTGGGTCTGGCGCAAGCCGCCGCGTCGCCGCCTCCTGCAGGCGTTCCGTGCGCTGCCGCAGCCTGTCCGTGTCAAGCTGGCCAAGTCCTGCCAGGCCGTCAGCCTGCCTGCCGGGGCAGCCGTGTTTGAGGAGGACCAGAGGGGCGATGCGATGTACGTCGTGCTTGCGGGCAGCTGCCAGGTCAGGGCCCGGCCGCTGGCAGACAGCAGTACGCAGGATTCAGCTGCAGCTGCAGCAGCGGCAGAGCTTGCAGCAGAGGCAGCAGCAGTAGCGGGCGCGGCCAGCAATGGGCAGCAGCAGCGGCGGTCTACTGTGGAGGTTGCGGCGCTGGGAGGAGGCAGTGCTGCTGCTGCTGCTGCTGCTGCTGCTGCTGCTGGCGGCGGTGTCGGGCTGCGTGGGAGTGGTGCTGGCGCTCGGCGGACGACGTGGGAGGGGGCGGCTTCCACCGCACAGGAGCAGGCCAAGCTGGAAGCAGTGAAGGCAGCACTGGAGGTCAACGAGCAGCAGGTGGGCACTGGGCGCTGCAGCATTGAGCAGACGTCTGCCATCAGGCATGTGGCCAGGTGTGCATCTGCTGCAGTGCGCAGTGCAACCCTATAGAGAGGAGGAGTTACACGTAGGCCGTTCGCCATCTCAGATGGCATGCACCACACATATTGAACGCAGAGTTTCGCATAGGAAAATGATTGAACCAACTTGAGCCAAAGTGAGCCAAACTCTCAGACTTGATTGAACCAGGCGTTGGCCATCAGCATATATCAGCATGCTTCCACACATTGTACGCCATCAAAAACACAAAGAGGTGGCATGTATGCAGCGAGCATTGGGTTGTTTGTGCAGGGTGTCTCTCATGCATGCCGTAACATGGGTAGCTGAACACCATAACTGACATGAGCACAAGCCAACAACATGCCACCTCGCCAAATACACTTATGATGACCCACTCAGCATCTACCAAGTGCACAGCTCATACTCCCCAAAACCTCTTAAGCCAACACCACTACACTTTAAGCCACACTACCGGGAACTTCCGCTGGCAGCGGTGACACTGCGTCCCAGCTGCCTATGCGCCTTCCGTTGGCTCCTGATCGGGATCCCCACTCCTTTGTTGGGTGGAGCATTAAGTAAAGTAAAGCAAGCAAGGCAGCCCAGCTTGCGTGTGCGTTTAGCGGCGCATGCTCCGCACTGCGCGAGTGCAGCGGCACTTGCGTTTAACAGCACTTGCAGCACCGCATAACTGTTGCGTGCACACTGCTTGCAGGGAAGTGCTGAAGACCCACCAGTAGCTGTGCAGCGAGTATTACGTGCATGTGCCAAGCTGTGGTTGCGGGTTCTGTCCAAATGTGCTGCATCCGCCCGCATCACCGCAGGGACGTGCATCAGTGTCGAGCGGCGGCGGCAGCAGCGCAAAGCCGTTTGCAGATGTCGCCCGGCAGCACTGCCACGACAAGGCGGTCGCGAGGGACGGGCTGTACTGGACCGCCAAGTACATGGCTGATGCGACAGCGTCAGCAACAGCGGCAGACCCGCACTGGGGCCTGGAGGGCGGCATGACACCCCTGGCCGCTGTGTTTGTGGCCAGGTGGCGGCAGCAGGTGGGGCGCATGTGCAGCGGCGTGTCTTATGCTGTGCAGCTTGAGCGGCAAGATGCAGCACGCTTGGGTATTCTGCTGCTGTGCATGGGACGTGTGCGGCTGCTGCAGATGTGGCAACAGATACTCTCCCTGCATGTGCAGCAAGCCGCTTGCGGCATTTGCATGAAGCCTGTATTGTGCAGCCGCAGCAACAAGCAACTCGCTGCCTTGCGATGTGCTGCTGTGCATGCAGATGCACAAGCAGGCTGCCGAGCAGCAGGCGCAGCAGCAGCAGGCGGACGAAGCAGACCAGGCCTACGCAGCGATGGAGGGGCTGCTGGGCAAGGCAGCAGCCAGAGCATGGAAGGCAGCACGGGATGCGTCGCAGGGCGACACAGCAACGGCCGGCTCGCTCGGCCCTGCTGCAGCCGTTGCTGCCAATGCAGCAAGCAGTGCCAGCTGCAGCCGCACAAACAGCATCAAGCAGCTGGAGGTGACTCGCTCACCGAGCGCTGCTGCAGAGCCTGATCACGCTAGCAGCTTCTGCAGGAGCATCAGCGTCGGCAGCACACACAGCGCCTTTGCACAAAACGATCCTTCTACAGCAGCGGCCGACAACATCAGCAGCACAGGCGTCAGCAGCGCCGCTCAGACGCCGCGCGCTGCTGCTGCAGCCGCCGCCGCCGCCGCAGCTGGCCTGCTGTCTGCAGCCGCGTCGGCGCCAAACCCTGCCGAGTCCCTGAAGCTGCAGCTGGCGGCGCTGGGCGTGCACGACCCCGCTGATGTCAGCAGGCGGCTGCTGGAGGAGGTTGGGCAGCGCGCCGACCTGGACTGGCTGCTGGCGAGCGTGGCTGCGTGCCTGGAGGCGAGGGGTATGCCGCGGCGACTGGGCAAGAAGAGCAGCATGAAGGTCACACGTGAGCTCAACAAGCGGTGAGTGGGCTGGGTGATGTGGCCACATGCGGCACGGCATCAGGGGATTCAGGGGCTGGGCCATGAGAAGATGGAGAGCAACCTTTGCATGCGGCTGTCAAGCTTCGACAAGTGGAGGCTCAGCTCAATGGCCGCATCGACGCATAGTTATTAAAATGATGCTGAGCTTTATCGCTGCTGTAACGCACGCTGCAGGATGCTTGGCGGGGCTTCCTGGCAGGGCTACGGTGGCAGCAGGTCGGGCAGCGGTGCACACAGCAGCCAGCAGCAGACCGCAGACGATGCAGCAGCAGATGCTACACGCATTGCAGGGTGCCGCACGGTGGCGTTCACAGGCAGTGCTGATGCCAACCCAGGCAGCAGGAGCAGCAGGGCGATGCGTATGTCGCCCGGCGACGACGGCGCCAGTGAGCTGGGCGCTGAGGCGACCGGCGTGTCTGGCTGCGACTGGCGCAGCAGCATCGACGGCTCCGAGGCAGCAAGCCTGTGCATGAGCTTGGACGCTGCTGACGGTGACACGTTTGAGAGTGGCAGCTACAGCCGGTCCGGTCTGTTGGGTGCGGGCAGCAGCGAAGCACCGCCAGGTGCAGGTGCAGCAGCAAGGAGCGGGTCAGGTTTGGGTCAGGGTCTGGTGGCCTGCTGAACCCTGGGGTTCTGCGGCTGCCAGGGATGACGGCGGCTGTGAACCCCAAGCCCCAGCAGCTCAGCCCGCAGCAGTGCGATGAGCAGTACGGTCCTGTGCTCAGAACCCTAAGCCCTGGCGAGAGCTTCGGGGAGCTTGCGCTGCTGCAGAAGGGTGTGGCGCGCACCGCAACGGTGCTGGTGACACCGCTGGCGGCACCAGAGCCGGCAGCTGCAAATGCGGCTGGTCAGCTGGAGCCTTGTGCAGAAGAGACAGCGGCAGCATCGCCTGCTGCTGCTGCTGCTGCTGCTGCTGCTGTGGTTCAGCAGGGAAATGCAGCAGCAGCAGCTGGTGGTGGTGCGCTGCTGGTGCGTGTCAGCAGGAGCTGTTATGATGCGGCAGTGAGGTCACTGCAGGTGAGCTGTGCCGCTGAGCTGTTCTTGAAGAGGCGGGCACAGGCAACAGCTTTCATCGTGACGTGGATGTCAAACTGCCAGCCCTGCTCCAGTTGGATGTTATGTACTATCAGTGAGGCTTGGTGGTTGGCCGCTGCGTCCGTCCCTAAACCACAGTTTGTGTCTGAGCACGCTGTGCTTGCTACTATCCAAGTGTTTGCCTGCACCTGCCCATTGCACTAACACTGCTACGTTCACCACTGCTTCTGCTGCTGCTGCTGCTGCTGCTGCTGCTGCTGACTGCTGCACATGCAGGTTGCTGCTCTAGAGGAGCTGCTGGGCTTCCTGCAGGGCATCGGCCCCTTCAGGGGCCTCAGCAGGGAGCTGCTCACCAGCCTGGCCGTGTGTGTGCGGCCAGTGCGGGTGGGGCCGGGGGCGCTGCTGGCAGTGGCCGGGGACAGGGCCAGCACCCTCATGATCATCCAGGTGAGCCGGTGTTTCGTGTCCGACTGGTGCTGCAGTTGCTGCTTCTGCTGCGCTGTGCAGAGCTGCACGCTGATGCATGCACCAGCAGCGGAACCACTTGCAGTATGCGCTACCATTCGCGTGCGTCTTAGGCATGCCGTGGGTTGCAGTATTATTTCAGTGCCGGTCATCGCTTGACAGATATTTGTCGGTGTGGACTTTTGCAGGAGGGTGAGGTCAAGCTGCTGGACACTCCAGCCGGCTCCCTACCAACACAAAGCGGCGCGCAGGCCGCAGCAGCAGGAGCCAGCGCTGCAGTGCCGCTGCTGCCGCGCTCGCGCAGAGCCACAGCAGATGAGACGCTGCTGCGGCTGAACCAGTACGCAGCAAGCAGCAGCAGCAGCAGCAGCAGCGGTGGTGGTGCAGGTGGCAGCACTGGCGGTACAGTTAGTGCTGCTGGCTCACGCGCGCTGATCAGGCAGCTGAGTCATCAACACACGAGTGCGCAGAGTGCACAGCAGCACCATTGGCAGGGCAACAGGCTGTGGACGGCTGATGCAGCTGCAGCAGGCGGCGCTTCCTCGTCAGGCAGCCGTGCGGCTGGTGGTAGTGCAGCAGCCGCTGCTGCTCCGGTGTTGCCGAGTGCCGGCGGTTTGAGTGTGCTGGGGTTCAGCAGGCTTCAGCAGGCGTCTGCGCCGCTGGCGGTGCTGGGGCCTGGCAGCCTGCTGGGTGAGAACGTGCTGGGCTACGATGCTGAGCAGGTGAGCCGATCACGTGGCAGCAACTGGAACCTTGGACTTGCTCACATGTTGGTTAGAGTGTCATCACGCAGTGTTGGTACCATGACGTTGCATGAAGCTGCGTCAGGCTGTGAAGACACCACAGCTGCACCTGAGCCATGAATCCTTGTCGACGACATTGGGAAGTTTGTGGAGGCTTGCCGTCCACCACACCGTGTTGCTGTGCCACGACCCGCCTCGCATGCAGGGGTAGGGTGACTCTGCTTTCTTGCTTGCCTTTTAATGCCAGAGTGCTTCTTCTTCTTCACAGGACCCGCTGCAAGCCATCGCGGCGGCCAAGAGCCACCGAGCACGCCAGGCAGCGACAGCAGCAGCTGACGCACTCACACACCAAGCGACGGCGGTCGCAGCCAGCCCCTGCCGCGTGCTGGTGCTGAGCGCGGAGGGCTTGCGGCGCTTTGGCCGCAGAGTGCGCGCGCCGCTGGCTGCGCTGGCTGCCGACCGGCGGGACTTCCTGCAGCAGCGGCGTACCGCAGTGCAAGTGAGTTTGCAGATTTTTGGCCTAGTACATTTGGTGTTGTAACGGCCATATACGCCGCTAGCGCTGGGCATGTGCGCTGCCGACTGTGTTGCCGTCTGCTGGCACGTTCTTTGTTTGTTCAGCACGCGCTCACTTGCATTGCTGTGTGGTCGTTGCAAGTGTTGCTTGTTGCTGCCAGCAGCCTTTTGGTCGGATTGGTTAGAATTCCTGCTATGGCACATGCTGCGCTCCCGAGTGACACAAGTGCCTCAGAGACAGAATCTTCAGAACTTGTTGAGGCTTTGGATTAGGTGGTTTGATTGTCAATAGTGGATGGTGTGGGGCCCCATGAGCCTTGTTTGGCTCTTAGTGGGTGGGCCTGTGGGCCTACTTTAATACCTCGTATCTGGTGTATGATCAGCGTGCATTTGGGTTTGCTGCTTTTGCCTGCAGGGCACCAAGTCGCTGCTGACCAACATGATGTCTGACATGCGGCAGCATCTGAACTCAGGGGCACAGGCAGCAGCAGCGCGCACAGCAGCCGCAGGTTTGCTGCCGCCTGTGGCCAGCAACAGCAGCAGCGGCAGCAGCGCGGCAGCGCTGAGCAGACCACCACACTTACTCAAGGGCATGAGTGACACACGTGCCAAGGCGAATTCACTGCTGAGCGGTCTGCTGCCTGGCTCGGCTGTGCATGGCAGCCCAAGCTATGGCATGCCGGGTGCTGGCACTGGCCTGTTTGGCAGCAGCGACAGCGGCAGCAACGCCAGCAACATCGGCGGCAGTGGCATGGTCAGCAGCAGCTCAGGCACTGTGCCAACTGGAGCAGCAGCAGCGGTGCGAAGTGGCAGCGGCAGCCTCACGGGCAGCGGTGGCCGGCTGTCGGCCAGCCGGTGGAAGCAGGAGCAGTGGCAGCAGCAGGCGTTTGGTGAGCTGCTGCGTCCGCAGCCGCCGCTGCAGCTCGTGACGGTCACTGACGTCACGCGCATGAAGCAGGTGGTGCCGGGCATGCATGCACCCTGCGTGAGTGAGCTGGCAGCGGCGGTGAGGGCATTCCCCGTTGGCGCGCTGAGTGCAACAACGACAGCAGCAGCAGCAGCAGCAGCAGCAGCAGCAGGAGGGCTAGCAGCAGTTGGGTTGGCAGCGGGGCAGGAGCAGCAAGCAGGGACGGGTGACGGGCATGTGTGGGCTGGCAGTACTGCGTCAGCAGTGCATCCAGGGCAGCTCTTCTGCCGCGCGCCAGCCGCGCATCATGGGGCAGCTGCAGGAGGCAGCCCAAAAGGTCTGCGGCTGCTGCTGTCGTCGCAGCAGGAGCAGCAGCAGCCAGCAGCAGAGGCGGCTGGATCGCCCTGCTTTGCAGTGGAATCTGGCGGGCGGATTGCAGCGCTGGGAGGGACAGCAGCGGTTGCTGCTGCAGCGGGCAATGCAGCTGCTGGAGGCCTGGTTGTGGGGCATGTTCCATCCTGTGGCAGGAGGTAGGGTGCGCTGCTTGACCCGGTCAACGTGGATTGGCAATCACAAGCTTAAAACACTTCTGCTTGTCTCAAGATACACGCATGTTTTCAGCTGCATCGTGTGCCTGGCTCTTGTGAAACTCCGCCTTGTTAGCATGCCAACATGTGTTCAACGGTCTGCAAGTGCGCGAAAGCGCCCCTGGGGCAGCTTATGCTTGCGCGCTTGGGTCATGACTAGTAGCAGCAATGTTGGTGCTGCACAGGGGCTGCACAGACCTATGCTGTGTCTGTGTGTGTCTGTGTGCAGGGCACCACTGCCATGGGAGCTGTCGTCTTCTCTGGAACCTTGCAGCCCACCGTTGATGGCTGGCGGCGTCCAGGTTGTGACGCCAGGCTGCACTGCCTAGCTAGTATCGCGGTGGCCAAGAATTGTTACTTGAGATCCCGTTTTCGCATCCTCATTTGGCGCATGCGACTAACTGGCATGCACTGCAGTGCCATACAGCGTGTCTTAGCGTTCGGGTTATGATGCTGGGCAGATCTTCTGCTACATGGCGGCTGAAGTATGCTTCATGGCAGCGGACGCAAACGAGTTAATTGATCACTGACGTGCCTTAGAGCGCTGCAGGATGTGTAAGCTTGTCTGGATCGGGCCTGACAGCCATCAAGGTAGCTAGTCAAGGGCAGGTGTGGTGAACAACACGTGCTGCTTTGCATTGTACTTGTCGATAATTTTAACCACAGTAAAAACATATTTCCAGCAGTTGTTCACCTACAGGCGACGGAATCATGGGGTTTTTACCGCGGTTGGTCACAGCACACAGCACTCGAAGTTATCCTGCCTGCTGCCGAGGTTAGCTATTGATCCTCTCGTCCAAAATATTTGTGTTGGTACTAGCATCATTGCGTGATCCGGTTGAAGTTGCGCCTCAAAGATTTGAATTTGTCTGAACTGGAGGCCAAGTCAAATGTACATGCCATCTTCTTATACAACCTGACTAAAGAAATTACGCACCTAACACGCTGCTAAGACACCCATGCCGGAAGAGACAGTGGTGAACACCTGCAGGCACATGAACAGCAGAGCAGCACAGGGCAGCGACAGCATAATCGACGCTGCGATAGCCAGCAGTACTGTACATAACATATAGTGATCGCACTCAGTTTTGCATAGCACAGTATGGCGGCAGGTAAGCTGCAGCAAGGTGCAGCAGCAGCACATGCACTTGTGGCAGTGACGTGCAAGATGCTTCACTTTCTTCAACACGTATAAGTAGTCGCTGTAATCGCAGAAGACAGCATGGTACAAGCAATAGCAACAGCAACAGAGCACGACATGGAACCACTGCTTGAAACCCAGGTGGGAAGCCATGTGAGCTGTTGTGCAAGTGAGGTGGCAATGAGCTCGTTGTCACTGCCACGGACTGCTGCTGTGGGTGACTGTTACCGTAGTACTTGAACTTTGTGTTATTACGTGCAATTGCAGCAACAGATTTGAATGCCCAGGTACCAAAGCAGCCAGCGCAGGGCTGAGCTGGTATGTACGGACATCGCCGTTTTTGACGTCTGCTTCTGCCTCTGATTGCAGCCAGTTTCACCTACTCAGCCCGCAGAAAATGCAGCTTTGGAACATGAGCAGCAACAGCAGCAGCAGCAGCAACATCTCACCAGCTGGAACAGCAGCAAACAGCACCTCACAGGAGGTAGCGCAGTGTCGGCAGCGGCAGGGGAGCTGCAGGAACCCGCTGTCCTGCAAGAGGAAGCAACTGAGCTGCCACCACCAACACAGGACCTCAACAGCCCAGGTGCACTGCTGCATGCTGACCAACAGCAGAAGCAGCAGAAGCAAAGCAAGGATCTGTGTCCTGCTGCTGTGCCCAGCCAGGCTGACACACAGCAGCAGCAGCAGCAGCAAGGCACGCCACAGGCCACTGCTGAGCTGATGCTGGTGCTGCACTCTCAGTGGCAGTCACAACAGCAGCAGCAACAAACAGCATCAAAGCAAGTGCAGGCACTGGGCCAGGCACCCCACCAGCAGGAACAGCAGGAACAGCAGGAACAGCAGCTTGTGTCAGCGCAAGGGGCGGCTGCAGCAGCAGAGCAGCAGCAGGTATCACCTGCCTCTGCGCAAGATGCAACCCCGCCGGCGGCTGCACAGCTGCCAGCACCTGCTGTTGCTGGAGATACTAAGCAGCAATCAACATCCAGAGTGACCCTTGGCACAGGCGGCTGCCTGGCGCAAACAGCTGTGGCCGCTGGCGAGCTTCGCTCACCTGTAGCAGAACCATCAGAACCAGCAGCAGCAAAGCCAGCAGCAGAGCGCCTTGTGCCAGCTGATAATGCTGGTGCTGCTGATGTCATCCCTGTGGATGCGGTGACAGGCACATCTGCTGCGGAAGCAGGAGCAGCTCCAGGCACAGACACGCAGGAGGTGCAGCAGCTGCTGCACATGCAACCAGCTGTTCAGGCACCACAGCAGCAGCAGCAAGAACTGGCGCAAGGGATGAAGCTGCAGCAGCAGCGGCAGCAGCAGCACACCATGTCAGAGACACCGCCACCACAACAGCAGCAGCAAGTGTTGTCTGAGACGACGCCACTACCACCACAGCAGCAGCAGCAGCAGCAGCAAACAATATCAGAGACTCCGCAGCTGGACAGTCCCAGCCACACTGTCAGCTGCATGATCAGCCCGCTCACACCCCTGGAGCGGCAGCGGCAGCAGCAGATGCAGCAGCAGCAGCAGCAGCGGGCCGCCAGCAGTGCTGCTGCCAGCAGCAAAGGCAGCAGGAGCAGCAATGAACAGACAGGTGGCAGTGCAGGCAAGGGCCAGCACAGCAGGATGCGGCAGCCGCGCATGGGCACTCTGGATGGAGCTTCACTGCGTCTGCTGGCTGGCCTAGATGCTGCTGCTGGGGTGTGTGGTGCTGGTGCTGCTGCTTGGGCTGCAATGGGCAGCTTGGAAGTTGACTCAGCATCACCGTCAGCCGCTGAGGTGGCAGAAGTGGCCCCTGCTGCTGCTGCTGATGCTGATGCTGATGCTGCTGATGTTGGGGCTGGCATGACTGTGCCTGACAGTGTTGGGAGTGAGGGTGTGGCTGAGCCGCATGCCACAGCCGCTGCAGCCTTGCCAGCTGCTGCTGCTGCTGCTTCTGCTGGCGCTACAGCTGAAGTTGACGAACCACAGCATGCCACGTTGGCGTGGCCACAACAGCTTGCTGCAGCAGGCGCTGAAGCAGCAGCCAGCCACAGGAACAAGGAACAGGCAGCTCCAGCAGCAGCAGCAGCAGCAGCAGCAGCACACAGCACCATCAGCAGTGAAGGACTGCAGCCCCCTGCTGCAGCAGCAGCAGCAGCAGCAGGCGCAGGGCCAACAAGCAGGGTCCAGCAGAGCTGCATCAGCAGTGAAGGACTGGCACTTGCATCTCATGCTGCTGCTGGTCCTGCAGAGGCAGCAGCTGGCCAAGCAGCGACTGCTGGTGCACCAGCAGCAGATGTTGTACACGATAATTTGGAGGTGGAGAGGGCAGCAGGAGTAGCAGCGGCAGCGGCAGCAGCAGACGTTGATGGTATATACATGCCAGACGCAGCTACGGCTGCTGCTGTTGGTGCTGCTGGCACCCCGCTGACTGCTGCCACTGCTGCTGACGTTGGGCATGGCACTGCCACAGCTGAGGCCGCCGCCGCAGCAGGTGCCGATGCAGCTGCAGACTTAGCGGCGGAACCTACCGCTGGGGTGGCAGCGGCAGGCCAGACAACCCCAAGGGCAGAAGTAGCAGGTAGCCCTGCTGCTGCTGCTGCTGGCGGGACTGCTGAGCAGGCAGCAGCTGATCTTGCTGCTGCAGCTGCATCCCCACAGCATGCTGCTGCCCAGGACAGCACTCAACCCCAGCAGCAGCCAGCAGCACACAACCAAGCAGCGACAGAGCAGCCAGGGCCTGCTGCAGTGGCAGCAGCAACGTCTCCTGCTGCAGCCGGCGCCAGCAGCCGTCGCACCGGTGCAAGCACTGCCGCCGGCAGCGGCAGCGGCGGCAGCGTTGTGACCGAGGGTGGCACTGCTTGCTGCTGCAGTGGCAGTGAGGGGTATGGTACGCTGGGCACACAGGCAACGCTGTGCACGCCCGGCTTGAGCCCTGAGCAGCAGCAGCTGCAGGACAAGCTGAGGGAGATCCATGACAGTGAGTGCACGTTGGTATCGTTGTGTTTGTGCTGCTTGCGCCTTTCTTGTACTGTGTGCCTTTGCAGCTGTGCTGCTGACCCTGCAGTAACAGCAGCTGCATGACAGCTGGTGTGAGGTGCACATGGTGGCGAGTCGACCGAGGCTGTTGACAGCTGGCATGTGTTTCGGGTGAATGCGTTGCCAATTTGAATGCTGCTGACAGACCCTGCCTCCCAGCACTGCTCTGCTCAGGGGTGCCGAGGCCAAGAAACACATGCCAACTGCTGCCGTTACCAGGCCAGTGCGCTGGTGATGATGCACTAGGAAGGGTCACCTGGTAGTGACCATCACGGATTTTGCTGCTGGTGCATCTGTCTTGCTGTGCTGAGCCTGACATGCGCCTGCTGCTGTCCCTTCTGTCCCTGCTGCTGCTGCTGCTGCTGCTGCCCAGGCCTGTGTGCTGGTGACGAGCGCCTGGGCATGGTAAGCCTGGTGCTGACCAACACGCTGCAGGAGGTGTACCTGGCGGCGTACGGGGAGAAGTTCAAGGGCAGGGAGCACCAGCAGGAGGTGCGGTCGCGGTGCGGTGCGTGTGCGTGTGCGTGTGCGTGCGCGTGCGCGTGCGCGTGCGCGTGCGCGTGCGCGTGTGTGTGTGTCGTGCCTGTGACCTTGCAGGGCGCCTGCAGCGTGTGTGTGCGGTTGGGTGATGCCAGCGTGCTGGCAGTTGCGCTGCACCCACACCCGTGCAGCTTCCGCCAGGCGTTGGGGCGCACCCCGCCTCTGCCTCATCTGCCGGCTGCTTTTTGGTGCATTGCTGCTGCTGCTGCCTCATCTGCTGGTGCATTGCCGCTGCTGCTGCTGCTGCACTGCTGTTGCCAGGCTGCCAACAGGTGTGAGCGCCAGCTGATGGCGCTGCTGCTGGGTGGCGCGTGGCAGCTGGGCGGGCAGCCCGAGGACGTCAGCCAGGAGGAGCTGGAGGCGGTGGACGGCCTGCTGCTGGTGAGGCTGCCGCTGACCGTGCTGCTGACCGCGTACTGGCAGTGTTCACCCGCAGTGCAGGTTGCTTGGCAGCAGCTGTCGGCAGCGCACAGAATGCGCTTGGTGTCTGCTTGTCACGTTCAGTTCGACATCTTTCAGGGTGCAGTTTTGATGTGCAGGGTGCTGCAGCTGGCAGCCGGCAGGGGCTACTGAAGGGGACATGAGCCAGCACGCTAGTGACTAGACCGACAGACTCCTGCTGTGGGCTTGCTTGCCTGCTTGCTAGCATGGGGAGTAACGCTGACGGATTCTACGTGCTGTTCATCGTACAAGGTCAGGCTGCCCATCACCCAGCTGCTGGATTTTTCTGTAGCAAATGCCTGGCGGTGTTGCTCATGCTGTGTGGCACTGCTGTTGTGCTGACAGCTGCTCATGCTGTGTGGCACTGCTGTTGTGCTGACAGCTGCTCATGCTGTGTGGCACTGCTGTTGTGCTGACAGCTGCTCATGCCGTGTGGCACTGCTGTTGTGCTGACAGCTGCTCATGCTGTGTGGCACTGCTGTTGTGCTGACAGCTGCTCATGCTGTGTGGCACTGCTGTTGTGCTGACAGCTGCTCATGCTGTGTGGCACTGCTGTTGTGCTGACAGCTGCTCATGCTGTGTGGCACTGCTGTTGTGCTGACAGCTGCTCATGCTGTGTGGCACTGCTGTTGTGCTGACAGCTGCTCATGCTGTGTGGCACTGCTGTTGTGCTGACAGCTGCTCATGCTGTGTGGCACTGCTGTTGTGCTGACAGCTGCTCATGCTGTGTGGCACTGCTGTTGTGCTGACAGCTGCTCACGCTGTGTGGCACTGCTGTTGTGCAGGGCATGCTCAGGCCATCTGCTCCTGTGCTGCGAAAACACCCGCAGCCCGCAGCTGCAGCAGTACCTGATGCTGCACCACACGCCGATGCAAACAAGCAGCAGGAGCAGCAGCCGCCGCATCCACCTGCAGCCCCATCTCCAGCTGCTGCTGCTGCTGCTGCTGAACCTGCCCCAGCGCCTGCTGCTGCAGAAACCTTTCTGCCACTGCACGGCACAGCACCCCAAGCGCTGACTGGCAGCGTGCCTGCTGCCCTGCTGGATGCCTCACCAGCAGCAGCAGCAGCAGCAGCAGTGCAAGGCTCGCCAGCAGTGCAGGGCATTGTGCTGCCTCAGCTGCCGGAGCCTGGCAGGCCCTTGGGGGGCGACTGCAGCACCACCAAGCGGCGGCCCAGTGTGACCGCGGGCGACCTGCAGCCATCACCCCCACCACCAGCAGCGGCAGCAGCGGCAGCAGCTGGCGCTGGGCTGGTTTGTGAGGCCAACGGTCACCGAGGGCAGGAGCAGCGGCAGCAGCAGCAGCGGCAGCAGTCGGGTGACTTCGAAATGCAGGACGCAGGGGATGCAGATGCAGAAGGGGAGGAGCACGAGTGTGTCCCGAGCCTGCAGCTGCTGCTGACGGGGCCTGAGCCGATGCAGGCCAGCAGGCAGCTGGCTCAGGAGCAGCAGCAGCAGCAGCAGCAGCAGCAGGACGCGGCTGCCGAGGCTTGCCAGAATGCAGCTCCGGAAGCAGCAGCAGCAGCAGCTGTGGCAGCAGCAGATGATGGTGGTGGGGAGCCGTTCGTTCCCGCTACATACGATGATGCTGAGGGTGGTGCTGAGGGTGGTGCTGAGGATGGTGACGAGGCTGCCGGGCAGCTCGCGCTGCTCCTGGACTCACAGGCACCCCAAAACATTGACAGCGGGGAACCAGCAGCAGCAGCAGCAGCAGCAGACATGCAACCAGCCGCAGCAGCGGCCCGTGCTGCAGACCGACCTGCCACAGCAGCGCCAGCTGCTGCCGGCACCCCGCCGCCGCTTGGCACCAACAACACCTACGGCTGCACCACTGTCGACTCGACCCAGGCAACAGACGGCACCACAGGCGCAGCAGCGCAGCAGCCCCCGGCAGCAGCAGGCGCTGCTGCCACCGCCACACCACCACCACCAGCAGCAGCAGCAGCAGCGGTGCGGCTGCAGCACGGCCAGCAGCACCAGCAGCCGTCTGAGGGCACCCCTGCCAGCTTTGTGTTTGCTGGCCTGGCTGTGCTCGACGGCAGTGCCAGCGCCGGCAGCGGCCGCTGCTCCATGGCCACCCCGCAGCTGATCCTGCTGGGAGGCGCTGCGAGCTGCAGCAAGGGCGCCAATGCAGCAGGTGCTGCCGTGGGTGCCGGCGGCCCTGCTGCTGCAGACAGCCCGAGCAGCAGGCAGCAGGCGGCAGCTGCGAGCCCAGCTGGTGCCACGCCGGCAGGTGCAGCAGCAGCAGCAGCTGCTGCTGCAGGGAGCGCCAGTGCCCGGCAGGTGCCGGTGGGGTCGCTTGGCGGCGTGGGTGCGCGTGGGGAGTTCATGCTGCAGGGCACGGGAGCTTCACAGCTGAACTTCACACAGGACCCTGAGCTGCTGCCCGGTGCTGCGCGCAGGCCCTTCTTCCCCGTTGCCGCTGCTGCTGCTGCTGCTGCTGCTGCTGCTGGCGGCGGCGGCTGTGGTGGGAATGGGAAGCGCGGTGCTGCTGTAGCAGCTGACACGGCTGCTGCTGCCGCTGCTGCTGCTGGAAGCGGTGGAGGTGCAGCAGCCGACACGGCAGCCATGCCGCCACCTGCTGCTCTGAAGTTCAACCAGCAGCCGCAGCAGCAGCAGCAGCAGCAAGACAGGCCGGTGCCAGCTGCAGCCCACGTGCCGCCGAAGCCCAAGCAGCAGGAGCAGCAGTTGAAGCAGCAAGACGACAAGCACCAGCAGCAGCAGCAGCACCGCCAGATCGAGCACGAGCACCGCAGCAGCAGCCGCAGCCCCACCCCCACCCTGCTGGGAGTGCGCGACACAGCAGCAGCCGCTGCAGCCCCAGCAGCCAGCCCCAGCCCCAGCCACACTCCAGGACGCTGCCTGAGCTCTGGCGGCAGGGGTGCCGGCGGCGGCGGCGGCAGCAGCGGCGGCGGCGGCGGCGCCCAACCAGGTGGCGGCGGCAACAGCTGCAGGGAGCGGCGCCGCCGGTCTCGTGCGGGGCGCCGCGCGCTGCAGTCGCGGCTGGGCGCCGCGGAGGCGGCCCGGCAGGCGGCCCAGGCGGCCCAGGTCGGGCGGCGGCTGGCGCAGGAGCAGCGGCGGCAGCAGCGGCAGCACGCGTTTGAGCAGCGCCGCACCGCGGCAGAGGCGGCTGCGGCTGGCACTGAGGGGCAGCAGCAGCAGCGTGTGCAGGCAGGTGCCAAGTCACCAGTCGCAGCCAAGGGTCCCGCCGCCGCCGCTGCTGCTGCTGCTGCTGCTGGCAAGCCTCCCGTGTCTCCTCTAGCTCCCAGTGGAACCAGACGTGCAGCAGGTGGCAGCAGCACATGCGCTGCACGCGCGCATCCCAAGCAGCAGCAACCACAGCAGCAGCAGCGGCGGCAGCAGCAGCAGTCAGTGTCGCCGTCTGGGGTTGTGAAGGGGGTAGTGCCTCCACTTGATGGCCCCTTGACTACTGCCGCTGCTGCTGCTGCTGCTGCTGGGGACCCTTATGACTTCCCAGACAGTGGCCAGATGGCAGCAGCATCAATGGCTGATTGGGTGCAGCCACAGCAGCAGCAGCAGCAGCATGCCGACATGCCTGACTGGATGGTGTCAGCAGCAGCAGTAGCAACTGGGAAGAAGCAGGCTGGAGCAGCAGCAGCTGCCGCTGCTGTTGCTGCTGCTGCATCCGACAGCGAATGTGGTGCAGGCTTGAGCCCAACGTTCTCGCCAGCCAAGCAGCTAGGCGCTGCTGCTGCTGCTGCTGCCGCTGCCGCTGCTGCTGCTGCTGCTGCTGCTGGGAGCCAGGGGTTGGGTGCTGCTTGGGATCAAGCGGGCCAGTGGGCGTCCGTTTTCTGTTACGACAGCAGCCAGGTCAGCAGCGAGCAAGCCGGCTCCCCGGCCCAGCAGCAGCCAGCAGCAGCAGCGGTTAGGGTGCGCTGCCAATGCCGCCGGCAGCCGCCTTGGCAACAGCAGGCTCGCATCATCAACAGCAGCAGCAGCAGCAGCCAGCAGCAGCAGCAGCAGCAGGTGGTGCTGATGGTGCGCATGGCATCGATGACGGGAGCCAGCAAGTGCGGCTGATGGGCGCTGGCAGGCGGCGGGGGCTACTGCAGCGGCGGCGCTCTCAGGTCATCGCTGACAGTGACAGCGGCGGGGACGAGGCAGGCTTGCAGGGCCTGGAGGACAGCGATGCAGTGGTGGAGGGTGAGGAGGGCCAAGACCACCAGCAGCAGCCGCAGCAGCAGCAGCAGCAGCCGGGCGGCAGGGCGCCGCCAAGGGCTGCCCGCTCGGCAGCAGGAGGAGGCAGCAGCAGCAGCAGCGGGGGCTGCTCCTTGGCACGTCAAGCGCTCAGCAGCGGCGGCAGGCAGGCTGGTGCAGCAGCGCCGCCTGCAGCTGCAACCAAGCACAGGGCGCAGCAGCAGCAGCAGCAGCAGCAGCAGCAGCACGTCAGCAAGCAGGGTGGCAGCAGTGAGGGCATGCGCAAGGGCAGGAGCAAGGCCAGCGCTGGCGGTGGTGGCAGTGCACAGATGAGCCCTGCATGTGCTGTCGCCTTAAGGGCGGCTGCAAGAGCAGCACGTGCTGCTGCTGCTGCTGGTGGTGAAGGTGAAGGTGCTGCTGCATGTGGCAGGCCGCAGAGGAACAGGAGGCCACCCGCCAGGTATGCGCAGTGGGTGCATGGTGGGACTGGCGGCAGCATCGGTGCGTGCTTGGCTGCAACAGCGTGGTACTTCAGCAGCACATGCGAGCTCTGCATGTGCAAGCATGCCTGTGACGTGTGCTGCGCCCGCTGTGCTGTTCTGCGGCTGCCGGCTGTCAGGACGCCGCACAATGCGCTGCGCGGCATATGGGCTGCATGTGGTGGCATGTGCATTGCCCCCATCGCTCCCCCTGCGTTGTACCGCCTGAGACTAGACCGCCTGACAGCTGGAACTGTACTGCTTCCACATGCTGTTTGCATCCGTACTGCCTCTACTCCACGGCCTGAAATGTACTGAGGGTGTGTGTTGTGTACTGCCTGCATTGTACTGCCTGCTGTGTACTGCCCAGGCTGCGCTCGCCAGATGAAGAGGACGCCGACCCAGCAGCAGCAAAGCAGCAGCAGCAGCAGCAGCAGCAGCATGTCGGCGGTAGACAGCAGCGTCGCTCAGGCAACTTTTCGCTCGATGATGACCCAGGGAGCAGCGTGTCGGAGAGCGATGGGGGTAGTGAGGATGAAGAGGAGGCGGTGCTGAGCAGCGAGCAGGGCGGCGGCAGCGAGTCCGAGGCGGCGCGGGAAGCCGCGGGCGGTGCTGCTGACGGCGAGGATGACAGCGAGGCGATATCCGACGGCAGCAGCGACGAGGATGAGCAGCAGCAGCAGCAGCAGCAGCAGCAGCAGCAGCAGCACACGCGGCGAGGCAGGCAGGCAGCCGCTGCTGTCGCCGAACAGGTGGAGGCTGCAGCGGGTGCAGCAGCAGTGGCGGTGACGGCTGCTGCAGCTGGCGCCGCTGCTGGCCTGGCTGGTGCCGTGTTCTACCACGGGTCGGAGGAGGCGTCCTTTGCCTACCTGGCCAGACGGCAGCAGCAGCAGCAGCAGCAGCAGCAGCAGCTCAGGGCAGGAAGTCAGCAGCAGCAGCAGCAGCAGCGTGAGGAAGCCGAGGGTCCTGATGGCAGCGGGGATGAAGGGCTCACACTGCAGCTTGGAGACGATGATGATGAGGGCGATGCTGCTGCTGCTGCTGCTGCTGCCGCTGGTGGAGAAGGGGGTGGCTTCATCGCCTCACTGGAGCTGCCGCGGCTGGCGGCTGTGGAGTGCACGCCAAGGTTCCTGGCTGGGGAGCAGCAGCAGCAGCAGGCAGCGGCACAGGCGGCGGCAGCAGCAGCAGGCAGCAGTGGCGGCAGCAGGCGGCGGAAGCGCAGCAGAGAAGCTGCTGCCCTTGCCGGGTGGCTGGGGTGCAGCACTCGCAGCTGGCACCTGGCCTGGCTCGTCAGCAGCAGCAGCAGCAGCAGCAGCGGTCTGCAAAGAAGCCCAAGCTTGGCGCTGCAGCAGCCACGCCTGGTGCTGTCAGTGGCGGCAGAAATGGCCAGAGCAGCAGCAGCCACACCAAGCAGCAGCTGGCCCTGAGTCCCTGCAAGTCTCCTGGCCAAGCAGCAGCAGCAGGTGGCAAGGCCAAGGTGTCACCACGTGCCGCCTTTCGCGCTGATGTTGCTGCTCGAGCGCTGAGGTTGTTGGATGCTCAGCGTCAGCAGGCTGCTGCTGCTGCTGCTGCTGCTGCTGCTGCTGCTGCTGCTGCTGCTGCTGGCGGCGGCGGCGCCCCCGGTACGGCATACGGCAGCAGCAGGGGGACAAGCCCAAGCTCGGCGGCGGCAGCAGCAGCAGCAGCACTGCAGGAGCGGCTGATGCCTGGCAGGCGTCGGTCGGCGCCAGCGACGCCAGCAGTAGCTGAGGTGGGGGTGGCTGGTGGCGTCGGCAGGGCACCCAGCTCGCCGCTGTCTTCTGCTGCTGCTGTCGCGGCTGCAGCGGCAGCTGCTGCAGAGGATGTGGAAGATGCTGCTTCAGGGGACGTCGAATATGCGAGCGAGCACGAAGATGAAGGGGCGGCGTTATATGACGGGGGGGACGGCGGCAGCAGGAGTGGCAGGGGCAGGGGTGGAAGCAGCGGCAGGAAGAAGAGGCTGAGTGCAGACACAGCGGCGCTGCTGCGGCAGCTGAAGGCTGCAAAGGGGGTCAAGCTGGGGTGCTCAAAGTGCAGGCATAGCAGCATCGGTTGCAGGGACTGCAGGGAGAGGGCACAGGGCGCCCTGGCCCAACAGCAGCAGCAGCAGCAGCAGCAGCAGCAGCAGCAGCGTGTGGCGGCGGGTAGTACTGCCAGGCAGCGGCGTGTCTCTGAGCCGGTAGGGACCGTGCAGGCTGCTGGTGCAGCAGCTGACGAGCGTGGGGAGATTGCGCCGGCGCCTGCAGCAGCAGCCGCATCTGCGGCCGCTGTTCGCGGTGGCGCCAACAGTGGCGCGCCTTTCCAAGGGCTGCAGTTCGTGGTCTCCGGCTACTCGATCGCAGAGCGCAGCAGGCTTGAGCGGCTGGTGCGTCAGCTGGGTGGCACGGTGCTGTCTGGACTGCCGGAACCCACGGCAGTCACAGCAGCAGCAGGATCAGCAGGTGGGACGCCATCACCACTAGCTGCGCGACAGAAGCCAGGCAGCAGTACAAGCGGCAGCAGCGGCGGCTGCAGGCTGCTGTTCAGCGCCAGCAGCGGCAGCAGCAGCAGGCGGCGGCTGCCGGTGCACGCGCTGATAGCTGACGCGGAAGGCAAGACAGCAAAGTTCCTGTATGCCGCTGCAGCAGGCCTGCCTGTGTGCACCGCAGCGTGGGTGACGGCTTGCGCAGAGCAGGGCAGCCTGCTGGACCCTGCAGCAGCTCAGCAACTCAGCAGGCGGCAGCAACAGCAGCAGCCGCAGCACCTGCTGCGCCCTGGGAACGAGGCCTTGGCGCTCAACCCTGGCTGCCGGCTGCTGGCAGGGCTTAGGGTTCTGTTACATGGTGAGGCTGAGTGGCAGCGTGTTTTTGAAGGGGTGGTGGGGCATGCAGGCGCACTGGTCCTGCAGGAGCTGGAGGCCGCTGTTGCGCCAGCAAGTGCTGCTGCTGCTGCTACTGCTGCTGGTGACGTAACCGAGGCAGCTGTGGATCTGGTGATCGCCAACGCAGTGGCTGCTGCAGGTGCAGCTGAAAGTGGCGGATTGGCGGCAGCAGCAGCAGGCAGGCGTGGCAGCGGGGCAGCTGAGGCAGCAGCAGCAGCAGCAGAGGCGGCTCGCCAGGAGCTGCATGCGCTGCGGCGGGCTGCACGGCG
Source organism: Scenedesmus sp. NREL 46B-D3 (assembly GCA_014080715.1). Lineage (NCBI taxonomy): Eukaryota > Viridiplantae > Chlorophyta > Chlorophyceae > Sphaeropleales > Scenedesmaceae > Scenedesmus > Scenedesmus sp. NREL 46B-D3. Next base: position 239,996 of record JACERP010000096.1, on the reverse strand, counting down.
GCTGCGGGTGCCTGTTGTTGATGCAGATACAGTCGTTGCAGCAATCATGGCGGGCGGCTGGCCTGAGAAACTGCAGCAGTTGCTGTTGGGCAGGCAGCGGCAGCAGCAGCAGCAGGAGATTCACCACCAGCCACGCGCAGATCAAGCGTTGCAGCTTGACCAACAACAGCAGCAGCAGCGGAGTGGCAGGAAGAAGCGCAAGTCAGCTGCTGCAGCAGGTGCAGCAGCCGCCTGCCAGCCGCAGCCGCACGGTGAGCAGGCTTCGCCAGCAGTAGCTGCGGCGGGTGGCAGCAGGAAGCGGGCGAGGCTGCTGCACTTGCCAATCGCCACCCCCCAGCAACAGCAGCAGCAGCAGTCGCCACTGCGCAGCCCTCAGCAGCAGGTGCAGCACACGTCAGCTGCTGCAGCCGGCAGCAGCGGCACCCTGCAGGTCGTCGGCTTCAGCTGGCTGAGCGACGGCGCCGCTGCCGCCGCCGCCGCTGCGTCGCCCCGATCAGCAGCAGGCCTCAGGACCTACCAGCAGGGCTTCACCCTGCAGCTGCGACAGCAGCAGGCACCAGGCGACGCCGGAGCGGCAGCAGCGACGGCGGTGGTGCGGCGCGAGGTGCGCCGCGGCGAGTTTGTGCTGCTGGCGCCCGCCACTGGCGAGGCCGCGCCGCGTGTCGTGCAGCTGGCGGCGCTGTGGCAGGAGGTGCCCAGCGACGGCGTGGTGCGGCTGCTGGGCAGGGGCCGGCGCTTCTACAGGTGGGCTGGCTGAGGGTTGGGCTTTGTGCTGATGCATCGGTGTCGAAACGTAAGCCATGTGACACGGCTCAGGTGGGCTTGGCTCTGCTGGCTGCACCAGACCTGGTCCTAACTGTGACCGAGGTGGGCAGTGCAAGTGCATCGCCTGCTGGCCAGCAGGCTGCCATGGCAGCACTTCATGCACTCGTGGCATGCTTGCTCGCAGCTTCCATCCTTGGCTGGCTGCAACCCGTCTGTGGCGTCCGTGGCTGTGTGCCTGCTCATCATCTTCCTCATGCGATGCATTCGAGCCGCAGCGTCAACCGACCTTGCTGTGTGTCGCCTCCTTGCAGGCCCGCCGAGACGATCTTCCCCATGCCTGGCGACCAGCTGTTTGCATCGGCGCACTGGGAGGAGCGCCTGCCGTTGGCCGATGTGCTGGACAAGGCAGAGGTGGCGTTCAGTGGCAGCGGCGCCAGCAGCGGGGACAGCAGCGGGCTGCAGCGCTTCAGCTGCTGCTTCCACTACGACCACGTCAACATGACGCTGCGCGCAGCAACTGCCGCAGACGGCAGCATGGCATAGCTTGATTTGTGTGCAGTCGTTGTGCTGAGGCAGCTGTTTAACAGTCTGCCAGCACTATGTGAAGCAGGTTGCTGGCGGCCAAGCCAGTGTAGTGGTTCCATAAAACGGAACCGCTGCAGCCCGTTTTAACCGCCGTCTTTGGTTTATATACAATATTACTATTTGATTTTAATAATCAAAGGGGGGTGGTCGACCCGACCCCCCCAGTTGTGGAACCACTACAGTGCTTACAAAACGTGTGTAGCATGGCGTCCATAGACGCCGCACTGTCATCATCATCATCATATTACCCATTCAAGCCATAGCATCAGCGCCATCGGCCCCGCGCCCCACCGGGGCGGAAAGAGGAGGGAGCAGTGCTCCAGAATGTTTGCATGCATTGCGCACATCCCAAGACTTGACAAGAAAAGCAGCAATACACGGTGACACCATCAGACATCTTCCAGAACTGCCCCAAATATCATCAGATACAAAACGCAACACCTTGATTGATGAATCAGCCATGGACAAAACGCTGCGCAACTTTTCAGCGCAACCAGGCAGGGATCTGATCTCAGCAAACATATCATCCCTCTGAGCAGAAGTAGCAGGGCAATCAAACATGAAGTGTGACAAAGACTCAACTTCTGCACCACAACAAGGACATCCTGAAGTGGAGTTAGCTCTGCGACCGCCAAACTGACTAGTACGCTCATGTACACACAGACAACCCATACGAACACGCAACAGCAATTCAATACCACGTGGAATTGCCACTGAACGCAAGTACGGCCTAGGCCTCCTGAAACCCATAGCATCAACATGAGAGGGATGCACATGAGCCACATACCGACTCAGAGTGGAGTGTTCCAACGTTTCACATGCAATCCTTTCAGCATGTAGTGTCTTGACCTGCTTGTTGACATGGCTCTTGCACGCACTGGCTCTGCCTTCCGCGGTCACAACATTCACACCATACTTGCACAGCAGGCTCTGCACATACTTGTGCCACGGTGTCACCGCCACAGCACCACTAGGACGCCTCCATTCAGCTGTAAACACTTGATTTGGCAGCCAACCCCCTGCATACGCTGAATCCTGTAGTAGTACTCCAAAGCCCTCTGATGAAGCCACATATGCAACGGTTTCACACCCCATTCTGCCAAGAGAGCTGAAGAGCATGGGCGCTCCTTGCCACAGCGCATTGCGCATTTGATGATGTCTGTCTGCACTTTGTCAATCAGCTGCAGTTGCCTAGCTGTGGACGGAAACCAAACCTCACTGCCATATTCGACAATGGGACGGACACACGTCAGCAACAGTATGCGTTTAACCTCCACACTGATGCTGCGGCTCTTCCAAATTGGCATGAGCGCACCCTTCACACGTTGCACCTTAGCCAGCATCTTCTCGAAATGTGTGGTCCATGTACAGGTATTGTTGAACCACAGGCCAAGATAGCAGTACTCCGATACAACAGGCACAGGGACATTGTTCCAAACAATGCCGGAGTCGACCAGCTGGCTGGTCTGTCTTGCTGGCAGCACATGCATGACGGCAGACTTCAAGCTGTGGAGCTTGAAGCGCCACTGGCAACTGTAATTGTAAACAGTTGCAGCCACAGCCTGAACTTCAGACAGAGACCCGCAGACAGCAACAAAGTCATCAGCCTGCATGGCTGCCACAACTTGGCCTGCAGGTTCGTCACGAGGGCCCATGAGGGTAACGCCAGGGTGCTTTGCATGCACGTCACGCAGCAAGTCGTCGATAAACAACAGGTACAGTGTGGGCGAAATAACATCACCCTCATGCAGGCCAAGGTCGCAGGTGAACCTATCCGTGGTGCAACCCTCATGAGACACCACACGCTGCGCGCCCTGATACAAGTTGTACAAGACACGGAACATCTTGCCACGCACACCCTTATCCCACAGCTTCTGGAACAAGCCATCAAGCCAGACCGTAGGGAATGCCTTGAAGGTGTCAACAAACAACACATATGACTCCTTTCCCTCAGCTTTCCTGCCATTAAGGACCTCGCTGAGCACGCTTTGATGGTCAGCACAACTGCGCTTGGGGCGGAATCCGTTCTGACTCTCGTGCAGCAGCGGCGCCGCTGCTGCTGTAGCAGCAGTTGCGCGTGGCTGCTGCTGCTGCTGCTGCTGCTGTTGTGCTGAATGCTGGCCTTGCTGCTGCTGCTGCTGCTGCTGCTGCTGCTGCTGTGCTTGTGTTTGCTGCTGCTGCTCCTGCTGCTCGCCCTCTGCAAACTTGATAAGGCGCTGATTGAGGACGCTGGTGTAGAACTTATAGAGCACGCTGAGCAGGGTGATGCCGCGGTAGTTGCCTGGGTCTGTCAGATCGCCCTTCTTAGGCATGCTGACGACTGTCCCCGGCACCTGATGTACCTGCTCAAGCTGCCACATGAGGCTGCAGTACTGCAGCAGCATGTCTGCAACTGTGTTGCCTCCGTACTTCAAAAGCTCGTTGACAATGCCTTCCTCTGCAGGGTTGCCAGCTTTGCCTGTGCGTAGACGCTGCAAGCATGCAGAAACCTCGGCGGCAGTGATGGGCAAGTCCAGCGGGCAGGGTGGGGCAGCATGAGGTGCGGTTGAGTCATGAAGGTACTGCTGTACATTGGCGGCAACCTGTGTCATGTGCGCTGGGTCGAACTGGGGGTTTGCGGCGGCAAACGCTGCATGGCTACCAACACGCTGATAGTGGCATTTGAATGCATCTGCTTTTTCTGCAGGGGTTGAAGCCGTCTGTCCTGAGGGGTGCTGCATGACACTGTACACGGCCTCGCTGACATGCTTAGGGCACAGGCGACGCACAAGCTGCCACATATCCTTCTCCCCAACCGTGCTGTCATCACTTAAGCGGTCTCTGTACGCTGCAGTGATTGCATGCTCGCATCGCTGTTTGTGCTGCTTCTCAGCTGCTTTGATAAGCTGTGCAGTAGCCTTATTTGCTGATCAAATGCATCCCAGTCTGCAACAAGGCCGGACTCCCTGTACTGTGTAAAGGCCTGCACCCTGGCCTGCACAGCATTTGTCAGCTCCTGTGTCCACCACGGGAAGGACTTGCCAACCCAGACCCTTTTAAACCCAAAACTGGCATTGACCGCCTGACGAAGCGCTCCCAGCAGCTGCGCATGTGCTTGTTGTACTGCAGCATTGGCCGTAAGTTGAGCTGCAGAAACCTGCTGTTGTAGCACGGTAATAGTGGACGTATAAGCAGCGCCCAGCTGTGCCAGGGCCTCCTGGTACGCCTCAAGTTCGGCCGATTGCTCCCCATTGCGCATTATGAAATCATTCGGCTGTGCATTGAGGCGCAGCTTGACCTGTTTTGCAGGGCGACGTGCCACAGGCCTTTGAATGCAAGCAGACACTGGCAGGTGGTCAGTAGAACCCACTGTGTATGGCCCAACCTTGGCTGTTGGCCGCACTGTGTGAGTAGTGTAGAGGCACTGGCAGTGTTCAGATGGTGGACAGGCTTGATGCTAGAGGCTAGCTGCACTGCTGGGCCTAGGCCTGCTTGAGCTCCCACCCTACTATGCCGAAGCTGTCAACAGGTACAGCAGACAGCGCAGCGGGGAAATAAGCTGGCCATTGATGCAAACTTGTAAGTTCATTCAAGGCACTGACTAATTAGTTCAGTGAAGGCACTGGCAACCGGGCAGAACCGTTCTATCCAACAGACAACGTGACCAGGGGTCGCAACCACGTGAGAGGACACGGCACTAGCATGCAGTACACTGGCAGCCACGTTGTTCACAACACAATGCGACACAGAGGCCCAGATGCCCTTTTCTACCAGACTTGACACAAATGCTTTGTTCGGCCTGGCGGAGTTCTGAGCCGAAGTTCAGGGATGCTTTTGTGCGGATACTGCTGGTTCCCGCAAGAATTTTTACAAGAATTACATTCAGCGCTACCGATATGACATCGTCTTCCAAACACAATCAGGCTGGACCAAATTCTCACATGGTGGTTGCGAGCCCTGACCGTGACAGCAAGGCTAAAAGCTATGCTGAACACAATCTTCTTGAACACTTTGCATGCAGTGCTGTGCCCTTTCACTTCCAAACGCACACAAAGGCAGGAAACACGCCTACTGCTTTTGTACTACATTTGCACCGCATCTGCCGTACTGCTCAAGCGTAAGTTTGCAGAAAGCATTTTTGATAGAATCATTACGGAGCAGAGGTGTCAGGCGGCGAAGAGTTGCGGGGCAAAAGCCGGCCGCGGCCATCTTGTCGTCACGAGCGGCTGCATGCAGCTGCTGCGCAGCTGCAGGCGAGTGCCTTCATCACGGCCCCCATGCACGGGGAGACGCGTTGGCTGGGGAATGCATGTTGGTACCTATCACTAATGAGCAGACACCTTCTGCAAACGTTGTCAAGCATCCCGGCTGGCTGGTAGCAGAGGTCAAACAAACAGTATCCACCTACACGGCACCTGCGCCGGCGCAGCCTCGCCGGAACCTCTGACTCGGTTGCTGCTCCTACCATTTGTCGGGCATACAAAATATATTTCTGCTTCAAAACAACCATTAACAATCACGGAGCATGCATGCAGCCATGCACGCTAGTGTGGCCTGCGGTTTCTCTCGAGGCAGAAACGGCCAGCACGTTCTGCCAGCGCAGAATCAGCTGCGCTCCACAGACGATCATTAAGCTGCGCAGCGCTGTTTTTTAAGCTGTTTTTTGTGCCATTCCGTGAGGATGCCATGCTTCTGGTATGTGCATGGATTTCGCAGCATGTCACACAGCAAGCCGACCAAGTGCAAATTGCCACTCATTGTGTTCCGTATCAAACGCAACCTGTATTCCTTCGCTGCTGGGGTGCGCCACACGTACAGTTGGCAACCCACGCCCAGCAGCAGCAACATGCAGGGCTGCTGCCATCCTGCAGTTCCCAGCCACACCAGCAGTGATGACCAGTGCATGCAAGCGACGCTGCTAAGCATGTACAGCGCAGCGCGCCAGTGCGCTAGAGCCTACGGCAACTGGCCGTATTTTGCTAGACTGAAGGTTGATGATCTAGTGGTTGGCCTGTCATTGGCTCGACTGTCATGCACCAGGTGACTCTCAGTGACTGTCAGCACCACTGAAGGTGACTATCAGTCTTGCGTAGACTGAAGGCCTGTCATTGGCTAAAAAAAACGGGCGATGTTCCCGTCGTGTAACATCTAAACTGTGAAAACTGTGATGACAGACATGCAGCAATTGTGTGCACACTTGCAGAGTGCTGCTGCTTGTTACTCGCTGAGCTGGTGGCCCTTTGTAGTCCGGCTGCTTTCTGTGCTTGCTGCAGCTGGTGCGCCTCAAGTGGGGATGGCCGGACAGAACGCACAGAGCTTTCACTTATTGGCGCTGCCTGCATTTAAGTACGCTGAAATGCTCAGCTATGCTGGCTGCCACACCCTTCCCTTTTTGTTGTGGCAACACTGGCAGTGGATGACGTTGCATATCCAGTAGTGGTACTCCAGGCGCAATGCACCGCCACCAAGACGCCCTGTACGCTAGCTTGGCAGCCGCTGCCCAACATGTGCAAGTGCTCCATTGACGAGGCAAGCACCGGCACAACCTCCCTACTGCTGCTGCTGCTGCTGCTGCTGCTGCTGCTGTTCCCTGATCAGCGGCTTCCAGGGATCCTCCAGAAACGAAGGCTTGAAAAACCTCCAGCCATCCACATGGCCGCCATCCGTGCGGGGCACCTTGTGGCCCCTACCCCTGCCACCCCCGCCACCCCTGCCACCACCCCCTCTGCCCTGGTAGCCGCCGCTGCCCCCAGCCGCAGCAGAACCTCGCCCACCCCACCCTCCCGGGGCGCCACTGGAAGCATAGCCCCCACCGCCCCTGCCGCCAGCTCCGCCTACGCCTCCTTGCTGCTGCTGCTGCTGCCAAGTCAAGCCGTGCCCTGGCTGCTGCGGCTGCTGCAGGCTGCCAAACCTACCGCCTGGCGGGTTACCAGGAGGTCTCGGGCCCGGTATGCTGCCACTGTTCCACTGCTGCTGCTGCTGCTGGTTGGGTTGCAAGTGGCCTGGCGGTGGTGCCCCAGGGGGTGGCCTGGGTCCTGCAGGAGGGGCGCCCGGATACTGCTGCTGCTGCTGCTGCTGGTTGTGTTGCGAGTGGCCAGGGGGTGGTCCCCCAGGGGGTGGCCTGGGGCCTGCAGGAGGGGCTCCCTGATACTGCTGTTGCTGCTGCCGAGGGTGGCCAGCAGGTGGTTGGCCTGCTCCCGCTGCTGCTGCTTGTGCTGCCTGAGCGCGTGCTCGCGCTGCTGTGGTGCCTGGTGCCCCTCGCGTGTATGCTGCTAGGGGGTCACTGCACGAGTAACGGCAGAGCAGGAACAGAGCACTCATAAGCAGGCCACTAGCGTGCATGGTGCAGCTGCATGGTATGACAAAAGCAGCGCAAGGTATGACATGGCTGTCAGACTTGCAGCGACAGCAGGCGAGCACGTAGCAAGCTGAGCTGCTACTAGTGGTCAACCTGCTGTCGTCATGCAGCTTGTGCCTGCAGCTTGTGGCCTGATCCTGCTCAGGCTCACCTGTAGAAGGTAAAGCCAGCACTCTTTTGTGCCTCGTTGTCTTCATCTGCAAATGGGTTGAACAGCTTGTTGTTACCTGGCACACAACAGAGCAGCAAGTGTAGTGTGAGCACTGCAGTCCAGAGCTGTGTCAAGCAACATGGCAGCGGTACCAGAACAGCAGCAACGACTGACTCACTCATACTTCTCACAACGTGCTGCTTCACATCAGCTGAGCAAATCAAACGTGCTACTGCTGCTTGAGTGCTACTGTTGCTGCTGCTGAGCCAGCGTTGGGAGGACAGCATGTGAGGCAAACCCAACAACAACGCTGCACTGCAAATTCAAACAGACAAGTCCAAACAATGGACCAGGAGCAGCGGTACCTTAAATTGCATGCACAGCAGTGTATGGTACAAACACTGACAGCTTGTCACGCGGGAATGCATCTTTTCGGGACATAAGTCGCCTTGCAGGCTGTATAAACTTATAAATATCCTGATCTGCCTGTACGCTTCCTTGCAGTGCCAGCATTTCTGGCTGCAGTTGCAACGCCCCTTGTGAACTTTGTTTGGCCCGATCAGCCACGATGCCTCTCAAGGGAGCGCTGCTGGGAATGGGAAATCCTCTGCTGGATGTCAGCAGCAATGTAGATCAGGCGTTCCTGGACAAGTATCAGGTGGGTGCCTGGCGCCCTTGGATTCAGCAAGGCCGGCGGGTGCGAGTGCCATCCATCAGGCAGCATAGGACCTGCAAGCAGTCGCTTTCGGCTTTGCATTGTGTATTTGGTTGAACGGCACATGCGTAAAAGGGTAAGGCTCCGCCAGCAGAAGGCCAGGCATGATGCCACAGTCACTCGCTTCTGCTCTTCCTGACCTGACCTGTCTTTTGTGCGTCTTCGCATTACAGCTGAAACTGAACGACCAGATCCTGGCAGAGGAGAGGCACGTGCCAATGTACAAGGTGCGCAGCTGACCATCAGGCGCAGGCAGTGCTGTGGATGCCTTGCAACTGAACGCCAGCACTGGCAGGACTGGCACCCAAGAATGACCTGGGGCTGCATTGTAGCAGCAGCTGCAGTACAACATGTTACATTAAACTTCCACAAGCGTTTGCAGCGCTGTGTTCTCTTCAGGAAACCCTAAATGCTTGGAGCACATGGTTTGCATGCACGGGCGGGAACAACCCCTGCCAGCCCCTCGGTACAGGCACTGCTGCCCTGAGGGATCCGCGACTCACCTGTCAGAAGTACATGCATCCCACACTTAAGCAGGTTTTGACTGCCTTCCCTGTCTTCTTACTGTCCCTTGCAGGAGCTTGCAGCCATGGCTGACGTGGAGTACATTGCTGGTGGTGCTACGCAGAACAGCATCAGGGTGGCACAGTGGATGCTGCAGGTGGGCAGGTCCATGGCGGTTCTGATTAAAGTTGACGCATCTGCACCCAGAGAAAGCAACAGCCTGCTCTCAGCACTGAGTGGGTGCTGCCGGTGGTTGAGTAGGCTGCGATGGCTGGACTGCACAGCAGCTCTTATGTTGTGTTGTATTGGGCGGTGACAGCAGCGGTAGCTTGAGAATGGCCCAGTACATGCTGCAGATTTGGTGTTTGAGGGGTACAGCCTGCAGATGGTTGCATCTACAGCGATAGTTCAGCATACTGCAAACGTCTTGCCGCCATTGACAGCAGCAGCATCAAGGTGGCTGGGTCGATGCAGCAGGCCAGCAGGTGGGCTGCAGGTGGTGGCTGGCTTGTTTACGGGCTGGCTTATTGAAGCGTAGGCTGTACAGCTCCAGCAGATGATCAAAGTCAGCCTAAGACACAGCAGCTCCAGCGGTACAGTGCCAACACCGCCTGCTACACAACCCTCTCAGCACCAAACACATCAGCCAGTGCTTGCGTGCTCACATGCAGAGCCTGCCAAGTGTGCAGGCCCTCTTAGTTGTCCGGCCATGCAACGCTAATTGAGTTGGAACTATGGCTGTGTGGCGCGTCCTTTGCCCCTTGCCGCCGGTCTGCAGGTGCCGGGGGCCACTGCCTACATGGGCTGCGTGGGAGACGACGAGTTTGCCCAGAAGATGACCGCAACTGCCTCCAAGGACGGCGTCAACGTGAGCTGAACGGCACAGCCATCACTGCGCAACAGCGAAATCGTGTATTTTTCATCATTTGGGAATTGCACATATTGGCAGCTGTCGGGGTTGCTAGGCCTTTGCAGGACGCACAGCAGTGTGGTTTGCCTCAGCCCAGCCGCTCGTTCTTTAGGGTTCCTAGGCTGGGAAGCTGCTGCGGTTTCGGGGCTGCCCTGTCGTCCTTTGCATGCGATGGCGTGCATCGACAGACTCGCTTGCAGCTGCCCTACATTGCTGTGGTGCGTGCTGCGCGGATTGCGCCCCGCAGGTGAAGTACATGGTCGACGCCAGCACCGCCACTGGCACCTGTGCAGTGTGCATTGTGGGTGGCGAGCGCAGCCTGGTGGCGAACCTGGCAGCAGCAAACAACTTCAAGGTGTGAGCCTGTCATGTACAAGTTGCAGCTTGGTCACAGTTGTCCAAATTGTCCAGACTTGTCCAAACTTTGTTACAATTTGTCCAAACTTTGTCCAAACTTGTCCAAACTTGTCCAAGGCCGTCCACACCTGAGCAGACATGCAGAGGCCTGCCAAAAGCTGAACAAGCTAGCGCAGCAGGTGGCGTCTCATCGCAGCGGCATCTCAGACATGCATCTTAAGCATCACATGTCCGATATCTTTCGGTGCCTTCGTTGTTGGTTTGGACTTAGGCGCGGCAGTCGGTGTCACCGGACGACGCCGCCCCCTGCGTAGCTGGCAGCAGCAGCGACAGCAGCAGCAGCGCCCTCACACGTGCACTATGCACACACGCTGTTTCGTCTGCGCGACCTTGGCGCCTGCATGCGCTCGCCTGCTCACCCCGCTTGGCCGTGACTGCCACACGCCCGCAGGCCGACCACGTGCAGAAGCCTGAGAACTGGGCCATTGTCGAGTCGGCGCGCGTTGTATACTCGGCCGGCTTCTTCATCACCGTCAGCCCCGAGTCCATCATGGCGGCTGCCAAGCACTGCGCAGAGAACGACAAGATCTACTGCATGAACCTGTCAGCACCATTCATCATGCAGGTGGGTCCAGTTCTCAACGCTGTGGAGGGTTTAATTGTAGGGTTTGTGGACAGCTGCGGAGAGCGAGAGCTTCTGCTTTAAGCTGTCACGGTTGTGCATCATGCAGGTGGGCTCGCAATGGACGCCATTTTGTGCTTACTGATTGAGGCACAGGCATCTGCTGTCCTCGAAATGGCCGAGGCGTTGTGGGAGCACTGCAAAAGGCAGTTGAGGCAGCGCAGGAGCAGCAAGGCTCGCCTGATGCCACCATGCGCGCCAACAGGACTGGTAGTGGGGTGTCACATAGCTAACGGGGTGTCGGGCGCAGGTCTTGGGTCTACTTTGCTGTCACACTGAGCAATGTGCCAGTGTGCTGCCAGCATACCAGTCGTGCTGAGGTCTTGAACTAGCTGATGCTGGTGCTGGTGCTGGTGCTGGTGCTGGTGCTGCTGTCCTGGCAGGTGCCACCTTTCAAGAAGACGCTGATGGATGCGCTGCCCTTTGTGGACTTCCTGTTCGGCAATGAGAACGAGGCAGCCGAGTTTGCAAAGAGCGAGGGCTGGGAGACGACCGACATTGCGGAGATTGCGCTCAAGGTGGGAGCCGCCTGGTGTGCACAGCTGCTGCAGTACGCTTGCACACCTCGCTGGTGTGCTATAAAACTGTACGGGCGCCAGCACATGCCATGGTCAAAGCTTGTGCCTGCCGTCACATGTGTGCAGCATAGTGCATGTACTGTCACTGATGCTGCGCCACAACACCGCCTACCCTGTGACCCAGCCGGGCCGCGTGCAAGGGAGTGAAATCGACACCCCAGCATGCATCCAACAGAATATATGCACGCGACCTTGCCAGCAGGTTTGAATGCATCGTGCTCAATGCTTCTTCCCAGCATGCTGGAGCAGGTCAGCAACCAGGAACCGCAGGGGTGTTCGCATCGGCAGCTTCTCCTCACACAGCTGACGCATGCACGCACCTGTGCCCACCGCGCCGCAGATATCGCGCACGCCGAAGCAGAATGGCAGCCGTGGCCGCACCGTGGTCATCACGCAGGGCAGCGCAGCCACAGTGGTGGCACTCAACGGCAAGGTCACGCTGTACCCCGTCATTGCGCTGCCAGCAAACAAGCTGGTGGACACCAATGGTGCAGGTGCGCGTGGCGCTGTCAGGCTGTCGCGCTGCGGGATGAGGGTGGCTTGGCATCGTTTCTGTTCAGCTGCACAAGCATCTGTGTTGGATGGGCAGTCTCCCAGCAGACAGCATGTAGCGCTAACACTATGCTTATTGCAGCTCTGTTGTCATGTGTCTACACAGGTTCAGGATTGGGGTTCATGTGGTCTCCAACACACCTGTTGCGATTGCAAGCAGCACATGCGTGCTTGCTTCGCCATTGCTTGATAGTGGGGCGAGCTGTTGTCTGGCCGTGAGCTGCATGTCTATCGCTAGCTCATCTGCTTCTGCCTTGCTGCTGCTGATGCTGCTGCTGCCAAGTGCAGGTGACGCATTTGTTGGCGGCTTCCTGTCCCAGCTGGTGTGCGGCAAGAGCATGGAGGAGTGTGTGCGTGCAGGCAACTACGCAGCCAACGTGGTCATCCAGCGCAGCGGCTGCACCTTCCCTGCCAACCCCGACTTCCTCTGGGCCTGAGTGCCCCGCAGCAGCAACTCGTGAGATAGACATCCACGGTTCAGCGGCTTAATGTTGAGTGTGGTGGTGTTGTTGGCACCTTGCCAGCAGGCAGTGGCAAGGAAGTTGCGAACACCCCTGACTTAGGTTTGGCGCAAGCTGGCAGCAGCGGGTGATGGCGCCATCACAACGCAGCCCATCCTCGCGATCTGATGCTGTGGTGTGGCTGTGGTTGATGGCAGCTTTGTAGCCGGGCTGGATGGCACCTGTGCTCAAGCTGCAGCAGCCACTGCTGAGAGTGCATTGGCACAGTCGACCTTGTTTTGCATTGAGACTAGGTTGGTCTGGGTATGAGGGCAAACTGTGCGTGGTTGGTCACGAGCATGTCTGGGCTCAATGCACGGCAATTCTTAGGCTGGCGCCGCAGCTGTTTCGCTGTGTAGCAGAAGAATACATCGTTTGTAGCATGTGGCCACAGGCTGCTGCATAAGCAGCAATAGGTTGTCTGCTGGCAGTTCTCAGTGCCTGCTCTGGGGCGTGTGCACACGTGTGCATGTTGAAGATCAGTGTTCGTACGAGCCACGCGGAGGCTGTGGAGTGCATGCATGCACCGGGCCGGTGCTTGCATGCAAAGGGAACAGCACTGAGCATGCATGCATGCAAATGAGTGCCCCACAGCCTGCCACCCTCACGCATGTGTCTGCCTGTGCATTGAGTGTACATGGGTACATGCGCATGCCGGTGGCATTGGTGCATGAGGTGATCCGTCTGCTGCTGGCCCCATGGGAAACCTCACCATATGCTGATTCTTGAGTCAGGTCAGAACTAGATTACAGTCCTGCAACCCTTCACCAAGGCTACAGTGTGTGAAACACCATGAGCCTTGTTTGGCTCCTTAGTGGGTGGGCCAGTGGTCCTACTTTGGTAACTTCGTAACAACTTGTGGAACTATTCTGCCTTCCAGCTGTCCAGCTTGTGAATAATGGTAGCGCGTTCAATGCGGGCCGCATTTGCTTCATTGCGTTCTACATTCATGTCTTCCTGCGACCCTTTTTTGACAGTAGCAGTGGAGCTGCTTGCTTTCGTTGTAAAATCACGGGACATGTTAGCAGCAGCAATTGCTGCATTGTGCTCTGTGAAGTGTGCCACAGGGAGTCCCTGCAACCTTTTGCAAAGCAGCACTCCAAGTTAGCAAAAAAGCAAAGCAAGGACAAGCAGAGTCAACCCGACATGGTTCAAGCTGCTACAGGTGTAGCAGCTTCCAGCTACAAAGTTTACCAAAGTACCGTATCCGGATACGGTAGAAGTAAGCAATTTTGTATGATAATGAAACTGGCATGACATCTTGCCACTCCAAGTTATGGGCCTTAAGCATAGCACTGCTCAGTGTTTGCAGGACACACCCAGAAAGACATTGCACTGAGGTGCGTATCGCCTGTGCAACGGGGTCCAATGCAGCGCGTCCCAGTCTAGCCTGTCAAAAGAGACAGCACGCTGAGTGACGCAGTTGCTGCATCGATGCTGCAAACTTAAGCTTTGCAACGTGTTCTTTTCTGCAGCCCTCAACATGCAGCGTGCCAAACAGCGTATTTTTCATGTGACTCTGTTGTTCCTTGGTTTGCTTCCCTGCTAGCTTACGGTGCTGCTGCTTATAACTTGTTAGGGGTTGAACCCTGTAGGGGACGGGGGGGGGGGGGGGGACTTCATAATGTTGCTGCGACTAGCGACATTAGCTTCAAGTGGACCATTTCAAATAAAATAATGTAACAAATGCACTCACATACTGTGTTATACACTGAACAGGCAATGACGGTTGATGCCCATAAGTGAGACCGGCATAACTATATGTATTGCGCCCTGCAGGGCTAGGGCTGTGCACAGCGCTGCGCATGCATGGCCAAATGCCGAAACTTACACACTGAGGCTTTTTTCAGGGGTGGGCCTCCTTTCGAGTGACAGCCCGCGCTGAGGTTATAGCAATCTTTTCAACTCTGGTGCCCGTTGCGGCGTAGCTGCTTGAACGCACCTTGTAACCCCTTCTTCTCTTCTTCTCAGCGCTGCGCACTTGGCAGTTGCCAAACACGGTCTTTACGGCTATACGGTGCAGCTTAACGCCATGGTGACAATGCTTGTTAAGGAGACAGAGTTTGTGTTACAGAGCGACTGTGCGACCGGTGAAATAGAGGTTCAAACCATCACAATGTTGTTGATCACGTCTGCTTCACATTTGGGGGTGGCGTGCCTGCATCATCTTGAGCACTGCGCAAAACCCTTTAGTTCAATACCTTTCAAACCCGACGGAAGTATACAGCATCAATATACGCAGCATGACCCGTGTCAGTTGCGAAATGCTACGAGAGTTGAGCCAAGTGGAAGGGGACATGTATTGAAGGAGGATGCTGCTTGTCACAACCATCTGAATACAACAGTTAATGGGATTTTGAGGAGTGCTCCAGCCACGAAGCAGCGCAGTGCAGTAACAGGCGCGTATTCTGGAAGCAGAGCGTCTGCTGTGATTTACCGTATATAATTTACGCCATCAATCAAGTCCCTCCATATCTGCTAGTGGCTAGCCTCGGCGACAAGCCACGCTTACCTTCAACTGCCTGCAGGCTGGCGTATAGATTGCAGTGTTGGTGATGCTGTAGATGTGCTGCTGGTCAGTGCACACACCAACATTGTAGATCAAACGTTCACCAGCATGGCGAGTGCCGTAGCGAGGAAGTATCAGCAGCTGCTGGACATGCTCTGTAACAGCAGCAGCTTGCTGGAGTTTGCAGCACAACAGAAGGCTCTGCTGCAAGTTGGCCAACACTGTAGGGCGGTCCTGCTGGCGGCATGCGGAATTGCTGAGCTTGCCGGGATTTCACCACGGCCTTCGAAGGTGGGCAGGTGCAGTGGGGTTGGCAGAAATGAGGACACTAGAACAGCAGCAGCAGCTGCTGCCGTGCTGTGACTACTGTCAACCATGTGCACCATGCGCCAAGCAGGAGATCGTTGATGTTGTTGCTGTGGTTTCAAGCACCTGCAGTGCTGCATGGGTTGCACTGAACGCAGCTAAATCTATCTAGACATGCACTGTATTTCGCGAGCACAACGAATCATGCTACTTGGTCGCACCACCCACAGGCACAGCAGGCATTCGCTGGTGACACACTGGTTGATCATGAAGGTACATAGTTTTGCGCTGCGCTGGATGTGCTTGCCGCAGGCCGCCGCGCTGCATGAATTACAGCAGCTGATGCCTGCCGTAGCAGCCGCCACTGCTCGAGGCCTGCAGCTGTTGTCACAGGCTGTGGCTGGCACAGCCAACCCGCTGCACGCCCCTGGCTCACATGCATGGATCCACGCGCTCCATACACTGGTGTGCACGCTGCTTGTCACTTCTAACTGTCCATCGCCGGATCTCCACCGAAGCGGGCTGCAGGCACTGACCGCAGGGCCAGGCAAGCTGTGCGACAGAAGCAAGTTGAGCTTGCACACAGCACTTGCTCGTGTCTGCCAGCCATCCAGCGTTATGGTGCGGTGGCACAACCATGCCAGGCATCCTTTGACTGCCGCTCCGGGCCTCTGCGGAGAGGCAGCAGTGTTCCTGCAAGCAGCTGTGCCATGTTTGGTGCCATCACCGGCATCTCCGCTGGGAGGACACTGACAGTGCTCTGCGCCGTTCACATCCGCGTGTGTCATCATGCAGCCGTGCTGTCTTCACTGCGAGCTGCGTTCAATGCCTCGGCAGGCAGCTGGGAGGAGCTGGCCGCCACCACCAGCAGCAGCACAGCTAGCGCTGTCAGCGCCACCAGCGGCAGCAGCAGCAGGTGCAACAGCCACATCATCAACAGCAATCCCAGCGACAAGGCACAAGTGCTCGCCAGTATCCTGCTGTCCTACTGGGTATCAGCTGTCAGGATCGCCGACTCGCTGTGGCTGCAGCCATTGGCAGCAACAGTGCTGCCAGTTTCATGGCTGGTGCGCGTTGCCCTGCAGATGTGGTCTGCCAAGGCAGCAGCCCCCGCTGCAGGCAGCAGCAACAGCAGCACAGGTGGTGGTAGCCTTGCAGCGCGCTCGCTTGAGCAGCTGTCTCACGGAGGCATCGGCAGTGCCTTGGATGCGGTTGGCGTGATAGTGCGGGCCATATCAACTCGAGCTGGGAGGCTGTGTTGCAGGATCATGCAGCTGCAGTGCGGCAGCAGGGTGGTGAAGGCGATGCCTTGGTTCAGCTGCTGCAGCTGCAGCAGTTGGCGCAGTCCCATGATGTGCAGTGGGTTCTGTCGCAGGCCTTAGCAGAGGCGGCACGGCAGCTGCATGCTGGGCAGAAGGGGTTATCAACAGCAGCAGCAGGAGGCAGCAGCAGCAGCAACAGCAGGATGCAAGTGCCGCCATTGCACAAGAGGCTGTTTGAGTCACTTGGCACAGCGACGTTGCGGAAGGTGCAGCAGGTCGACAGAGCAAGTGAGAAGCCGTTAGATGTGTGCTTTGCACTGGCAGCATGCACAATGTGTGACCCTTCAGGAGTGTACAACAGCAGCAGCAGCAGCAGCAGCAGCAGCAGCAGCGCTGACAATCAGGTGGGAACAGGGCAGCAGCAAAGGCCAGGCACTGCGCATGTCACAACCTCGCTGCTGCTGCGGCACATGGCTGCCCAGCTGGAAGCATGCTGCCTACGGCCCGAAATCAGTGTGATGCACGGCGCTCTAGAAGCAATGGGCCTGACGTACAGCGTCATTGCCAGCCATCGCAATCTGGACCGCAGCAGCGCCGCTGGCAGTGACGAGGCGGCAAGTGAAGCGAGCGGCAGGGTTGAAGCTGCGATGGCTGCAGGCATCACGCCGTATGCGCTGTAGCTGCTGCTGCCGGCGTTCCTTCACGCCATGCGGCACGACGCTGCACAGCACGTGGAGTTCATGGTGCTGGCGACTGCAGGGCTCATGGGAGACTTGCTGGCAAGGCTGCTCACACGTGCGTGAGGGCGCAGCTTTCTACGCTGCTGATGGAGCTGTCCAAGTTGTGGCACATGCGCGTGTGTGTCTGGGTGTGGTGTGTGGCCTGTGGCAGGACAGCATCCGGTGCCTTGCGTGTGTTGCTGCACACTGCATGGCCTGCCAGCTGTGCGCTGCTTGCCAGTCAGAGGGTATCCATGTAGTGCAGCTGCCAGCGCCACAGCAAATGCCCTGACATGCACGCTGTTGTCAGCACGGCACTGACTGTCTGCGCGACTGCCTGTTGAATGCACTGCGGGCTTTCTGACCTAAGACGGCTCAGGCCCAAGGCTCCTACAGGACGCCCTGACGCAGCAGCAGCAGCAGCAGCAGCAGCAGCATGTGGGCACAACCTTGCTGGCGTTGGATGCGGCAGCACGTGGCTGGGCCACTTTCACAGCTGCCAAGCCACCACACATCCCTGCATGGCATGCGCTGGCTTCGCAGACGCATCAGCAGCAGCTGGCGCTGACGCTGGTCGCTGCCATGCGTGGAGCGCAGCCCACCCCCGAGTCTTGGGGCTTGGCTTGCACGTGCTTGAAGGTTGGGACGGAGGTCGTGACAGCTGCGATGCTGTCAGGTGGCAACATCCAAAGCCCTTGCAATGCCGTGCATGCAGTGCTGCAGGCGGGCGCAGTAGCTGAGCTCGCATCAACCCTAGGCAGCAGTTGCCCAGGCAGCAGCACCAGCAACAGCAGCAGGATGCGTGCTGAGCTGGTGCCAGTCGAGGCATGGCAGCTGTTGGCTGCCCGCAGCATCTACTCTGCTGGCAGCTTACTGGCCGTCTTTGCACAGCAGCTGCAGCTGGTGCAGGTAGCCACGGGTCGCCGGTCATCGACAGCAGTAGATGTGGCTCTGCATGGGCAGGCATGCCTGGTGTTGAGCAGCGTTGGTGCTGCACCAACTTGGCTGGGAGGGCAGCTGCCTGCAGTGCCTGGCAGAGAGGATGCCGCCTTGCTCCTTGTAACAGGACCTGTTACTATCCATGTATTGGATGATTAGACTAAGTGACTCATACGTTCGTATGAGTACACGCGGCAGTCAATGTGACATTGTACTGCCATGTTAGAACTACGCTGGCCTCGCAACGTAGGCGGTCTACAACAGCTTGAGCTGGGCCTCAGGCTTATCAATTGGTTAACAAACCTCTTTTCCATTACGCCATCACACACGCATACTCGTAAGGCTGTTACATTTGGTAGCTGAGAACAAGTTGCGACGTGACCTGTTGGTCTTTACTCTATACAATTTATCCTGCTGGATATTGACGTACTATTTGCCTCTCTTAACATGGCAGATAACGAAGAGGGCGAGATAGCCGTGAGCTCCTCCAATGGCAAACACTTCAGAGAGTTTACCGGAGAGGGAGACTACACACTGGAGGTGTTCAAAGGCAATAACTCCATACTATTCCAGCTGGAAAACATTCCAGAAGCCAAACAAGGCCCAAAAGTCCTGACACGCTGCAGTCCCGCAGTGCAGGCAAGCGTGTACCACAACCTAGGCATTCGCAATGGTGTGGTTCCTGCTGGGGGTGTCACCCTAGCAGCTGTGTACGAGGCGCTCGAGCAAGTCAACTTTGAGACTTGCACCACAGACAAGCAGTTCATTGCTCGTATGAGCAAGAAGCGCGCAGACCATTTCAAGAGCCCGCATAAGCATTTGCAGCTGCTCAAATGGCTCGAGGTGCAGCGTGCGCTGCTGCGTGACCAGTCAACGCTGTCTGACGCGGCCTTTCAGGCCATTTTTGAGCGCGGCAGCCACCCCAAGTTTGCTGTGCTTGTGAGCACTGACGGGGGCAAGCCATACACTACACAGCAGGCATGGCGCACAGGCGTCATTGCGCAAGACCTGCAGTATGACCAGACAGAGGCAGTCTCTGACAAGTCAACTGCTGCAGGCAATGGCAGTGGCCGCTTCAAAGGCCACAACCGCTTCAACGGCAATGGCAATGGCAATGGCAATGGCGGTGGTAATGGCAGCTACAAGAAGGGCAAGTTTGCTGCCAAGGGAGGTGTCTCAAAAAAGGCAGACCACTCCAAGTACATCTGCAGGATATGCAACAAGCCTGGCCACGGCCCCTGGGACAAAGATGCAGAGGGCAACTGGGTATGCCCCAAAAAAGTGAGTGGCACAGAGTTCAAGGCAGCCAGGCAGCACCTTGCTGTTGCTGTGCTGTATGGGCAGTGTCAGTCGCTTCCTGCAGCTTCTGCCAGCACTGTGCCTGCTGCTGCCAGCTCTGGTGCCACAGCACCTGTTGTTACTGAGCGTGCAGTGCGCAGTGCCATCTTCAGGGCCTGCTTATCGCACCCAGACACATTCCTGTCTGATGCTGCTACTGCTACTACCAACGCTCACACTCTCGTGTCTACGCTACTCCCCGCATTTGTGGGTTCAACAGAGCAACAAGACATAATACTCTGCGAGGCCTTCGCTGCGGCTGATGCCTGCAATGAGCGACGAGTTCAGCTGGCTGCTGCCGCTGTTCCTCAAGAGCGGGTGGCTTCGGCCCCTGCCTGTCAGCCCTATACGGCATCTGAGTCTATGACCAGGCCTTACCTGTTCCAGGAGGTGCAGAGTCTGCCAGTGTTGCTGCGCAACCTGGCGTTGTACAGCAGGGGTCTGCACGTACTGTGCAGTCTGCTGCTGTAGAACAGGGGTGCGCACATTCTGAGCCACCTGCTGTTGAGAGTGCTTTTGAGAAAACACATATGCCAATTAATGGCGCAGTGTTTGACTCTATTCAAGCTGAGTTGTTACAACCTTGTACAACGGATGCGTATGCTGTCACGCATACTGCTGTGTGCACAGATTTTGCTGTGCCACCCTGTCATCCCTTTAGCGTGGATTCTAGTCCACCTAACAGTCAGCTTGGTAACCAGATGTTCTGGATTCATGTTCCTGCCTCTGTCAGGGCTGACTATATCAGTCTTTATAGGCGATACAAAGTAGCGAATCCATCAGCTGGTGCATGTATTCTACTGCCTTTCAAGCTGCCAGTTCATCAGCTAGACTTGATCAAGGGCATGCAGCTTATGCATGTTTACAGTACAGGCACACAGCTGTTCACTGATCCTATAACAGGCAAACCAGTGCGATGCAGATGCACGTTTGCTTTGTGGCATGATGCTCCAAAAATACAGCATAACGCAGATGCTTCCTGCAATCCCTCACACACTGACGTACCTATGGCTGAAGCTCCTGCTGATACTGCTCCTGCCAGCACTAACGCTGCTGTTCCTAAGCGGCACACAATGCAGGCAGTCGTGCACGTGGCAGGTGCTCCAGCCAAGGCCCTATTCGACAGTGGTGCTGGTGGTGGCAACTACATCTCCAAGCGTTACTGCTCCCTCAATGGCATCAAGCTGTCTACTGCTTCTACCCCAATATCCGTGGTAGGAGTGTTACAGAGTGCAGCAGATGCATCCAGTTGCTGTAAATTGACAGTACGTATGTCGTTGCTGTCAGACACACTGGTGTTCTATGCCATTGATATGCCAGGCACTTTTGATCTGATCATAGGTGATATCTGGCTGCATGACAGGCAAGCTATCATGGATTATCCTAAAGCCTGCTGTCATGTGTACAAAAACGGACGTAGATATACGATTGAAATGACAGACTCGTCTCATAACAGCTGTTCTGCAGCTGCGAAACCACACGATAACACAGATGCGAGTGACAGCAATACTGCTGACACCCCGCATGTAATCGGCTATGCTAAGGCCAAACGCATCTTGCATAGTGGCCCTGGCGTGTGGCAATGTATGGTTGTCGTTCGCGACAAAAAGCCAGACATTCCTGTAACTGTTGGGGCGATGGAGGGCACTACTATAGCTACCTCAGCAGTGCCACCTGCTGCTCCTAACAGTCCCAATACACAAGTCGATCTGCTCCAACCAGAGCAAGTACAGAACATCGTGTCCTCTTTCCCTGAGGTATTTACAGACGAGCCACCCTTTGGGGGTTCTCAAATCGATTTGGACATAGAAGTCATTCCTTTTGAGGGTGACAAACCCATTCTACGGCCTATGTTCCGGTACAGCCCGCTTGAAATGGAAGAGATGCAAAAGCAAATAGCACAGCTACTGCTTCTAGGCTACATACGGCCAAGCTCTTCTCCATTTGGCTGTCCAGTTTTGTTTGTCAAGAAACCAAGAAGCACGGAGCTACGTATGGTGATAGATTATCGCCATCTTAATCGCTTAACCAAACGCAACGGTTTCCCGTTGCCAAGGATCGACGTGCTACTTGATCATCTTGCTGGTGCAAAAGTCTTTAGCCTGGTTGATCTACGACAGGCTTACCATCAGTGCAAGTTACAATCCACTGATGTTCCTAAAACGGCTTTTCGCACACCTTTCGGTCACTACGAATTCCTCACACTGAGCTTCGGGCTAGTAAACGCACCTGCTGCTTTTCAGTCCGTAATGAATCGGATCTTTTCGCCGATGCTTTACAAGTACTGCTTAGTCTATTTGGACGACATACTAATTTTTAGTAAGTCAGCAGCAGAACATGCCCTGCACTTACGTGCAGTGCTTGACGTGCTCAAAGCCAATGCTCTCACTGTGGCAATTCACAAGTGTAACCTTAACCAGCCATCCGTTCTCTTTCTGGGACACATCGTGTCGGCTGCTGGTGTGGCAGCAGATCCAGCAAAAGTAAACGCGTTGCAAGACTTTCCGATTCCAAAGGATGTTTCGCACCTGCGTTCTTTTCTGGGCACGACTAACTTCTTTAGGAAGTTCGTAAGGCATTACGCCGAAGTGCTGCTGCCGATGACGCATTTGTTGCGTAAGGATGAACCTTTTGTCTGGACTCCAGATTGCCAGATTTGCTTTGAGTGGATTAAACATCTGCTCACTACTGCTCCTGTTCTTGCTCTGCCAGAGTGGGACAGTGGTAAAGCTTTTCACATGATATGTGATGCCTCATATGATGGGGTAGGTGGTGTGCTGCTGCAAGAAGGCAGACCCATCGCTTTTGAGTCACGTAAGCTGATCCCAGCTGAACGTAACTACTCACCTACGGAGCTTGAAATGCTGGCAATTGTGTACTGCTGCCAGAAATGGCGCGTGTACATTGAGGGACGTGATGTGCATGTGCACACCGATCACAAGCCAAACGTCACCTTTGATACAGTGAACATGGCCAACAGACGGCATGCTAGGTGGCTTGATGCTCTGCAAGGACACCGCCTGATTTGGCATTACGTCAAGGGCGTGACCAATCCTGCAGATTCCCTGAGCCGCTATCCCGTGTGCTTTGTAGGCGTGGCTGCAAGCCAGCCGCTGCACTTTGTAGGATTGGCTGCCGCTGTTCTCAACCCTCTGCAAACGCTTTCAGACTCACTCTCGTTCATAGATAAAGTAAAAGCAACCTATAAGCTAGACCCCTGGTTCACGGTTGAAAATACTGCTGCTCTCATGTTCACTAATGGCTTGTACTTCAGAGGTACCACACTCGTGCTTCCTGCTGATGCAGATTTGCAGCGTGCTGCAATTGCTGAGTGCCATGATACCCTGTACAGTGCACACGCAGGCCGCACCAAAACACTGCAAAAATTGCGGCGTTATTTCTGGTGGCCAACTGGCATGGCTGCTGCTGTGCGCCGTTACGTATCCGCATGCAGTTCCTGCCAGCGCGTTAAAGCCAGCAACATGAAACCAGCAGGCCTTTTACAGCCGCTGCCGGTGCCTGCTGACACTTGGATGTCAGTTGGCATGGACTTGGTTACAGATTTGTCTGTAACGTCTTCCAATCATGATTCTGTCGCTGTCTTTGTTGACAGGCTGTCCAAAATGGTGCACCTTGCGCCTTGCCGCAAAGACACTACTGCTGAGCAGTTTGCAGATATATTTCTGGACACCGTTGTCAAGCACCATGGCCTGCCTGATGAGCTGGTCTCTGACAGAGGTTCAATTTGGACCAGCAAATTCTGGCAGTGCCTGCGAGGCACTCTTGGTGTCTCTGCTTCCATGAGTACTGCCTATCACCCGCAAAGTGATGGCAATACAGAACGCGTTAATCGCATCATGGAGGACATGCTGCGTCACTTTGTTGACCCTACGCAGTCCAATTGGGTGAAGCTCTTGCCTTTGGTTGAGTTTGCTATCAACGATTCTTGGCAAGAGTCAGTACAAGCGGTGCCGTTTGTACTAAATTATGGCAAACGCCCACATCTGCCCCTGGACAAACTCTTGAAGGGGGAGGGACGCCTTGATGTTCCAGACTGTGTTTCTGCTGCTGAACGCGCAGAATCCATTTTGTCTGCTGTCAAGAACGCTAAAGCTGCGTTGCATGCTGCTCAGCAGCGTCAAGCAGTTGCTGCTAACAGGCGGCGGCGTGAAATGAACATTGCAGTGGGTGACTCAGTTTTCCTGAGTACTGCGAACATCAAGATGAAGTTTAAGGGTTCACCCAAGCTACTGCCTAGATGGATAGGACCTTTTAAAGTGCTGGAACAAATAAATCCAGTCGCCTTTCGGCTAGAGCTACCAAGCAATCTCAAGGTACACAACGTGTTCCACATTTCACTGCTCAAACCAGTTGCATCTGGTACCTCCGTAGTGGCGCCGCCACCACCAACTATGATAGATGGTGAAATGGAGTATGAAGTTGAGCATATTGAGAGCCACAGGTTTGTGGGTCATGGTAAGCTGCAATTTCTTGTGAAGTGGCTTGGCTATGGTGTTGAGCATAACACCTGGGAGCCAGAAGCCAATTGTGCTAATTGCCCAGAGAAAGTCTCTGCATACTGGTCTGCTGTGCAGTCTCAGTCTGGCATGCGCTTAGTCGCAGCACCACGCAAGAAACAGCGCAGAAGCAAGCGCTCTGCACAAGTTGCTGCTATGCCAGCTGCTGGTGCTACTCGTTTCAAGCGTCGTCGTAAATGATCCTTTTGGAGATACGTCGTCACTTGATTACATGTCACTTCTCTGCCTCTTTTTAGCTTAGCTAACGGCATGTTCTGATTGAACTCATTAGTGACCTACTGTCGTATTCACCTTCCTGTACAATACTGTACATGGTGATGACCTAGCTGTACGCTATATGTCTAATCAATAAGCACAGATAAGTGCTTGTGTTTGAGTTTGGTCTGTACGCCTGAACGGCTAGGACTGTATCTCGTCGATGGAGAAAGCACGTGATGTGACCTGCCCTCTAGTGCACTACGCGGACTCCACTCAACTCGACTTGTAGATTTGAGGGAACTCTCAAACTAAATCCCCGATTTATTGCGCGCCTTCACGGCTGATTGGTTGGTGACTGGACTGTATGTCATCAGTTACCTGCCGTCCTGACTAGAGTCAGTACGGTTGTCCTGAGCGATGCTCTTTACCAACTTGGTCTCATATCAGTGTATTGACTGAGGACAGTCAAAGTTCCTGATGGGGGAGGCCTGTAACAGGACCTGTTACTATCCATGTATTGGATGATTAGACTAAGTGACTCATACGTTCGTATGAGTACACGCGGCAGTCAATGTGACATTGTACTGCCATGTTAGAACTACGCTGGCCTCGCAACGTAGGCGGTCTACGACAGCTTGAGCTGGGCCTCAGGCTTATCAATTGGTTAACAAACCTCTTTTCCATTACGCTTCCACACACGCATACTCGTAAGGCTGTTACACTCCTACAGCAGCGGCAGGCCAGCTTGATGCAAGCACTGCAGGGGATCTCCCAGTCTTGCCCTGCTGCAAGTGGGGCAGACAGCAGCAGCATCAGCAGCTCCCGTTTGAAAGCGTATGCTGACGCCGGTGCAGCAGGTGACGCTGGCAGTGACCAGGCATGGGCAGCCAGCGTTCTGGCTGCCCTGCGCATGGCGGTGGACGCCGGCCTCGCGCAGCAGCTGCAGGAGTTTGGCGCTGCGGTGTGTGCGGCGCTGCCCAGCAGGCTGTGCTGCAACGCACCCAGCTGCTGCAGCTGCAAGCGGCTGAGCGAGGCGGAGCTGGTGGGCGGCAAGTCATGCGTCTGCTCAGGCTGCAGAACGGCCAGGTGCGCATTGTACTACGGCAAGAGAAATGCTGCAGATTGCTTGCATGCTTGCGCTGCTGTACATCCTCAGGAAGGTGCACACCATACATGCCACATGCCTGTGCTGTTGCCAACACAGTCACGGTGTCGTTGGCATGTGCTCAGCATGCTTCCTAATCAAATGCCCTCGAGACACGCCGGCATTTTTCACTGAATTATTTTGCCCCCAAAACTGCGTTGTTGGAATCAGCTGCAATTGCAGCCATGCACAACACTCATTGAGGTATGCACTTGCACACACCAATAAACTTAAATAAAATTCTGATGCTAAGCAGGCAACACTGCAGCAGCAGCATGCAAAACCCTAAACCCTCAACACGCATTGCAAAAGCTCAATCACCAGCAGCCATCTGCTCCATCTGTTGCCTGTCACGCCTACACTGGTCTGGTGCTTTCCAAATGCTGCTGCACAGCATGGAATTGTGTGCTGTCAGAAAAAAAAGTGCACCAAAGTCATCCACTGGCAGCTACGATGCAGCACCAAGTGCAGCACCAACAGTGTTGGTGTATATGCATCATATGTGCATCAACACCTGTATTGATATCACGCTGACACACAATGTCATATCGCTGTGCACAGCAGGCCGGCTACAACGCGGCACGTCGTACCACTGGTGCTGCTCTTCGGTGCCTGCTGTGCAGGGCTGTGGCGCCATGCTCGCTTCAGCTGTGCACGCAGAAACTGAGCTCCAGGATGCGCTGCTGGTGCTGCTGTTGTGTGGTGCTGCAGCACTCCTACAGAATGCTAAGCAGCAGCATGCACGTGTACGTGGCTCTGTGCTGCACAGCTGGATGTTGTATTCACCGCATGTTGAGATGCACTGGCAGCAGCAGCTGCAACATGTGAACACGCGTGTTGCATATACCGCAAGTCAGATGCACTGGTAACAGTAGCTGCACAAGCTGCTAGCTGAACATGTTGCCCACCTGCTGCTCACACGGCTTTCGCCACGTCCTCTGCCCCTGCTTCCCCTTCAGCCTACGCATCCGGACCAGGCGTCAGAACACGTTGCGGTTTTCTGCATGTTGTGCGGACATGCCACCGCTGCGGCAACCGGACTCACTTCTCCACCACGATTGGACACCTCACTGCGACACGGGTCTGACGACATGACTGCAGACCTGACACCGTTGACATGTCGGAACAATACAGGACAGGACTCTCGCAATCAACAAATGAACCGCACGAAAGCGAGCAAGATGGCACGTCATCGATCGAGCTCAGCGGTTACATCTGGGTGGCCGGTCGAGCTCAACTCGTCTGAGTTGAGTCGCTGGAGTCGCCGGTCCGCGCATGAGCAGCGGAGCGAATTATCAGTTTGCACGAGTGCATCTCCACCCGCGCAGCAACCAACGAGGGGACCAGAGCTGCAGAACCAGGACCAGGTTGCTGCAGCAGCACCACAGGACAGGCCTTGGGCCGGCCTGCACAAGGCCTGCTGTGTTGCGTGCACATTGTTCCCGCGCACCCACAACTCGAATGCACCCGTCCAGCACCAGGGCGGGCCGCCGCGCGGCCCGCACAGAAAGCGGCCCTCGAGACATCCCACCATTTCACACATGGTGTTGGCTGCAGTGCAGCTGCCGCAGGTTGTTCAGTGGCGCATCACAACGCATTGCCAATCATTGCTGCTTTTGCTTGCGGGTGCCGCAATGCCCGCTGTAGGTACTGCAGCAAGCCCTGTCAGCAGCAGCACTGGCCTGCACACAAGTCAACCTGCAAGGCGCTGCGGCGCTGATGCCCGACTTCTGCTTGCAAATAGATCAGGGTGTGCGCGGCCAGTTGGTAGGTCATGCGCGTGGTGGGGCGCACCACCTCGCAGCCATCTGCAAAGCGAGCTGCTGCACCAGCTGCATGTACATGCACCTCGCTGATGCACTGCATTGCTCGGCGTGCGCACAGTGCTTAATTGCATGCCTGCAGTGCTGCTTTCTGTCACCGTCAGGGCCCCTGGCTCAGGGCACAGCGTCGTTGGCTCTGTGTTGTGTTCAGGCATCCCTGGGTGGCGGCGCTGCACATACTTAGTCTCTCATGTGTGCTGTAAAGCACATGTGCCATCTGTCATATGATGATCATAGTCGCAGAGTGTGCACAAAAAGACCTTTGCAGAGCACAACGCAGCACATGCCGGGGACCGTGTGACTCTGCTTCCTCTTGCTTTGCTTTTCTGGCTAGGATAGAGTGCTGCTGCCTTCCCAGCCTATGAGGTGGCATAATGATTATCGTATCTTGCGCATAATGTTGCATTTTGATGCCACCTGAGCCATGCTGACATCCATATTTGTTTCTCGGTTGTGCTGTTGTTTGAGGAGTATGCTGCCCCCACAGAGGAGGGCCACAACCCCCATCCTGGTTTGTTGCGTGGTTCACCGTGCCACCTATGCTGCTACCAGATGTTGTGCCCTTTCGCATGGATTTACCGCTAGGCTATGCTGTATGTTGGCTGCTTGTGTGTGCATGCTCTGCCTCCCTTTCCCCCCTTTGGTTGTGGAGAGACATTTTGGACCCCATGAGTCTTGTTTGGCTCCTTTCTGAGTTCTGAGCTCTCTGAGCTTGTTGAGGTTGCGGCTTCTTTCGATTGATGGTCTTCCTTTGAGTTTTGTGGACCGCATGAGCCTTGTTTGGCTCCTTTGCGGGTGGGCCAGTGGCCCTACTTTGGTAACTTGGTAACTTGGTATCTGCGATACAAAACATTTCAGCAGTGTACGTCAGTGCAAGGACGAATGAAGCGCTTAGTCCGCAGTGGAAAGTGGTTGGGAGCGAAAGAGCAGTCTTGAACCCCAGCAACCTCGGAATCGCGGAACAAGCTGGGCAGCAGCAACTACATATGCAAACATTAAGCAGGCTTAAGATAGGACTTGGCGTGGCTTATTTCAATCCGCTCGGCCAGCTGACAGATGAACGTTTGAATTATCAGCACGAAGAGCTACACGCAAGCCAAGATGCTCAGCCAGGGGCTGAGTAGGGGCAGCCATCGGCACACATGTTACCTTGCCGACAAGCAGTTGGTAACCCTACAGCAGTGCAACATACACGTGCTGAGTCCGTGCGCAAACTTATACAAATTGCAGGCAGGTATGTGCACCCTGCACCTCAGCAGGCGCAGTGCAGCGGCTAAGGTGCTGTTCCGCGCAGGCTGCCAGTCCTAGGGGCGGCATGCCAGATAATCATGTCGATCTGTTCTGCACATGCATGCCCCCGGTGATCGCCAAACGTACGAACCACTGCACACTGTTGTGCACTGTCTTGGCCGACTGTCTGCCTGTCTGGCACATGGTATGGGGGCAGGACCTGCAGGAGGCGTTGGGGGTGCTGGACAGCAGCACCGGCATCCGTGCTGGGGTGTTGCCAGCTGCTGTGGCTGCAGCGCTGCCAGCTATAGCCCAGCAGATGGCAGCACTTGGGGAGGCGCTGTGCGCGCAATTCCCGCTGCCCCACTGCTGCAACAATCCGGGCTGTCTGGAGCTGCGCGGAGTGAGTGAGCTGGAGCTGGTGGGAGGCAAGGGCTGCGTGTGCGGCCGCTGCAGGTGAGCATGCTGTGCCGTTGCTGTGCGTGTCGCTGTCAGGGTCAAGCTTGTTAGGTGCTGCAACTCGGGGCTGTCAGTTGGCACCTGGCCAGGGCACCCTGCTGCTTGCTTCCTGATCAGGACCGCATGTTTGATCAGCACTGCTACGGTCAGTTGCCCGAAGCTGTTCAAGTCTGCAGTTGATGTGCAGCTCCACCACTGGTACGCAAGCCGGTGGCACACAGCAGCGCAAAAACAGAATGTGCAATGCTTTTCAGAACCAGCTTTTTAACAAGATCATCTGCGGCAGACGCTGCCAGTGATGTATATATGCTTGCATTTGGTGTGCGCAGTGTGCTTTACAATGAAACTACTGTACTGTATCGAGCCGTACTGCTGTCAATGCAGCTGACACATGCTGCACCTCGCTGCTGCCCGCTGCGGCCACTTGCAGGACTGCACGCTACTGCAGCAGGCAGTGCCAGCTGCAGCACCTGAAGGCTCACAAGCCAGTGTGCAAGAGGATCGCAGGACAGCCTGGCAAGGTTGCAGCAGCCGAGTCATCGCCGCCGGAGTAAGCAGCGGAGTGCGGAGTCGCTGCCGGGAGTTGAGTGCTGTGTTAGAGCGCCGAGATGCAGATGCACATCAATCCAGGGCATCTATGAGGCTCCCGCACTTGCAAGTCCCAGGCTGTGCGTTGATGCGGACCCGCTATGTTGCATGCTTGGCTGTTAGTTTCATTTGTGTGTGCGGTGCTGCTGCACCTGGGCTTTGTGCCCAGCCTGCACAAGTCAGCGCCGCCTGCCCAACTGAAATGCAGTTGCATGGGTTGGAGATGGGATCTTGCTGCATGCAGCTGGCAGTGTTTGCTGGGCGTGTGGCGCAGCTGCAGCAGGTTGTGCAGCAATACAGCAGTGAGTGCCGCTGCACGAAGCGGCAGCTGCATTCTGCGGTGGGTGGGTACAGCGTTGCAGTGGGCGAGCGATGTGGTGTATGGCAAGCCGCTGCTGCTGAATAATCCGCCGGTGTGGCGGCAGACCAACGCGCCTTTTGACTCAAATCCTCAGACGATGATGTATTGACCGCCGAGCAAGGCCACGAAGCAACAAACAACACAAAAAGCCGCTTCCTTCCGCTCCTGTGGGACGCAAAGCTGACGGCATTCTTGCTATGGCTTGAATGGGTAACATGATGATGATGATGCTCATGCAATATGAAGCCGCTTGTCAGCGGAGCAACAAGCACGAGGTACACTGGTGGAGTCCGGTTGTAGACTGTGCACATCCCACACCTACACAGAGACAGTTGAGCGTGCTGCTCCTGCCCCTGAGGGGTAGCATGCGCTGAACAGCTTCCCCCACTTGGCTGCATCCTGACCGGGCCCGTCACCCTCAACACTGGACAGCGCAAAGGCCTTGTTCTCCGTGGCAGCACTCTGCAATGACTGCACGATCGCCTCTGCAGCCCCAACGAAAGCAGCAGTGGCAGCGACAGGCGGCAATAGCATGCACGTGTCAGCAACAGGCAGCAACAGAGTGCCAGCACACGGCAGCTGGTACATCACGGTCGATGACTGCCGCAAATTGTGTGCTGCAGGAAACACGCCGAGTCTCTTCCCACACGGCAACACCTTGGCTGGGCCTGGCTTGCTGACAATGCTGCAACCCCATGAGCCTTGTTTGGCTCCTTAGTAGGTGGGCCTGTGGCCCTACATTGGTATTTGGTATTTGGTATTTGGCAACACTGCTCAGCACGGGACGCCTGGGCTGTGCATAAACTGTGCGGCGCGGCCTGGCAAACCGGACGGCTTGTAATGATGTTGGCGCCTGTTTTCATGGCACACCAACACAGCCACATGCAGTCACCGGCTCGCTTGCAAGCATTTCATTGAAGCAACGCGATTGGCTGCTGCTGCGTGTTTGAGTGCACCAGCGCATCCAGCACCAGCGCGGTGCACTCGGTGAAGCCGGCGTGTGACCGACTGAGATACGGGTGTCAGCAGGCCCTCTTACACGCCGCCATATTGTGCCTGTTTCTTCTTTGCTTGAACGTGCACAAGGCAGCGCACCTGCCACAGCGATGCGTGAAGCCTCCCCAAACAGGCTGTCGGTTGCAGCAAGGACGACTTCTTGGCGGCTGCCGGAGGTGGACTGCAGCGGCAACGGCAAGGCAGCATCAGTAAGGGTAGGCGATGGCAGCAAGGGAAGCGGATGTGGCACACGGCCCCTGTTTCGCTTGGTTGAAGGGCAAAATGCCAGCTGCCAGCACTACGCATAGCAAGCATGTGTGAGGATGCCAGGACAGATGGCCGCCGCAAAAAGGTGCAGGGGGTTGCTCTGCTGCAGCCGCATCAAGACGCAGCAACAAGCAATATGCGTTGGCAAGCGTGCGAGTGGAGGGCGTACCTGCAGCAGTGTGTTGAGGTCGTATGATGTGTAGGGTCCATCTGTCAGCCGGCTGGGCCGCAGGATGGTGAAGGGCAGGCCAGACGCCTCCAGGGCCATCTCGCTGTCACGCTTGAACTTGAGCACGCCTGGGCAGCAGAATGCGACCAAGTGAAGACAAGGCAGCCAGACATGCTTGCGGGGTGTCCTGTTCTTCCCTCACTTGGCTTCCCATGGTAGGCGCTCAAGTTTCTTCACCTTGCCATCTTGCTGGGGATTTCTTAAGCAGGACATGACAATCGCAATAATGACAACCATAGCAGCTATGCCGCTATGAATGCTGTTGCTGGCGTATCTTGCTGATTGAACCACACTCGCAGGTGTAGTTACGCAAATGTTGAAGCTGTGATGAATGCTGCACACAAGCTACAGCTCACACGCACGTACGAACTGCGCCCTGCATCTGCACTTACCAAAGGTGTTGAGGATTGCCCAAGGCAACTCTGTGCGCCGTTCAACACCCGCAGACGTCACAAACACAAAGCGCTTCAGAGACTTGGGGCAAGCCTTGAGCAGGTTGTGAGGCCCGTCATAGTCTGTCGGCCGCGGCCCATTGTTGCCCTCCCACCTGGTAAGGTGTAACAAATACATGACAACAGCGCCACAATTTATGCTGCCTTTCACCATCCAGGCTTGGGATGCGCATAACCGCTGCACACACATTGGAGCAATGCTCACTCTGCCTACCGCTCCTGTGGAACGCGGGGTGGATGGCGTTGATGTTGTGGCTTGATTGTGTAACATGATGATGATGATGACGAAGCTACGGTGGACCATGCACGTGCAAGTATTTGAATGCAGCCGTACACTCGTGCGCGTTAGTTGAGTGACAGCTGCCGTTCTGCCATTATACTGTTGCTTGCACAACACATGCCACCACAGCAGCCACAACACAGTGCAATGCTGTGTGGCTCACACTGCTTGACAACTGGCACTAGCTGCACACAGCGCGCCACCAGTCCTACTGGGAATGCCATACCCCACCTATTGGATGGGAAGGCTGTGGTGCCTGTGCAGCAGCATACTGCATCAACGCCTGACACTGCTGCTGACAGCGTCTCTGGCTGCCTGAGGTCTGCCGTTGCAACCTGCAGCACAGCCCAGCAGGGCCAGCAAGCAGTACATGTACTGGCGTGGTCATGTGCAGAAGGTGTCGTCGTTACTTGGCATAGGCATGCACTGGGCTCCTTACTGCTGCCTCTGCGAGCTGTAATGACTGCTGCTGTCCTCATCCAGTTGCTGCTGCTTGCCACTTCAGGCTGCTGGGCTGGCGGCGGTGCTGCACGAGCGGCTTTGGCTTAGGCTTTGCTGTAGCACTGCAACCCCACACGATTGCTACAGCTAT
Organism: Scenedesmus sp. NREL 46B-D3; assembly: GCA_014080715.1. NCBI lineage: Eukaryota > Viridiplantae > Chlorophyta > Chlorophyceae > Sphaeropleales > Scenedesmaceae > Scenedesmus > Scenedesmus sp. NREL 46B-D3. Next base: position 207,130 of record JACERP010000096.1, on the reverse strand, counting down.
ATTGCACAAGTGCCCGCTGGGCAGAGTTTCCTTGCCTCTGCAGCTACCAGCAGCCCTGCTGCTGCACAGAAAGGAGGTCTTGCTGAAGCACTGCTGACCTGGCATGTGTCAAAACCAGCACGCCCACCTCTAAGTTTGGGTGGTTGCTGAACAGCTGCTTTGTCTTCTCTGGCTTGCGCGTGAGGGCCCTGACCTTGTATCCCCGCTGCAGAGCACAAGCAGTCTGTGGCTCGGCAGAGGCCTAGGCCGTCCATGGTGGATCTGCCATGCTGAGCTTGGCTTGCACTCCCACCCAAGGTGAGCTGCCAAGCAAAGCTATGCTGGCTATGACATGCGGCCACTCCCAAACGTCGCTCTACACTCAAGTGACAGAGCAAACTAGTACCGCTGTGCATCATCGCACCTCCAACAACTTGGCAGTAGCTAGCTGTCCCACACCACCTGTTGCCCCGGCCACCAGGACTGTGTTGCCAGGCTCCTACATGTTTTAATGGTTTGTCAGGCGTGACGTGGCAGTCAATGCACGGCAGATCGAGCCCCAGCAGGCTGAAGTGCTTCACTCACTACTACTGCACACTTGGCCAGCAGCACCCTGCGCCTCTGTGGCCGTTGCGCAAATGCAGCGCGGTGATTGCATAAATTAAAGGACAGCTGCATTTTGTGACTTAATGATCCAGGAAATGCAGAGCAACGAAGGACACGACTACGCACTTGCACTTGAGTGGCGCAAATCGCTGACTGTTGACAGGGCGACGTTGACAGGGCGACAACGACAGGCAACTGCGTTAACAACAAAACGTTATGGCTATGATCAGATGTATTGCAAAGCTGCTTGAACATGCTTGCTGCTCGTGTTTTGACACTACTGAACCTTGGGGGTTGTGTTCACCGCTCTCCCTGTCTAGGTCCGGTATCACCAACTAGAGCTTGCAACAACAAGTAATAGGTGTCATCGACGCAGCGAAGCACGCCACTGCAGCCTCGTACCCGGCATCCGACGCTTGCTGACTGTGCACTTTGAACTCCACCTGTCTGTCGCGCAATACTAGCGAGACGCCCACAGCATGCGGCGATCGGGGCGACTTATACTTTCTTATGCTGTGAATAGTTGCAGGCAGGCAGCAGCCAGCCCATATCTGGGAGCTTGCGCAGCTGGTACAACAGCAAGCAGCTGTGCACTGAACCTGGCCCATGGCACCAGGCAGCTGACAAGCAGCGCCCTGCATCGAAGCGCGGTGCTGCCTCGGCTGCTGACACGCTTTCTGGCACGTATCAGCAGAGCAAACAGCGCATGGATGGCCTGCTGGAGCAGATGACAGCAGAGCTTGAGAAGGTGCGTCAAGGTTGCAAGATGTTGATGTTGTGCACATGGGCTTGCAGGATGTCTGTGATGTTGAATGCAAAAACCTTCATCAGGCCTACTTATCTCGCCAGGGCATCATGTAAGATGAGGCTGCTCAAGGTCACAGCCTAGGTAGCCTTGCCCTCACGCCCGGCATAAAGTCTGCCAGCCAGTGCCTGCTGTGGCGCATTGCTGTGCCAGTGGCCTGCAAGTTGTGCAAGCTTGGATGTTGCATGGCATGGAAAGTACTGACATGCAAGCACCCGGGTGATGATATATTTTACTTTGTTGTTGCCCTGCTGCCTGCAGATTCTCGCAGCTGGTGGCGCCGTAGCTGTCGAGCGCCACACCAGCCGCGGAAAGCTGCTGCCACGTCAGCGTATCGATGCACTGCTGGACGAGGGCAGCCCCTTTTTGGAGCTGTCGCCGCTTGCAGGCAGGGGGCTGTATGGTGAGCAGGTCCTCTTCAGTGTGGCTTGGCAGGTCGGCAGCTGTGCAAGCTGACACAAAAGCCAGTAACTACATCTTGCATCGCACCCGGCCATACAAGCAAGCTCTCACAATGCATGCATCACTGCTAAGCACGTTAATAGCTGCTGCAGGCTGCTGAGATGATTGCAGGCATTCTGCTCATGCACCCTATCAAGGTAGCAACTTCCAGTTGTCAGCCTGAGGCTGTTCAATTGCTCATACATTATTGGCTTGTGTCCTTTGCTTGCTGCAGGCAACGATGAGGTGCCTGCTGGCGGTCTGGTGACAGGCATTGGGCTCATCCACGGCAACCTAGTGGCCATCGTTGCAAATGATGCAACAGTCAAGGGAGGCACGTACTACCCCATCACAGTCAAGGTGCACATGAGAGACGAGGGGCCGGGCGCTCCTGCCAGTTGCCAGCTAACTAGAGCACTACCCAGCTAGCGGCGTGTGCGCCTTTGCTCCCTGCTGACTCAACAGCACGAAGCACTGTGACTGTTACGTTTTGGTCCCTTGATGAGGCTGTTGCAGAGTCAGGGGCTGGTTCTTGAGGGGTGCTGGCTGGTGCTTCACATCTTCCCGCCATAATCTCCTACCACTTTGCTGTTCTTCCTGAAACAATGAGAAGGGTTGTCACAGCCATGGCACACACTTTGTGCTGTCATGGTTTGACCTGCAGAAGCATTGCGGCTTCAGGAGGTTGCCGAGGCGTGCCGGCTGCCCTGCCTGTACCTGGTCGACAGCGGGGGCGCAAACCTGCCCCGCCAGGCTGACGTGTTCCCAGACAAGGACCACTTTGGGCGCATCTTCTACAACCAGGTGACGCTGCTATGCAGATGAGTGGTAGGTGTGCTGTGCTGGTGCTGTTTCAGCTGCGTAGACGCACAGTAAACTGGGTCTGCAGAGGCCATGTGCAGGCTTCTGATCTGCAGGCAAAACTTTGCTGTGCAAGCACCACAGTATGGAGGAGCAGCAATTGCAGTCACTGTTGTACCAGATGTGCGGCCCTTTCGCCGGCTCACCTGATGCCTGTTTGGCCGACACTCACCGTGCTGCAGGCGCGCATGTCAGCGCAGGGCATCCCGCAGGTCGCCGTCGTGCTGGGCTCGTGCACAGCCGGCGGCGCCTACATGCCTGCCATGGCGGACGAGTCGGTCATCGTGAAAGGCAACGGCACGATCTTCCTGGGCGGGCCGCCGCTGGTGCGGGCTGCGACCGGCGCAGTGGTCACTGCTGAGGAGCTGGGGGGCGCCGCGTTGCACTGCACCACCTCGGGTGAGCCGCTGCTGCTCGCGGCCTGCCATTGTCGCGCGGCCAACTTTTGTTGTGCAAGTAAGCCGCTTCACCGCTACACATGTTTGTACAGTTACACATTGAGCGCGCGTGGCTGGCACCTGTTCCTGATCCGGTTTGGCGGCCTACTTGTAGCACACGTGTACATGGTACGTGCGTGTAGCAAGCAGCAATGGACCACCTTTGCTGCTGGGCCACATCTGACGGTGGCATGACACACACAGAGCTGCATGCGGTGCTGGGCTGCTGCGTGCTGCACTGTGTGATATTGCATGCCACGCAAGCTGTACCGGTGGTTCAGTGCACACTGGACACATGCGCGCCATTTGCGGCAACATGCCCAACCCTGTCCAACGTTCCTGCTCCATGGAAAGGCATGTCCAATCCTTTCTCGTGTTCATTGCCTTCAGGCACTGTACTGCAACACACCACTGCTCAAAACCCCTGCAGGTGTCACGGACCACTTTGCTCAAGATGAGCCCCACGCACTCGCCATCACCCGCAACATCATTGCAAACCTCAACCTGCGCAACATGCACAAACACAGCACCGCCAGCACCGCAACCAGCAGCAGTAGCAGCAACTGCAGCAGCCGTGCGTATGACCCCAACTGGGAGGAGCCTCTGTACGACCCAGCAGAGCTGCGGGGAGCTGTGCCGTCGGACTCGAAGGCGCCCTGGGATGTGAGGGGTGTGCTGGGGCGCATCCTGGACGGCAGCAGGTTTGAGGAGTTCAAGAGCAACTACGGCAAGACGCTCGTCACAGGTGCGTGCCTGTGCGAGCGGAGCAGAGTGCAACTCGAGCTGTGAACGTTGCCAAGCTGGCATGGCCTCAGAATGGCTGCAGCAAGGCAACCGTCAGGTGCATCTTGTGTGCAGTGAGCACACTGCATCACCCCTTGCTTTCATGGTAAAGCAGGCATGCATCGCTGCGCTTGCACAGAGTGCATGTGCCATGTGATACAGTGCATGCTGAGCAATTGCAGAGTGTGGATGCGTCTCCTGGCCACATGTTTGCCTGCTGCGCTGTGCTTTGCAGGCTTCGGCACCTTGTACGGGCAGCCCGTGGGCGTTGTGGCCAACAACGGAGTGCTGCTCTCAGAGGCTGCGCTGAAGGGCGCTCACTTCATCCAGCTGTGCGGGCAGCGCAAGATTCCTCTGCTGTTCCTGCAGGTGCATGGGCTAGCGCCTGAGGCAGGATGTCACTCTTGAAGATGTACCGCATTGTAGTGTGCTGTATTGTGTTGCATTGTGTGCGTGCTCGCCATGGATGTGCAGTGCCTGCAGGTGTCTACTGGTTGCTCATTGTGAGCAAGTTGCTTGATATTGCGTGCTGTGGCTGCTGCTGCTGCTGCTGCTGCTGCTGCAGAATATCACTGGCTTCATGGTGGGCAAGAAGTACGAGGCGGGAGGCATCGCCAAGGATGGAGCCAAAATGGTCATGGCAGTCGCCAACGCAAAGGTACGCGGCAGCAGAAGCGTCAAGCTCTCTGGAGCCCCTCTTACACCTCAGCGGCCTCCCTCTATGTTGCGGCTATGTCCTGCAATGTGTGCATGCACAGGGCCAGGCGGTTGCCGTGACAGCCTGTGCAGATGTGGGCACGTTCTGCAGCAGGTCAGGGCTGCCAGCCTGCCAGTATCATGTGCTGCCGCCGCCGGTGCTGCTGCTGATGCTGCAGGTGCCAAAAGTGACTGTCATAATTGGCGGCTCATTCGGTGCCGGAAACTATGGTGAGCTACGGCTCAGCTGCGTCATTGGATGCGTGTGCGTGTGTCAGCCACCCTACAAAGAAGCTCCATGCCTCAGCTGCAGCTGATATGCACAGTTTGGTGCAGCCGGCACTCGGTATAATCAGCATACCGCAGGAACCGAAGCTAGCAAGTGTGCCATGGTGCATACATGAATGTCTGAAGCTCTTGCTCCTGCTGTTGCTGCTGCTGTCGCTGCTGCTGCTGCTGCTGCTGCTGCTGCTTCTGCTGCTGCTGCTGCTGCTGCTGCCAGGCATGTGTGGTCGCGCATACAGCCCTTCCTTCATGTACATGTGGCCCAATGCACGCATCAGCGTCATGGGCGGGGAGCAGGCGGCAGGGGTGCTGGCACAGGTGCGGCGGCACTGCCAGCGGCAACTGCTTATGAGTCCCTGTGAACCCCATTGTACACACATGGTATAGATACACCTGCTAATAGGTGTCACTTGGTGAGGCTCTTGTTTCATGTGGCGGAAGTTGCAAACATGTGACTGCAGGGGAGCAAGCGGCCTGCTGCGCCGGCATCCTGGCATGGGCTTGCTGATGCATGACGGCCACTTCACGGATTACAATATTGCAGCACCTTGTGACTGCAATTAATCTGAACATGTCTGCATCTAAGGGGTTTATTTTGAGGCTGCCGGTCAATATGCTGACCGGCAGCTAGCCCGTCAGCGTCTGCAAGCCTTGCTAGCTCTGGTTCCTCAAGTGTGGGTTACAGCTGCGCGTGCTCACCTAGCAACAGCTTATCCTATATTAGCACACAACATTTCATGCGCCAAAAAGAGGTCATCAGGGGTGACCGTAGACACTGCTGTGACAGCGTAGCACAGCTGTCTACGGTCACCCCTGATGACCTCCTTTCGGCGCATGAACTGTTGTGTGCTAGTATAGGCCGGCAGCGACCGCGCGGCGGTGCAGATAATGTCGTTTGATTGGCCGTGCTATCCTGTGCGGCTGCAGGTTGAGTCTGACAAGTCACTCGTCTTTTACCTCACATCCTGATCACACCGTGTGGGCTGTTCTGTGCGGCTGCAGGTTGAGTCTGACAAGGCTGCGCGCAAGGGCGGGTCGTGGCCTGCAGAGGATGAGGCCGCCTTCAAGGCCAAGATTGTGGAGCGCTACGACTCCGAGGGCAGCCCCTACTTTGCCAGCGCGCGCCTTTGGGATGACGGTGAGTCAGCACAAGAGGCGCACGAACTGCCAGTATGCAACCATTAGCACAACATTGCAGCAATTGCTGCGGCAGCTCATGGCAAAAGGCTTTGGGGCCACTGCTAATGGTCAAACGAGTGATTTGGTGCGCCCATGCCTGCAGCAAGCATGGCTGACTTGCTTGATGGCTGATACAGGTGTAAGTGCTGCTGCTGAAGCTGATGCTGAAGCTGATGCTGATGCTGATGCTGATGCTGCTGATGCTGATGCTGCTGCTGATGCTGATGCTGCTGCTGCTGCTGCTGCTGCTGCTGCCAGGTGTCATCGACCCTGCTGACACGCGCAGGGTGGTGGGCATGAGCCTGGCTGCTGCGCTGAATGCACCCACACAGGACAGCACATACGGCGTGTTCAGGATGTGAGATAACAGACGATGGTAATTCTGCTGTCCATTGCTTGGCCTCCCTGCTTGGTTGTGGTGCTGCTGCTGCTTGACTGCACATGCACCAGCGCGCCCACCAATAGTTGGCCTGCAGAATGTCACTAGCTGTCATTTCATGCCACTGCTTTCAAGGGCTTTGATGACGGCACTGTGCGGACGGCACTTGCCTGCAGATTCAAGGCAGCATGTCGTTCAACTTTGTTGTTTGCTGCATTGGTGGTGTGCACGCATATGATTGTTGTACCTTGTTAGAAGTGGGGGGACCCCTGTACACTAAGCGCGCTGCTGGCCCCTCGCCTTGTAGTATAAGGCTTGTTTGTATGTTACATCACAAGGAATGTTTGTGTTGTCCATCATTGCTGACAAATACCACTGCAGCTGTGCCTTGCTTCGCGTTTCCGGCGGGGTTGAAGTACTGCTGCTTATTACCGAATTACCGAATTACCAAAGTAAGGCCACTGGCCCACCCGCAAAGGAGCCAAACAAGGCTCATGGGGTCCACAAAACTCAAAAGAAGACCATCAACCGGAAGAAACTGCAACCTCAACAAGCTCAGAAAGCTCAGAACTCAGAGAATCAGTAACTTCAGAAGCACTACTAGTAATGCCATCACTGGGAAGCAACAAATGTGCCAACTCTGGATCGCTACATTACATCGTGGTGTATTGAGCAGCAGCACTCTAACCCATGGTGTGTGCTGTACCAATACTACCAAATACCAAAGTAGGGCCACAGGCCCACCCACTGAGGAGCCAAACAAGGCTCATGGGGTCCCACAACAGCCAAGGAGTACCAATCCAACCATCTAATCCGAGGCCTCAACAAGTTCTGAGGATTCTGTCTCTGAGGCACTAGTGTCACTTGGGAGCACAGCAAGCGCCATAGCCGGATCATTTCTTACAAGGAGACAATAGTAGATAAAAGCAGCAACACTACTCTGCCTCTGCTGCATAAAGTCAGCCAAACACCGTCCAAGAGGGCTCACAGCTGGGCTCTGCCACCCTCCAAAATCAACAAACAGCCGCCAGAAGCGATCGCGAACAACCTGATATGCGTCACACTCAAACACAAAGTGAAACTCATCCTCAACTTGGCCAGCACCGCACCAAAAGCACAGTCGCTGTGGCCTGGGCAGCATAGAGTTATCAGCCCTCTCCCACCGACCAGTAGCCACACGCAAGTCATGCGCACCCAGACGAAAACGCATCAAAGATGACAGGTGCATCTTGTTTAAGCCAGCTGTGTTGTGCACATAATCTGGGCACCAACTCAATGGTTTCGTCAAATCAAGCTCATCAAAAGGGGAGCATGCAAACCAGTTCTCATAGGTAGAGTGCATGACAGTATCAAACCCAGCTACTCTGGGGTTGGCTGGCAAGTCCTGCCACTGCTGGTGAAACCATGCTTGGAAAGCACTCTGTACTTTGCTCAAATCAGAGGCATCAAGGCAATGCAAGCCAACCATTGAGTCAGGAATGTCTGCTAACGTTCCCGTATGGGTATGTAGCGTACACACAAAAGCCCGAAACTGCCAAAACCACAGCGACCTCTGCCTGCCCTGCTCAACACTGCTGGTGTAGGCCCTCAAACTCAAATCCCTGTTCTCCTGCATAGCAAGAAACAACCAGTCATTGGGGGGCCGTGCAACCACTCGGTGCCACAGGTCCCAGCAAGCTGTGAACCATCCACTGACTAATGGTCGGCACCCAAACTCACGCAGTAGAAGCTGCCTGCATGTTGATTTGCGGACACGACCACCCAGCATGCGCAAGAACATCATCATCATCATATTACCCATTCAAGCCATAGCATCAGCGCCATCGGCCCCGCGCCCCACCGGGGCGGAAAGAGGAGGGAGCACTGATCCAGAATGTTTGCATGCATTACCGAATTACCGAATTACCAAAGTAGGGCCACTGGCCCACCCGCAAAGGAGCCAAACAAGGCTCATGGGGTCCACAAAACTCAAAAGTTGACCATCAATCATTACGCACATCCCAAGCCTTGACAAGATCAGCAGCAATACACGGTGACACCATTCGACATCTTCCAGAACTACCCCAAATATCATCAGATACAAAACGCAACACCTGATGGACGAATCAGCCATGGACAAAACGCTGCGCAACTTTTCAGCGCAACCAGGCATAGATCTGATCTCGGCAAACATACTATCCCTCTGAGCAGCAGTAGCAGGGCAATCAAACATCAAGTGTGACAAAGACTCAACTTCTGCACCACAACAAGGACATCCTGAAGTGGAGTTAGCTCTGCGACCCCCAAACTGACTAGTACGCTCATGTACACACAGACAACCCATACGAACACGCAAAAGCAATTCAATACCACGTGGTATTGCCACTGAACGCAAGTACGGCCTAGGCCTCCTGAAACCCATAGCATCAACATGAGTGGGATGCACATGAGCCACATACCGACTCTGAGTGGAGTGTTGCAACGTTTCACATGCAATCCTTTCAGCAGTAGTGTCCTGACCTGCTTGTTGACATGGCTCTTGCACGCACTGGCTCTGCCTTCCGCGGTCACAACATTCACACCATACTTGCACAAGAACATCAATTGCACCACCTGCATGTCATTGCTGAGAGCCTTGCCAACACCCGGCGGCCCACTGCCGCAGCCATGTAGCAGTGCAGGGCCCCACACTTCAGAGCAGTAGCCCAAGATGGGGGACACGAGTGAGTTGAACAGATGCACCTGCAGACCAAGCCGGTGATGTTGTGATCAGAGCAGCGCGAGCGCATCGCCCACATTGCCCGAGATCCAGCAGCTGCAAGGGACGAGACACACGCTGCAACACCCTTGGTCTCATGAAACACACACCCTAGGTAACGGAACTCGCTGCTTCTGGGCACTGGCACACGCACACCATCCTTGTTGAGGAAAGTCCAATGCTCATGTCCCTGGTAGCGCTGGTCACTACATGTGCTTCTGTGGAGACTGAAATCTCAGAAATTTGTCAACATCACGGTTTTGCTTGGTTGGTATCATGGTTTCCTTTTTGATCCTTGAGGACCTCATGGTTCTTTTTTGCTTTTTGTTGGGGCAGCCAGTGGCCCTGCTCTGTTGCCGGTACGCTGCACCTGCTGCTTTGAGAATGTTGGACATCAACTGAGCACATGTTGACGTGGATCAGTGAGGTTGGTCACTTGTCAGCATTGAAGGAGAAGCACAGTCTTGGCATAAAACCTTCTGGTACCAGTGTGCGGCTGTGAACCCTCTGCCGCATGCGGCCTTGTAGGCAGGCAACATGCAATGGGGTTTTGTCAGCATGCTGAGCTGCCAGTGCTGTTGCTTTCTTCAGCTGAAAGCACATCACCTCTTCCTGGTAGTCAGTGAGCGCTGCATTGTGTCCATGGATCTACCAGCTGGTATACCTGCAGGTGGCTTGCATAGGCAGAATGCGGTTGATGTGAAAGGACCGTCCGGTGCTGCCTCAGCACAAGGAGGAGGATGCTAAAGGCAAGCTGCCGCGCAGCACTTGCATGTGCATGATTCACTGCAGACTCATTGGTATGCCAACCCTGTGCTGTCCCTGTGGTGAAAATTGTTTAATGCTAGTCATGGGTGGAATCAACATGGCAGCTCATGAGCACTGCTCAGCGCCATATCACACATGTAAGCGCCGCATCATGTACCATAGCAACTTGTAGTGAACAAGCCAGTGTTACCAGGCGATGCATTTAACATTTCTGCGTGCACAACGGTGAACCGGCATGGTTCAGGACTGCATCTCACGCATGCGCATGATGATGGGACTGGAAAGCTGATGAGTTGGCTGTTGCCAAATTACTCCGCCACTGCCTAACCTTATGACAGTATGTTCACGCCGAATAAAAGGGGGTCACAGCAGCAGCAGCCGATTCTGCAATTACTACAGCTGCTGCTGCCTGCAGCACTGGAGAGCAGGCTGCACTGGGTGAATTCTGAGCGCCTCCCTTCTCAAGGCAGACGGCTGTGGCATGGTATCTGAGTTACTGATGATATCTGCCAGCCCTGTGCTCAACAAGCTGACTTACGTTGTTCACCAGGGAACTGTAGCCTTGACAGACAAGCCCTTGATGATGTACACGTGATCGCACGCCAAGTATCGTCTGCAACATTTGCGACTCTAAGTTCATGTTCTTGCATGTTTTTCGTTGTGGCAGACCGCTCTTCAAGGGTACCTGTACCTGAACTGTCAGTTGATGAACCGCTGCGACCCAGCACACAGAGTAACCAACACCCTAATCAAAGCTGCTGTGTGTAACACACAGTCGTTGAGGCAGCTGCGCGGGGCTGCAGGCTGCAAGAGGGGCTGTTCACGCACAAAGAACTGTTCCACTCGTAGTGTTGCCCCACTCTGTATAGCTGCACAACTCACACGATGGGGGATATGCAAGCAGCAGCTGATTGGAGTCAGCCGGAGGAGACGGACGGAATTAGATTGACATGGAACCTTTGGCCCAACAGCAAGCTGGAGGCAACCAAATGCGTGATACCCTTTGCAGCAATGTATACGCCCAACAAGAGGCTGCCAAACATGCCGGTGTGTAGTGTACAGCATGCAGTTGGGCCTGCCAGGCAGCAGGGCACAGACACAGCAGCGGCAGGACATGAGCAACGTCATTCGCTGCAGTAGCAGCAGCAGCAGACGGTGGTGGTCGCAGCGCGTCAACTCATCACCCCAGCAGCACACACCTTGAATTGCTGCAGCAGCTGGGCTGCCAGCTATGGTTGGAGCAGCTTTCAGGCCATCAAACCAACTACAAGCGCGCACACAGTGCAAAAATGGAACCTCCCTCACCACCACCAGCCAACTACATCCAGCAGCAGTGCTGATCTTGGCTCCTCCAGCGGCACATGCACAGCCCATCAACTGACCCTTGTTGTACAGCAGCTGCATCAGCTGTTGTGCCTACTTGACCTTTTATGTTTGTTGGATGTGTGCCTGCAGGTGCTGCCATATGAGCCCGTGCCCTGCAAGCAGTGCGGCGCCATCCTCAACCCGTACGCCAGCGTGGACTACTACGCAAAGATATGGGTCTGCCCAGTCTGCTACACGCGCTGCCACTTCCCGCCGCACTACCAGGGCATCAGCGAGCAGAACGTGCCTGCAGAGCTGTTCCCGCAGTACACCACTGTGGAGTATACGCTGAACCGCACAGTGCCGCCGCACCCGCCCGTGTACCTGTTCGTGGTCGACACAGCAGTGGCAGAGGATGAGCTGCATGCTGCCAAGACAGCCATCACGCAGGTGCGCCACCCAGCAAGCCGCAACAGCTGCGCTTGGGCATGAACAGTGTGGCCGTGCTGCAGCTGCACATCGCAGGGAATGGGCAGCTTCCAGAAGTGAGGAGAGGCAGTGTAGGTAGCAGCTGATCCTTTACACGCAGCAGATGCTGCTGTGTCAGCGTCGGTTGCTGGCATCAACAGGAACAGCAGCAGGTCAAAAGCGTCAGCTCACCGGGCTGTGCGCCGGAATTGTTGAAGGCGCCATTTGATGCAGCAGCTCCGCAACAGCAGCAGTGGCAGCAGCTGGACCCACAGTCGATTGCTGGTATCACCGCGCAGTTGCAGGTCTCCCACACGTTTGACATGTTGTTGTGCTTGTGCCTGCTGCTGTTGCTTGTTGTGCGGTGTCTTGCAGGTGCTGCAGATGATTCCAGAGGAGAGCCATGTGGGGCTGATCACGTTTGGCATGCACGTGCACGTGCACGAGCTGGGCTTCAGCGAATGCAGCAAGTGCTTTGTGTTCAGGGGTTGCAAGGAGCATACCTCAGCACAGGTGGGGTTGAAGCTGTTGAGCAACATCCGCAGCAGCAGCAGTGGTGGCGAAGCGTGGAGTTGCTGGCTGGGCAAACAGCAGCAGCGGCAACCACAGCAGAGCATCATCATCATCAACGATGGCAGGTGCACTGCATGCAGGAGAGTGCAAGCAGCAGGTGTACGAGCACAGGTATATGCAGCAGGGCAGCAGTGTGCAGCAACCAGGGCACACAGCGTAGCGCACTTGCCGGGGCCTGGCCAGCTGGGGCAGCTGGCCTGCGGCGCTCCCAACTGTCGCTGGCTGGTTGTGCTGGACATGCCATGCCTGCCGAAGTATGCGCCTAGTTGAGAACGTGCTTCGTGTGGTGCGGCCGCTCTTGCTGCTGTTGCCCATTCACATGTTGCTGTCCGCTGCATGCGCCGACGTGCTGCAGGTGATGGACCAGCTGGGCTTGCGGCCAACCGCACCCCGCCCGGGTGCTCCGGTGCAGCAGGGCGCGGCGGGCCGGCAGTTCATCCTGCCGCTGGCTGACGTGAACTGCGAAACGTCCATCAACAACGTGCTGGGCGACCTGCAGCGCGACGCATACCCAGTCAGCTCGGACCAGCGGCCAGCGCGCTGCACCGGCACAGCCATGCAGGTGCGCCGGCATGCCGACGGTCACACAATGCTTCGGCAGACACTGCTGTGAGCCGTCGGCAATCCCGTGCATGCCGCAGCGCAACCCGCATCAGCGCTGTCACTTACCAAGTTCTGTGGAAGCGTCTTACGCCTGCCGCGCTGATGCGCCCAGCTTGGATGGCTGCGTCCTGCGCACTGAGGCAGAGATGTGGCTGCGTTGTTTGGTGCGACGTGTTGCGTCGCCGCACGCTGCTCAGGTGGCTGAGGCGCTGATGAGCGCCAGCGTGCCGCCCGGCAGCTGCATGGCGCGCATCATGCTGTTCACCGGCGGGCCAGGCACTGAAGGCATGGGCAAGGTCATCGGGCGAGACCTGACCGAGGAGATCCGCAGGTGGGTGGCCTTTGAGCGCATGCTTGTGTGGGCAGCTCTGCGCGTGCGCGCTGGGACGGCTGCGGCTGCGCTGCCGCTGCGGGCGCATCAAGGGCGCAGACGAGCGCAGCGGCAGGTACGGCGGCAGAGACGCTGGGAACTGGCCATCACCTGGTGGTTGCGCCACTGTGAGGCAGACCAGCATGACTGGTCTGTCTCTGCCTAGCGGATCTCAACTGCCCTGCTCCTGCTGCTCCTGCTGGTGACACCCACTGCCGGTGCTGCGGCGTGGCCCTGCTGCCGCTGCCGCCCTGCAGCCACAAGGACCTCGCCAAGGACGCGGCGCCGCACTTCCGCAAGGCCAAGAAGTTCTACGACGGACTGGCGGCGGAGATGGTGGCGCACGGCCACATCTGCGACGTGTTCAGCTGCGCGCTGGACAACGTGAGTGGCTCGCGCTGGCCCCGTGCTGGTGCGGGGCAGTCCGCGCCTGCTGTGGGGTGTGCGGTGTCTTGGTCCAGTGTGTGGGCCGCTTGTCTGCTGCTCTGTGTACCTTGACACGCGCAGACAAGCAAGCTGCGCAGTGCAGGAGTTCCTGGTACTTAATCAGACTCGATCACTCCCTGCTGCTGCCTCGCTCGTTGTGCTGTTCTGGACGCAGACGGGCCTGTACGAGCAGAAGGAGATGGTGCAGCTGACCGGCGGGCAGTGCGTGCTGATCGACACCTTCCACAACGTGGTGTTCAAGGACAGCCTCAAGCGCATGTTTGCGGGCGAGGGTGAGGAGGGCTTCCTGGGCATGAGCAGCCATGCGACGCTGGAGGTGCTGCCCAGCAGGGACATCAAGGTGGGTGTGACTGCTCCGTGCTGGGCAGTGCTGCAGCACGGTTTGCGCGGTTTGCGTTCCTGCAAGCAGACGCCGGCAGTAGATAGCTGCGGCTGGCGGCTTCCTGCCAGTCCTGCTGGCGGCATCAAGTGTCGATAGAGAAGAGCCTGCATCGCTGGTGTGCGTGTATCTGTCTGAGCGCTCTGCTGCTGCCTGCAGATCAGCGGCGTGCTGGGCCATGCGGCGCGCTCCGAGAAGAAGAGCAGCTCCGTGGCCGACACAGAGGTCGGGCTGGGCGGCACGAGCCAGTGGAAGCTGTGCGGGCTGGACGCTGACAGCACGCTGGGCGTGCTGTTTGAGATCACGGGCAACGGCAGCGCGCTGCAGGACCAGGGCCAGGTGTGCATCTCGTGCTACGCCCCAGCTGCACCACAGCTGCCACAACGTCAGCCCCACTTTGAGGCATCTGTGCTGCCGCTGTGGCAGCTGCTTTTGGCAGTTGGAGCAGCGTTTGGGCGGCTTAGGACTTGTGCATGTGACCCTCTAGCAGACCTCGACTTACTTTACATGCTCCACCCATCGAGGAGTGGGAACCCCCCCTTCAGGAGCCAACGAGGGGCTCACAGGGGGGGGGGTCATGGAAAATATCATCGTCGTGAGAAACAATCAACACACGACTCAGCCGCATATGGTTGTGCCGCTGTGCCTCCGTGGCTGCCTGCAGGCGCCGCAGCTGTTCCTGCAGTTCATCACGCGGTACATGCACTGGAGCGGGCAGATGCGCTGCCGCGTGACCACGCTGACACGCTACTGGACGGACGGCAGCAACAGCGCGGATCTCATCAACGGCTTCGACCAGGTGGGGGCAGCACCACTGCGGCATACCCTGCGGGCAGAGTTGTAATGCGGGTGGTGTGCGGATTGAACCCTCGCAGGCGCGGCACAATTGCTGCGCGCTTGCCCTGACCACAGCCAGCTTGTGCAGCAGCACTGCGTTCACGGCAGCTGCACATGAGGAGTCCAGCTGTTGCTAGCAACGGACAGTGTTGTGGCTGACCCGCGGCTGCGTCCCAGCCGGCGTCCGACCGCGT
This sequence comes from Scenedesmus sp. NREL 46B-D3, assembly GCA_014080715.1. Taxonomy (NCBI): domain Eukaryota; kingdom Viridiplantae; phylum Chlorophyta; class Chlorophyceae; order Sphaeropleales; family Scenedesmaceae; genus Scenedesmus; species Scenedesmus sp. NREL 46B-D3. Next base: position 191,998 of record JACERP010000096.1, on the reverse strand, counting down.
GCTGCGTGTGCTCGCGTCTGTGCTGCCAGGAGACTGCTGCTGCGCTGATGGCGCGGCTGGCCACGTTCAAGATGGAGACTGAGGAAGACTTTGACGCCACCCGCTTCCTGGACAGGAGCCTCATCAGGCTGTGCCAGAGGTGTGTGGTTCGTGCAGGGGCTGCTGGGACAGGCTGCGTTGGTGCTTCTGCAGGCCACTGCCTTTGTTGCATGATGGCGTGCGGCGGCACAGCAGTCCAGCTGGCTGGCAGATTGAGCCTGGTGCTTGCTCTGCACGTCACGGATGCGATCAGCGGCGCTTTAGCGGTTTTGGTGTGCGCTCTATACCAAGGCCTACGCAGTGTGAATGTTGGTTCGGCAGTTCATGGGGTCACGTCGTCCAGCGGCATTCCTTGCAGCTGACTCATTGTTGTTCTGACCCCTTCATTGTCGCTCTGGCCCCTGCGGGGCCCGTGCACTGCGCCTGCTGCCGCAGGTTTGCCGAGTACCGCAAGGACGACCCAGCCAGCTTCATGCTGCACTCCAACCTGCAGTACTTCCCGCAGTTCATGTTCAACCTGCGCCGCAGCCAGTTTGTGCAGGTGTTTGGCTTCGGGCCTGACGAGACGGCGTTCTTCAGGCTGACGCTGTTCAAGGTGCCCGTGCTGGACGCAGTGGTGAGTGGGTGGCTGGGAGCAAGCTCCTTTGTGGTGCAGGGTCTCTCACGGATTGCTCACGCCGCGTTCTTGATGGGGAGCTGCAGACATGTGGCAAACCGGCGGAGCTGGGCGGAGCACCAGTTTGTTGCAGGTTGTGGTGTCGTTGTCCTGCGTAGACTCTGTGGCGGTTGCAAGAAGTCGTGCACGAATGGTGCTGGCTCTCCTGTTGCACCACAGTCTGCTGGCGCTGACCTGGCTGGCTGTACTGCTCTCATGGGACGCTGCGCACCACTCGTTGGCATGTGTGCCAGGCCATGTTCCAGCCGCAGCTGGTGAGCTATGCCTTCCAAGGTGTGGAGCCCGCGCTGCTGGACGTGAGCAGCATCATGCCCGAGCGCATCCTGCTGCTGGACGCGTTCTTCTACGTGGTCATCTTCCACGGCACGACGGTGCGCAGTGGCGCAAAGAGGGCTACCAGGACCGGGTGAGTGCCCTTTGCATGTGGCCGATTTTCCCTGGACTGCGGGTGCACCCAGCAATTTATTGTGTTTTGAGCATCATTGCTGCTGCTCTGTTTAGCCAGGCATAAATCGCATGTCTGCACAGCTGCTGCATGGTTGCTGAACCTATCGCGTGTGTCTGGTCTTGCAGTATGCGCTGCCTGCGCCAGCCCTGTTGCTGCATGTCGCTTGTCGCTGTTTGGTGTTGCGGCTTGCCCCATGCCGCACACAACTGCCTGCCCCCGTGTTGGTCACATGACTGCTGCAGCCGGAGCATGAGGCGTTCAAGCAGCTGCTGGCAGCACCCCAAGACGAGGCGAAGACGATAGCACGGCGGCGCTTCCCGGTGCCCAAGATCGTGGACTGCGACCAGAACGGCAGCCAGGTGCGCAGCTGCTGCTTCCCACCAATGACAGCGCCAGGCTGACAGTGCCTAGGGTGCAGCATGTGGCACTCTCCTCGAAATGCGCTGCACAAGCAGTTTGTGAAGCATCATGCTTTAGCCTGCCTTGCGGGGCTTGCCGGCATGCGGTGGTCGGCCAGGTGGCAGGAAATCCTCTGTCGCCCATGTCTGTGCCCTGTTGCCTCGTTGCCTGCCGTCTCCGACCGCCGCGGTGCAGGCCCGCTTCCTGCTGGCCAAGCTCAACCCCAGCGCCACCTACAACACCAGCACGCCCATGAGCAGCGAGGTCATCATGACAGATGACGTCAGCCTGCAGGTCTTCACGGAACACCTCAAGCGCCTGGCCGTGCAGTCATAAGGCATGCGTTGACAGCATGCGGTTGTGACCACGCCTGTGACGTGCATGGTTGGTGCTTGTGGGGTGGTTGGGCAGGTACGCGCTGTTGCTGGGCCAGCAGCCACTGCTGCAGGGAGCAGAGCGATGTGCCCTGGCATGTGTAGCAGCAGTCCTGGCATCGCTGCAGCAGGTCTGCAGCTGCGGGCACTGGTGGGTGCTGCTGCAGGTTTCAGCAGCGGCCACATGCCTGGGGCTGCGGGCAGGAGGAATGGTATGTGGAGGGTTGCAGGCAGCTGCGGAACAGCAGCTGCAGCTGAACGTGGTGCCTGGCTGCTGTTGGGAGCAGCTGGCCAGCCAGGGTGCACGTGGCTGTTCGGCTGTTGGGAGCAAGGCTGGGGGTTGCAGTGGCAGGGTGGGCACAGGGGTGACATTGGTTGCCGCTAGGGGTCTTGTGTAATTGGGCCAGGCAGCGGAACTTCCGCTACCTTGAAAGTAGCAGGGGAGCGTCTGGTGAGGCATTGATAAAGCTGTGCATCTTGAAGTATTCACAGGTGTGTCGATGTTGTGCCTATTACTGAGCGCTGTTGTATGTTGCATGTTGCATGCTGCATGTTGCTGGTCACTGGAGTCTGCGTCTGTGAAGGACAACAGATGTCTATCAGCAGCTGCTGCTGCTGAATGGCCGAGACAGCTACAGCCCGTATGCTTGCAAGGCAGAGTTTTGGCACCTGGGCTGTGGATTGTGTTAGCATCTGCATATGCAGTGCTTCTCTGTCGTCTTGTGCAAGGGCACTGTTCAAAAGCAGGCTGCAAAGTATGTTGAACAATGTGTTCTGAGCGTTGAGGCTAATGCTCACTCGTGACTGAGCAGTCTGATGGCAGGGATCCTGCAGCCACGTGCTTCAGTATGCATGCTGTTTGCTGATGTTCATCAAGAGGCAAGCGGCCATTGCTGCTCTGCTAAGGCCTCGGGACGTTTTTGCTGTTCTAGGCGTCTCTTGGGGTCACCATGCACTGCATTACTGCAACACATCTGCTCGTGCACTGTGTGCTGGTGCAGTGGTCACAGACTTGCTGCACAAGGCAGCTTCGAAAGGAGGGCCTCCAGTGGACGCAAGGGCTGCAGATGTGGACAACAGCAGCAGCAGGACATAACCCAGCTTGTCGACCTGCATGCTGCTTCTCAACACTTTGAGCCGTGCTGCTTGCGACCTCGCTGGAGAAGGCCTGGCCCGCAGCCAGGGTGTGCATTCACCGTACGACACACCGCATGATGCGGGCCGCATCACCGTCTAGTTTCGAAGGTCAACTTATGACACGTCAGTAACACACGTGTGACCGCAGTGTTAGATTTGACCTGACATTGGTGGGCGGGTATCGTGTACCAATCCCAAGTGGCACGCATAAGCCATTTGTGAGCAGAGCATGCTGCTGGCGCGGGGTGTGGCACCTACCACGCCCATATCGTCCCCAAAGCATGAGGATGGTGCTTTAAAAACGAGATGACGCAGCACTACTAAAAAGATATCGTAATGGAGTTTCATCCAAGGTCTCAGGCCTTTACAGGCCACGAGCTCGCTGAGCTCGTGGCCATCTCCCCAGATGATGCAGCAATGAAACTGGTGAGACACTTGAAGCTACTCACTGCACTTGCAGAGTTTTAAGGCCTCTGTAGCATCGCTTAAAGCAACACTGATATGCCAGGCTGCAGAGGCGATGCAAGCGGCAACCTTCCCATGCACATATGCAGTAGTGCTACCATGTCGTGCTGGCAAGTTGTGTTGTACAATGCCTTATGTGCATGGTTGCCTTGCTGTGCTCCAGGGGTTCCAATTACAGGACCCTGAGGTGGATGATGTGGTCAGGGCAGCAAAAGATCTTGAAGCAGGATGCATTGAGCCTGATACTGAGCTGCCAGCTGAGGAGAATGTTGAGCTGCTGCTGCGCGCAACGCGCTTGCTGCAGCTTGGGCTGGAAGTGCAATTCACAGAAGCCGAGGGCCTGCTGTCTGAAAACAATGGCCTCAGGGACGATTTGCGCGTGAGTGACAAGCAAGAGCAGCAATGGCGCACCGCCAGTCAACCTTTTGCTAGCAGGCGCATGCCAGCAGTACGCATGTACCCACCAACCGCCGTTCCGTTTACGTGTGCCTCAGTTTGTAGCAGGAATCATGCAGCAGAGGATGCATTGCAGAACATCATTGCGCAGTACCAGCAGCGGCAGCAGCTGGTGGGTTGCTCAAAACGATCATGCACATGTGAAACTTGCAGGCACTTGAGGATCAGAATCGTGCACTCGAAGAGGAGGTTGGAGAGCTGAGAGAGCTGCGGGATAGGGAGGGCGTGTCAGCGGATGTGCGGGATATGGAGCATGAGCTCAAGGTGTGCCTAGCAGCAGCATTCCAACGACCTTTCTGCTAGTAACACCAGTAGTAGGAGCAACAGCCGACCAGCTTTCACACCAGAAACTGCTCACTATGCCAGCACTCTCCTAGCAATTGAAGACTGCAGTTGTGAGAGAAGGCCGGGGACAGCTGCTGCTTGCGCAGTTGACGGTTGCATGCATATGAGCCCAGCAAAGTACGGGCAGCAGCAGGAGCAACACTGTTTTCATGCTGTGCAGCCGTTGATGCAGCAGCAACGGCTGAAAGTCCTGCAACAGCTCCTGCCTGCAGGTTGTTGTCGGCCGCTGCATGCACTTACACAAACATTGTGTGTTGCTGTCTGCGCGCCTTGCAGGAGCTGCGTCATGACTTTGAGGAGGAGCGCAGGGCAAATGAGAAGCTCATTGATCAGTCAGACAGGGACAAGCAGACGATCGACAGCCTGGAGGCAAAGTGAGACGCAGCTGCTGCACCGCCTGTTGAAGCCGTGTCAGCGGCAGCAGCGGCGTGACTGCCTGCTGCCAGCCCCTGCGATGCACAGCATGCAGCAGCAGCTGCTGCTGTGTGGTGCCTGGTTGCTGCTGTGATCGCGTTTGATGCGCAGCTGCCTTGCGATGCTGCAGGCTGCAGTGGGCGGATGAGCTGATGAAGGTCAAGGACGATGAGACCCTGGACCTGCGCGAGCAGCTCAGCAGGCTGCGTGACGATTTTGACGAGCTTAGGGGCCAGTATGCAGCACTGACGGCCTCAGGCAGCAGCAAGGAGCAGCAGCGCGAGTTGGGGGTGAGGCTGCAACCTGGCAGGCCAGGCGCACCGCCAAGCTGATGTGCAGCAGCAGTCGGTGTTGCATGCCTGCCAGGACCTGCATAGGTCATCAGCCGCATTGTACCCACGCCAGCCTGGCAGAATGTAATCCTCTGCAATTATAAGACAGGACCGGTGCGCCTGTGGCTGCTGCTGCAGGACACCATTCGCCAGCAAGAATGGAAGATCGAGAGGCTCACAAAGGATAACCGGGCCCTGGAGGCCTCCAACTGCGAGCTCAGAGCTCAACTTGAAGCTGTGAAGGACGAGAACTTGCAGGTGGGGTTGGGCTGGGCTTGCGTGAGCATGTGTGTCGCTGCTACCTCCAGATGGTGCAAGCTGGCCAACCAGACAGGTGCAGCATGCTGAGTGCTGATGGACTGCATCTGTCAACCTTGATGCTGGCACTGCTGCCTGCCTGCAGGTTTCTGAGAAGATCATCCTGCTCAACAGCGAGGCACGGGAGCTGCGCCTGGCAGCTGCACAGGCCGATGACAAGGCCGAGGTGCTGGTGCGCGAGAAGGGGCAGCTGGGGCACTGGCGGAGGAGCTGCGTGCTGACGTGGCAGCCAAGCTGGCACTGCTGGACGAGTTTGAGGACAGATTCAACAGGCAGTACAGGTGTGTACGGCGCGCCACAATCTGCACAGTGATGCCTGGTTGGCATTGATGGGTACCGGGCGCATGGCTGGCACACTCGTGTGAGCAGCTGCTGAGCAAGCTGATCTTGGTACTTCAGGCGGGTCCCTGCTGGCAATGCAGGCAACTGCCGGCAGGTACACAGACACGCACTACGCCTCGACATTCAATATATTTCATATTGCTGCTGCTGCAGGTCATGGGAGGAAGAGCGCAGCTCTCTGACGTCCCAGGTTGAGGCGCTGCGCAGAGAGGCACGCCTCGCCACCTCATCCAGCAAAGGCAAGGCAGCCCGCGGCAGCAGCGGTGCAGATGTGGGTGCCGGTGCAGCAGGTGCCGGCAGTGATGCTGCTGATGCGGACGAGGACGATGCGAGCCCAGAGGTGCAGCTGGCAGCGATGCGGCGGGCGCTGGACGAAGCAAAGGAGAATGAGGTTGGTGCAATGCGCTGCTCTGGCGCTCTACATATGCTCATGCGCTGCATGCTGAGGCTGTCACGAGGTGCGTGGCTTGTCGAGACAAGCTGGGGGGCAGCGGCACTGTTGCGCTGCTCATAACTTGGCCACTGCCAGCTGCTCACTGCAGTGGCACCACCGTGCCGCTCGTCAGCCGCGCCGCCGTGCCCATCTCGCCGACTCCAGGTGCTGCTGCTGGAGGCGTACGAGCAGCTCGAGGCGGACGTGGGGCGGGAGGTGGACAGGGCGCTGGCGAGGCAGGCGGATGAGCTGGCGCGGGCGGCGCGGCGCGTGCAGTTCCTGGAGGGGCACCTGGAGGCGGAGCGGCGGCAGGCGACGCTGCTCGGGGAGGAGGGCGCCAGGCTGGAGGGTCGGCTTGCTGATGCGGGCGCGAGGAACGCGCAGTACGAGTCGGGGGTGTACGGCTTGCCTCAGGTGCGGGTCGGCTGCGCAAGAGGATGCCATGCTACGTCCTACACCCCTGATAAGGGTTGGGACAGTGCTGCTGGCATGTTGTGGCCGGGCTGGATGGTTGCTGCGCCAGGACCAACATGATGTTGGTGCTTAACTACTGCTGGGGGTGCTGCTGCCGTTGCTGCAGGCTGCCTTGGAGATCAGGCAGCTGCAGGAGACGGTGGCTGCCAGGGACACTCGCGTGCAAGAGCTTGTACAGCAGGTGGGGAATTGGCGTGCGCGTGACTGCATGCCACGGGCATGCACCATGGCCATGCTGGCTGCCGCCGGCCTGTATGCTGAGCAGCAGCACTGACTGCAGCAGGCATTGGGGGCTAGCTGTCGTCGACGCAAGCCTGTGTGCACACTTCTTGATGCAGCCAGGGTAAGAGGGGTTTGGTTGCACCGATCCCTCCACAGGCATGACTGCAGCATGGTACCTCCTTTCACAGCAGACTCTCGCGCCACTGCAGGTGAACAGGCTGTCAGCTGCGCTGGAGGATCTGTCAGATGAGGCCGTGCTGTTGCGGCGCAAGGCGGGCCTCCCACAAGAGTCGACTTTGGACACCTCTGGCATCAAGCTGCAGAAGACATCACGATCGCACAGCTGCGCAGCGTGAATGCGCTGCTGGAGCGGCAGGTGTGCAGCTTGTGAGCTTGCCATGGATGTGCATTCCTGTTGCTGGCTCGCAGCAGCTGAGCTGCTCCCTTCACCGAGCAGCGCCGGCTCTCTCGTAAGGCCTGTTGTACCAAGGCACGTGATGCTCTGCACCAATGGCCACTGCAACTCATCGTACGGGCTGCTTTTGTCCTCTGCAGGTTTCAGATCTGGAGGAGGAACGGCGTAAGCTGCGCTTGGAGGTGAAGTTCCGGGCCAAGTATCATGGCCGCGCAGCACTGGAGATGGGGCTGTCGCCTGAGCAGCTGCTGCTGCTGGAGGAGTACGTGGAAGGGCTGAAGGGCGGCCGGCAGCCGGAGGAGCGGCTGGTGACGCAGCTGCAGCAGCGGGTGAGGGTCGTGCGCAGGCAGACCCGCAAAGGAGGGGCAGCAGGGGTAGAAGATATGGAGAAGTACTCCGTGAAATCACAGGGATCAGGCAGCAATGTAGAGTCTCCAGATAATCTAATTTGCATCCAACACAGGACGCAGCAGTTGTGGCGAGCTGAACTCCATGTAGGAACAAGGCCAACACATGCAAATGCATGATGCAGGTCAGTGAGTTGAAGCTGCTGTCTGTGCCGCTGTACTGCTGGCCTCCAGATCGAGTTCCTTGAAGTTCGCCTGGCGGAGGTCATGGCTTATGCGGACATCCCCATCAACATGCGCCCGGCCTCACTGAGCTCACAGCCAGCAGCATGCAGCCAGGCTTCAGCGCTGTTGCGGCGGCAGGCATGGGTCAGATGGGCGGTGCAGCAGGTGCACTGGCCTTCGGCCAGCAGTTGTTGGCGCTGCATGGCAGCCAGGGTGCAAGGGAGGGGGCTGTGGAAGGTGCTGGGGTGTGGCTGGTGCCATCAAAGCTACGCAGGTGGAGCTGGTGCGAGGCGCGCTGCTGGGCTGCCTGAAGATGCTGCGGCAGATGAGCGAGGCATTGGGTGGGTTGCCAGCGGCACTGTGTTGGTGCTGGGCTTGAGGCCATAGAGGTTGGGGCGTACACAGTGGTCATTGCAGTAAGCAACGCATGCTTTGGTCTGTGGGAACAAGGTTGAGATTCCTCTGTGTGGCTGCACCCAGTATGCCTGTTCAAGTCAGAGCATGCCATCCTCGTCAGCTGCCTCACTCGCTGTCATGCGAGCATGCTGCTTGTGCATGCACTGCAGCTGAGCAACGCCCGGTCAGTGACAGAGAGTACCGGCAGTTCACCGACATCATCGTTGAGAAGCTACAGACGCTGAGAAGGTGACCACCCTGATCCTGAAGGACCTTGTTCCACGACGACACAGCAGCAGGCAGCGTCAATGCAGCGGCCGCCGCCGCAGCCGCCGTTGCTGCTGTTGCTGCTGAGAGAGAAGAGGAGAGTGCCAGGCGGCAGCAGAGGATGACACCTGGTGCGGCACGGTTGGCGCGAGCACTCTCACATCTGATGTTGTCGATTCAACACATCAGCATTTGTAGGAATTGGCCAGGGTGCTCCCTGTTCTGTTCTACCTTGCTTCATGCACCTGCCACCGTACATGCTTGAGCAGACGTTGTGCCTCCCCTCATGCAGTGCAGGCAGCTGACAAACCTTTGACATGCCTGCGTGCAGACGACAACTTTGTGGCCGATGCTGCTGCTGAGGAGCTGCGTGAGCGCCTGAAGCAGCTGGCAAAGCAAGTGGTGGACATGCAGGTGGGTACAAACACACAGTCCGGCATGCTTGCATGCTGCTGCTTGCGTGACACTGCTGTTGGAGCCCTAGCCTGGAGAATTTTGAAGCAGCACTCTGTCCAACCTGGACTAGTCGGAAGTTGCGCACGCCACCAATCACTGCGCTGTCTGCGCGCACCCACTGCAGGTGTCGCTGGCTCAGAAGGACGCTCAGCTCGGGCGGCTGGCGCAGCACAAGGCAGCCCTGGAGGCCCGCATGGGCCTCAACGGCGGCAGCGATGCAGCAGCAGTGGCTGCAGCAGCTGTTGCGGCCAGGCGCGGTGCCGACTACGTGCCGCGCGAGCAGCACGAGGAGGTTGAGCTCGAGCTGGGCGCTGTGAAGGAGCAGCTGCTGGAGTGCCTGGAGGAGCTGGGTGCGAGGGAGCGCGAGCTGAGCGAGGTGGGGTGTTGCTTCTGCTGTCCTGGGAACCCGGGCTTCCATCTTGACAGCAAGTGTGACCGTTGGCAACTCCTGCATGCATCTCAGTTCCTGGCTTCTTTGCATAAGTCATATGCGAAGCTGGTGTCTTGATGCGGTCAGCTTGAGGAGCGCTGCTGCCGTCATTGCAGGTGAACACCGCCTGTGTGCGCTACCAGTCCAGCATGGCCGAGATGTCTGACCAGGTCAAGATGCTGTACAGGGACTATGCCAACAACGCAGCCAGCTGGAGGCTGGAGCGCTGCAGTGCGGAGAAGCAGGTGGGTCACACCACACGGGCACCAGTGCATTCAAACCTGCAGTTGGACGTTCCGCTCTGCACTGCCTCTGCAGCTGCTGTGTGGTACTGCATCAGCCTGCGATACAACAGTGCAACTGCCAAGCATACCGTCAGGAGTGCTTCACCGGTGGCTCCAGAGTGTGCCGCTATGCCTAAGAGTAACGTGCTGACGAGGCTGCGCTGGTGTTGTGTCACTTGATGCCGCACGACGCCTGCAGCTTAGAAAGGCGCGTGCGGAGGCTGCTGATGCGAGCAGCCAGCTGCAGGTGGTGCAGCAGGCGCTGACAGCACTGGAGGCTGGCAACCTGGATGACATCAAGCGGCAGTACATCGATGCCGTGCGCAAGGCTGCTGTTGTACAGGTAGGCCATGTGTGTGAGCCATGTGTCAGCGCAGGGCTGGCATTGACCTCGAAGTGCAGCAGAGCGGCACAGGCAGCCACAACCACTTCAAATGAGGAAAACTGCAGGAAAGCAGGTGCAATGCCATGACTCAACCAGTCTCCCGCTGTGTGTCTGCAGTTGAAGCACGCCAAGCTAGCCCGCCAACTTGAGGCCTCGACAGCAGCCGAGAAGGCTGCTGCAGAGCGGCTGGAGGAGCTGCAGGAGGAGCTGCAGGACGTCAGCAGCACCTGCAGGGGCCGCATCCGCTGGCTGGAGCAGGCGGCAGCAGATGCTGCGCGCCGCACGCAGCAGCTGTATAGATGCCTGCAAGGGGCTGCGCCGCTTGAGGTGCGCGCAACGGCACATCAACCCGGGCTGGCACTCGCGTTGGCTTTGTTGCTTGCTCTTGCATGCAGCACAATGGCCGTCAATTGAATGCGGCGCAGCAGCTGTCACCTCGATTGTTGTGCTGGCGTTGCCTGCAGGCGTACCAAGCTTTGGTGGACAAGCACAGCCAGCTTGCGCTGGAGCACAGGCTGCTGCTGGAGCATGCTGGGGATGCAGCAGTCAGCAGTCAAGTGGAGGAGCTCTTGGCAGTGCGGCAGCAGCTAGCAGAGCTGCTGCCAAGGTATGATGAAGCATGCGACAAGGTGGCAGAACTCAGGTAAGCATGCAGGCCAGCTGATGCGTGCTAATATTCGGTGTAGCTGCGTGTTCTATGGTTTACATTGCTGTGTGGCACTGCATGCACTGGCCTTACAGCATGGGGGCAGCTACCTGGCTGCTGGCCCGCACCTGCAGTTTGAGCGTGGGATGTCATTGCAGAGGCTTCCACACGTGCTTTGCCTTTCTGTCAAACAACGCTGCTGCAGGGAGCAGTTGCGTCAGCTGGATCTCCCCATCAAGCTCAGCAACAAACCCAACACCACCTTCATCAGCGGCTCAGGCAGCAGCAGGCCTCCAGCTGCAACAGCTGCACCGGCAGCTGCTAGCACAAGCACCTCAGGCAATGCAGCAGCCGCGGGTGGTGAGGAAGTGCAGATGGTGCTGAACCAAGACCTTGTTGCTGCCGTTGTGAAGCTGGAGGGCATGGCCAGGCGGCTGGAGATGGCAGAGCGGGACAAGGACAGGATGGCTGCAAGCCTGTCAGAGTCGCAGGTGGGTGCGAGCAGGTTCAAAAGGCGCTGTTTCTCTACCTTTCTGTGGTAGGGTAGGTTTGGTGGTTGAGGAAAGAAGAGGAAATAGCCAAGAGGTGAGGTCCGTTGCGACGCAGCCGCTGCAGTCGTATGCATGTATCATCAGCGTCGTGGTGGCCAGCTGCTGCCAGCAGTGCGTTGGGGGTCTAGATGCAAGGGGGTGTGACACTGTGACATCAACTTCCTTGCACATTGCGTGCAGGGCCATGCCGCTGAGCTGGGGCAGCGGCTGGCACAAGTCAGCGCAGAGCTCTCCACCAGCAGATCCCTGGAGGGCCGCCTGCAGCAGCGGCTGGCTGCCTCAGTGCCCGCAGCACAGCTGGAGGAGATGGCCGCCAGGCTAGATGCTGCAGAGGCAGCAGCGAAGCATGAGGGAGGTGCCATGGCAGCGCTGCTGCAGCGTGCAGAGGCAGCTGAGGCAAAGGCGGCTGAGCTCTCCAGCAGGAAACAGCGGCAGCTGGCAGACATCACGAACCTTAGGTGAGGTGCGGGGTGTCAAGCAATCATGGCAGTCACCACCAGTGAAGATCGCCGCATGACTGCAGCCGTACACCGCTGAAAACATTTCCCCACAACTTGGCATGATGAGGACAGAGCACACATGCTGGCGTCACTGCTGAGAGCTGCAGCAGCAGCAGCAGCAGCTGAGCTGAGCTCTACGCTGCTTGCTTGCAGGACCACTGTGCGTGAGCTGACCAGCACTTCGGATGCGGCATTGCAGCTGGGGAAGCTGCATGCAGCGCTGGACCATGTGCGGGCCAAGGAGGGCCTTGCTCGCAGCGCCCTGAACCGCAGCGAGCTGGAGCGTCTGGAGCTGGAACGCCAGGCACGGCTGCTGAAGCAGCAGGTGGCCAGCCTGACGGTGCAGCTGGCGGTGGCACAGGATCACGGCAGGTGGGTGACAGCATGGGTTCAGCATGGCGCGGCAGGCAGAACACGGGTTATGCACACACAAGGTACCAACCAGCACGGCCGGGTCAACTTTGAGGTCAGCAGCTCCTAATGCTGCTGCTGCTTCTGCTGCTCTCTCAGTTGCAGGCATATGGCTTGGCGCATTGCTTCCATGTTGCACACCGCCTGCAAGCTGCCTTTGTTGATTTGGGTTGATTGTGCTGAGCTGTACTTGTACTGCCTGCTGCAGGTGGGCAGAGTCGGAGCTGCTGGAGTCGCTGACGAGGCTGGAGCTGGGGCTGTCAGGCCACGTTGAAGCCTGGAGGGCCTCCCGCTGGGCAGCAAAGCTGGAGCAGCTCAAGCAGCGCAACGACGCATTGGCTGACGGCATGGCTGCGGCAGTGCGGCGGTTGGCTGCCTCCGAGGACGGCGCGCAGGAGGCGCTGCTGCGGTGTGACATGACAGAGGTGAAAAGAAGCGGGCTGCATCTGCGGCTTGTTTTTTTGCGTTTGTCGGAGTTGTTCAACTGCCGAATGCACGCCTACAACTAATGTGTGCGTGTAAAACAGGGAGCGGAGCAAAATTGAGCTCTTTCTTATCCTGGTGGGGGCTCAGGCAGATGCTGTTGCATTGTGGGACTTCCTGCAGGACGTGCGGCTGCTGGTGTCCCGTGGGATGTCTGAGGTGCACCGTGAAGCTGCAGCGCTGAAGGAGCAGCAGCTGGTGCTGAAGCTGGAGGCTGGCAAGCTCACCAGGGCAGAGCTGCTGATGCGGCAAAAGGTGACCTGCCTGCACTGGCAGCGTCACATCCCCAGTCATACTCAGCAGCTGTGCAGCCTTCCACCTGCCAGCAGCTTGACGGCCTCGCACAGAGCATGCTGTTTGTTCTGCGCCGCATTAATGCCCGGCCGCACTCAACACCACAGCACAGACTTGCGTGCCTTGCTGGAGCGTCCCAGGCTGCTGATGGCGTGTGGTGGTGTGGTGGTGGTGGCGCATGCACCCTCAGCTGCGGATTACTGCTTTCTTTGCTTTATTTTGCTTTACATGTTCCACCCATCGAGGAGTGGGAGCCCCATCTAGGAGCCAACGAGAGGCTTCCGCTGCACCGCACTGCCGCCTGCAAGCGCGCAGGTGGGCTACCTGGAGCGCGTCAACGCTGAGCTGTGTGAGCTGCTGGAGAAGTGCGACGCAGAGGCCGTCAGCCAGCAGGGCAGCCTGCAGGCGGAGAAGCGGGAGCTCACCAGCCGCATGCGGCAGCTGCAGGAGGAGGTGAGGGGCAGGCATGGGTGCTGCTCGGTCCTAGGTCAGCACAGTCCTAGGTCCTAGGTAAGCAGCACCTAGGTGCTGCACGGTCCTAGGTCCTAGGTCAGCAGCACCTAGGTGCTGCACGGTCCTAGGTCAGCAGCGTAGTGCCGTGCATGCCAGCGCCAAGAAGAACACAAGCAGCATGCAACGCAGCCAGTGGTGCAGGCAGCGTGTAGCAGTTACCTGCGTCTTTTTTGGCAGCTGAGGGTGGACATGGCATATGTCCAAGGGGGTTACGCCACTGGAGGGCGCCGCCGCCCGAGGCGGAAGGACAGAGACTTGGAGGCTTGCACCATTGCTGATGCCAGCTGCTGATACCATAACCCCTTGTGCTGTGTGGTCGCGCTGTCAACTTCTGCTGCGTGGTCATGATACACGCTTGTGCTGTGCTGCATGCAGGTGGTGCGGCTGCATGACCGCAGCAGTGCCCTGCTGGCTGAGCTGGAGGAGCACAAACAGCGCGCAGCAGCAGAGGTGCTGCCGCCTCTGACGCTGCCAGGGGCACCGGCCAAAGCGCAGGGCCAACTGAGGCTGCTGCACGCGCTGCAGCATGCGCTGACAAGGAGCTCATGCTCAAGCAGATCGACAGCCTGAAAGAGGTGAGTGCATTGCTGCAGGGCAGCTGCATTTATTCATGGATGTACAGGGCTCAAGTCCGCGTGGCTGACTCTGTTGAACTGATGCAGCGGCCGTGCTGCAACATATCACCAGGGCTGAAGCTGCCCTGATGCATTTGGAGGGTTTGATCTGTATCATGGCTCTGCTGTCACTCCCGTGCAGGCGCGCACTGAAGCTGAGCACATGCGTCAGGAGTGCCACAACCTTGAGGCACAGCTGGAGCGCAAGCAGGCACAGCTGCAGGAGCTGCAGGTGGGTGCATCAGCATCTGGCTTAGCCATGCTGTGGCTGTGTTGTGCTGGACTGCAATAACTTGGCTACGCAGCTCAGCAGTCAAAGCTTTCAAGCCTGCTGTATGTACACTTACGCTGACATGGCCTGCCTATGTCTGGTGCAAAAAACTCCCAGGGGTCGCATGATGATGTGCTGGAGCGGCTCAAGGGGCAAAGCACAGCACTGCTGCAGGCCCTGGGCAACGGTGGCGGCATGGCTGGCGCAGCAGATGAGACAGCGCTTGCGCAGGTGCGTGGCAGCCAAAAGGTGCAGCAGCAGCAGCAGCAGCAGCAGCAGCAGCAGCTCCGTAGCAGCTTCTCGCGCGCCTTGGCGCTTGCCCCTGGCAAGCCAGCGCACCGTATCATTGGACCAAGAATCATCGACCTCAGCTGCCTTCTGCCGTTGCTCTCTTCTAACGCCTGCCCTGCTGCCCTGCTCCCATTGTCCCGTGCATGTTGCGGCTGGCAGTTACGTGCTGTTGCTGAGGCTGCCATCCGAGAGTTGCAGTCCAAGGTGAAGGACAGGGAGGAGCAACTGGCCCAGCTGACAGCAAAGCTGCAGGAGCACCAGGCAGCTTACCTGGCACAGCATGCCAAGGACAGGTGTGAATGATGCCGGATGTATTCTTGCTGAATGTTGAGGTAGCCTGGGCCGCTCAGCCTTGTTTGCTAACCTAGGCGGATGTGGCTTTGCTTCATTATATTGCCATCACCAGCAAGCACAATGGTACTCAGCTATGCAGCACTCTGCCAGCTGCGTCAGACTTGTGAGTGGTTGGCTGTGCAGGGCTGAAATTGAGGCACTCAGCAATAAGCTGTTTGAGGGCGGTGCTGCCAGCATCGCTGGAATGAAGGCCAACTTGGCACGTGCAACAGCAGTGCTGGCAGCAACGGGGGATGGTAGGGAGGAGGTGAGCCCCGGAAGCAGTGGCTGCTGCTGCTACTTTAACTCTTGATTTGTGTGCATCAGGCCTGCCGGTAGCAACTCCCAGCATGCATGCTGCTGCAGCAACACAGCACACTGCACATAAAGCTGCTGCAGCCATCCACACTGATTCATAGGCAACTGTGCCGATGTCATGCTGTTCCCATCAGGCCCCGGCTCCCGCTGTTCATTGCACCTGCCACAGGTGCCGTATGAGCAGCTGCGTCTGCTGCTTGAGGAACGCAGCGCAGAGGCTGAGGTGCTGCGCACACGCCTGCAGCAGCGGGAGGCAAGCCTGGAGATCAACCGGAAGCAATACGAGCGGCAGGTACGCTGCAGCTTCCATCACAGTGTACAACACGCACACTGTGCCGGTGATGCTCGCCCATGCATGCGACACAGGCTGCCTGCAACAACAAGTTGATGCGAAGCCAACGACGGCGGCTCCGGGTGTTGCTGGTTTGTGACACATATGCATCTGCGGCTTGTTGTTTCAAAAATACAGTTATGTAAAACCTTCGAATTGTCAAGGAAAGAGGAAACCTGTTTTCCTCTATTTGAACTGCTCCACATTTTCATTCCCCCTCCCCACCCTTTGTACAGGCTCAGCGACAGGATGCTGAAGTTCAGCGCCTCACAGCAGCGCTAGCAGCAGCTCCGCGCGAGGATACATCCGGCCCCCACACACGTCAGGCCTGCAGAAGATGGCAGCAGAGGTGAGGTGGACGGCACTGTATGTGGTGCAGGGTCCACACCTGGGCATGCAGCAGTCGCCCCAGCATGCGGAGCTGTCCACTGGTCGCACTTGATGCATTCGGGCAAGCTGTGTGAGCAGGGACCAACTTTGAAACTGGAGTGCAGCAAACGTATCAGACACAGTATGACTGTGCAACCACTAAATGACCTGGAGGATTTTCCGGGATTGGAGCTTCTTCCAACCTGCAGCTGCTTGTGTTGCTTGACTGTTGCCGGCCTGCACTTCATGTGAGTGTAGGTGCGCCTGAAGGACGAGCGGCTGCGGCAGCTGCGTGGCGCAATCAAGGCACTTGAGGGCAAGCTGGCCCAACTGCTCAAGGACAGGACCGACCTGTGAGCGGTGTTACGTGTGCTTCATCGCAGCATTTGCATGTCTTTGCTTCACGCCTGAGCGTGTCAACAACCCTGCTGTGGATGGTCGCTGGCGTGCAAACATAGCAGTTGTAGACAGCTGCCTGACAAACGTCTGTGGGGTGTAGACGCTGAGCAGAATATGTAAGCCAAGGTCGAGGACTGGAGCAAGCCTCCCGCTGGCCAGCCGTTGCTTCATCCTGCTGCCACGCAGGGTGATGCAAGCCAGCAGCTGGCTGGAGCAGGAGCAGCTGGACGAGCGCATGGCAGACCTGGAGGCCCAGAAGGCAGCACTCGCAGCGGACCTGCTGGCAGCGCAGGCGGAGCTGGCAGCAGCTCGGCAGGCAGCTACTGGGCAGGAGGCTACGCTGCGCCAGCTGAGTGGGCAGCTGCTGAAGGAGGGGGAGGCGTCTGCGCGGCTCAAGGTGCAGCTGGCGAAGGAGCAGGGGCTGGCGAAGGCTCTCAGAGCCAAGATGAACAAGGTGGGAGGGCCAACAGGGGAGCTGGGTTGGAGTGCAACAGTGCATCATGATCAGATGAGATGTGTTTGGAAAAGGCATGGAGCACCCGTGTTGTTTTCAGCTGGGCTCCTGAGCATCGTGTGGGCCATGTACTGCAGCATCCTGCGGCATGCTGGAGCGCAGGGCGCATGATGCTGCGGAAATCTCATTTTGGTTGTGCTTGCTAGGCTGGTGGCTGTGATGCTGTTGCGGTGCAACAGCACACATCTCTGGTAGTAATTTTGAGCTTGGGTGCACGTGTGTTCTCTGCTGTGAATGCAGGCCATGACGAGCACGCCGGAGGGCAGTCAGCAGCAGCTGCAGCTGCAGGTTGTGCAGCTGCAGCAGCGCATCTGCGAGCTCGAGCATCAGGAGCAGCAGCTGCAGGCGGACCTTGCACAACATGCAACGCTAAACGCAGGCTTGCAGGCCAAGCTAGCTGATCATCAGGCAGCTGGCCAGCAACAGCAGCAGCAGCAGTTATCACCAGTGAAGGAGGAGCACGACTCGGCGGCGGCTGCAGCAGCAGCGGTAGGAGTCACTGGGCTGGTGCCGATCAAGACGCAGCATTCAGCGGACGCCAACTCGCCAGCGCTACTGCCAAGCACACCGGGGTCTGACAAACCGCGATCTAGAGGGGCCTTCTACAGCAGTGAAGGCGGCAGCAACAGCGGAAGCGGCGGGTCGGCAGCAGGACGCAGCCAGCATGGCAGCAGCGGCAGTAACCGCAAGGCCAGCAGGCTGAGCAGTGCTGGCGGCATCACAGCAGCGGCTGCCAATAGCAGCGGTCAAGGCAGTATAGCTGCTGGGCATGGGCTAGGCCTAGCAGCAGCGACCACAAGGCAGAGCAGCAGGCCTGGCAGCGCTGACCCTGGAAATGGCGGTGGCACTGCTGGCACTTTGCATGCGCAGCAGCTGGACCAGCAGCAGCAGCAGCAGCAGCAGCAGCAGTGCAGTCAGCCGAGCGTGTTGACTGCAGAGACCAGCGATGGTGCTGCTGCAGCCAAGCCTGGTGGTGTCTCATATGCTTCACAGCAGTGGGAGGAGACGAAGCAGCTGCAAGGCCGGATAGACAGCCTCAGGTGAGCCCCATGCAGCATGCGAGGCTGTGCCTGCAACTCGACATCTCACATTCGTGATCTGATCAGCACCTAGAGCTGCTGCTCGACTGTCGTCAGACAAGAACTCCGGCTGTCTGGGGATTGCCAGGAGACGTCCAGCATGTTGGCGAGGCCCTTTCGCTGTGCCTGCAGGAAGAAGTTGACCAAGAAGGGCGAGGAGTTGGAGGCGCTGCAAAAGGAGTGCGACAGGCGCAGCACGCTGCTGGCTTCAGCCACTGCAGAGAAGGAGAAGCTGGCGGCAGCACTTGCAGCAACACAGGCCAAGCTGCGGCGCGTCAGTCAGGAGGCAGCGGCAGCTGCGGCAGAGCCAGCACTCAAAGTTGATGCTGCCAAGGTGCGGGATTTGAACGTGGCGTGCATGCGACAAACATGATATAAGGTATAGGGGCCCTAGTACCTATAGTACTACAGTGCATGGCAAATCTGCTCGTAGGTCCTCCATGACTCTAAGCTTTTGGGAATCACAGCAAGTGGTGAAACTGGTCTGTGCGGTAGGCGAGTGCACTGAGGTGTATTGTGGTGTTTATCGCATCAACACTTGTCTTGTGTGGTGTGCTGCACTGTACCTGCAGCTGAAGGACTATGTAGAAAAGGTGCTGCAGCTGGAAGCAGAGAAGGACGCCCTGCAGCTGCAGCTGGAGTCTTTGAAGCACCAGCACCAGCAGCAGCAGCAGCAAACTCAGCAGCAGGAGCCTCACCCACAGCAGCCTGCAGCACACAAAGCCAGCAGGCTAGGTGGCAGCGCAGCAACAGCAGCAGTCAGCAGCAATGAAGCTGGCCTGGCCCAGGAACAGGAGCTCTTCGAGTTGCGGTTACACAAGCAGCAGGCTGTCGCTGCTGCTGCACGATTGAAGCAGCAGCTGTTTGACTTGTTTGGGACCGGTGGGGATCGGTCATCAGGCTTCCAAGCTACCTTGGAAGCAGCAGCAGGTTCAGGAAGCGGTGTTGGCAGCAGGGCACTCGATGTTGTGGCTGGGGCAGACACAGGCAGCAGCAACAGCAGCAGCAGGCTGGGTTCGGCTGCTGGTGGCATTGATGCCGCGCCAACACTCAGCAGCAGTCAGGCTGTGCTAGCCAGCAGCGCGAGTGGAGCTGGGTTGGGCGGTACCAACAGGATGCGGCGTAGTGCGGCAGGCAGCGGCTCAGGTTGTGGTGCTGGCAGTGCTGCTGGCAAGCTGAGTGGGAGGGAGGCTGAGCTGCTGACGACGGTTGCCAACCTGAAGGCTGCGCTGGAGAGGGCCATGGCCTGCAGCACACCCAACACACGCTTCATGCAGGTGGGCGCACACAGCAGCAACCCTGCTGCGCACAACACGCCCGGCATTTGCACAGATGCCTTGCTTGTGCGCGGAAGGGGGGCTGCTGCTCATGTGACACACCATATGCCTTGGTTCAAGGGTCAACTGCCAGTGCTACACTGTGCTGTGTTGGCAGCATGTACAGATGGCCACAGCCAGCAACACCTTACTGTATCATATGCAAAGTTTGCACTCACACCGCCGTGTGTCTGCAGGAGGTGCAGCGGCGCAAGGCAGCGCAGGCCGAGTCTGACCGATACAAAGCAGAGCTGGACAAGCTACAGCCTCAGCTGGCAGCATCAACAGGCAGGGTGGCAGAGCTGCAAGCAGCAAATGCAGAGCTGCGCGCCACCCTGGCAGAGCTACGGCAGCAGCTGCAGGATGATGTAGCTGGGGCGGTGCGACCTGTTGGAAGCTGCAATGCAGCTGCGGCTAGTGCGACGATTGGGCAGCTGCAGCAGCAGCTGACACAGCGGGAAGCAGTTGCAGCAGGGCTGCGGCAGGCATTAGGCGACGCAGAGCGGCGGCTTGCTGGTGCTGCTGCTGCTGCTGCTCCAGCAGGACAGCTAGCCAGCAGCAGAGACAGCTTGGGTGGCAGTGAGGCAGCAGCGCAGCTGGCGGCGTTACAGCAGAGGTTGTTAATGCTTGAGCGGGAGAATGTAGACCTGCGTAGTGAGCTGAATGCATTTGATCCTGCTTTCTTTGATGAGATAGAGGATTTGAAGCACAGCCATCATCAGCTGCAGCAGCGGTGCGCTGAGCAGACGAGCTTAATCAGTAGACTGCAAGCGCAGCTGCCAGCAGCAGCTGTGTCAGCTGCACGTTGACTTCAAGTCTGGCAGACTCTGCCCTACTTGTTGCCATAGCCAGAACCTCAACTTGATATCAATATGCCTCTTTTGGACTACCAAAGTGCATACCGGTATGCAGTGGGTATGCAGCACAGTGCTGCTTTCACTGGCAGGCACCTGTGGGTGCATTGCACTTGTACAAGGTGCTCGACCAAACGCCAAGGAGCGTACACTTGCCAAACTACATAGCAGTATCCTGCCATTGTACCGCAGTGGTACAGTACTACAACAGTACAGCTACTACATGGAGTGCAGGAGCCGTTTAAACTCCTTTTGTTCCAGAGCTGCTGCCCTGACTGCTGCAACCAGCTGATGTGCAACGCTGTTGACATGCTCCGCAGCCTACACAAATCTGCTGCTTGCATACATCTGCATAACTGTGCAGCACTCAATGACTACAGCGACTGCATGTAACAAGCAGCAGCACCCTATCCTAGCCGGTAAGCATGTGACATTGATCACCAAGGCTGTGTATACCTCGCTAGTCACAACTACCCCGCTGTTTTTCCCTGCACAGTGTTGATAAGCCTGCTCAAACAATGACCCACTTTGTCCTGATCTGTCTCTACCTGGCTCCATGCATGGCCTCGTTACGCCTGACCTGCTACCTGCATGTTCATGTTCAACCAGATGCCTGCCATGCCAACCGCTAGCATGCCAATGGTGTTCAGTGTAACAACATGATCAAGATCTGAAATCTGGCTTATCAAACTCGGCCAGTGTCAGCAGCGCATCAGCCCAGGCTGCATAATTCCAGCTGGCCAGCTTCTGCACGCTCTTGATGCCCAGCTCACCCATTGTCTCGTCACTCCTGGCAGCAGCAGCAGCAGCAGCAGCAGCAGCGGCGGCAGCAACGTTACCAACGGATGCACATCATGACAGTGTATGGCCAACATTCGATCCCTGCAGCTAGCATGGCAAATGACGTTGGCAAGTAGCAGCTTGCCACTGTGCTGCAGCAGCACAGAGGACCCTGCCACTACGTGGACGGGCGACCCTCCAGCAGCAGCAGCAGCGCAACCATGCTCCAGGGCTGCAGCTATGCAAGCTGCCAGCTCATCTCAACCATGCCAGCGAGGAGAATGCACAGCCACCACTGAGCGCTGACCGCTGCACCAGCCTACGTTACTGCAAGCGCCTGGCGTGTTGCCATGCACGTGCACGCCCGTTATGCATGCGCAGCTGTCTGCACTCACCTTGGTCCCAGGCCCTGCAAGGCCGCAGGTGGTGCTGCCAGCACCTCTGCCAGTGACGCTGCCTCCCACTGCCTGTCAAGCACGCGGTTGATGTTGCAGGTGGCGCCGTCAGGACGCGCACCAGCCGCCTGCAAACGGCGGCAGCCCAGCAATGCGCCACACCCTTGACTCTGGGGGATCATAATCAGAGTTCAACTAGGTGCTTGTGGGTAGCTGCGCAAATGGTGCATCAGGACGAGCGCAGCCCTGCTGCTTGCTGGTGGACAATCGCAGGCTGCGAAACAGCACCACACCTTGGTAGGGGTGGTGGCTGCAGTGCATGGACTGCTGCGACTGTACGTGCGGCCTGCTGTACAATATGCCTGCTAGTCCTGCCACGCTTGACCTCCGTGTAGGCATTGGAGCTGGGTCTCACCTCTGTGGCTGCCAGCACTGCCATTGCCCTTGCAGCCATGTACAGCTTCCAGCTGTCCAGCTGCTGAAATGTGCACCGTTTGATGCGACTGGCTACAGCTACTGACTACAGTTCAAATTGAACTTTTAGTCCGTCTGTAAACAGTTATAGTTAAACAGTTGTGTATGCGCTGGCCTCGCACCCGCCTGGTTCTTCGTTGAGCAGCATGCTGAAGATTGAGGGGCGCATTACAGTGGGTGGAGCCAGCTTTGCTTACATGCGCAGCCTCGTATGCAGGGGTAGGGTGACACTGCTTGCTAGCTTACCTTTTGCCGCTGCATTAGAGTGCTTCTACTTCTTGACAAGATGATGAGGTAATTGCTGCAGAGCCAGCCTGCTGAGATGCTGCTGGTAGGAACTACCATTGTGCTCACTCGACACTGTTGCAGATTGCACAACGCACGATCATGACAACGCACGATCATGACAAGAACACGTGTGAAGCGTCTCACTGCAGCTGCATACAATGCTAAATATCAGACTGCTTGTACCACGACCTGTTGCGCCAGCAATGGGTTTCTTCTTCTTCTTCTTTTTACTCCTGGAGAACGGGGCCAATAACTGGGGAGTATGCCATGAGGCTTTAAGCCTGTTTCCACGCAAAAACTATAGTTTTTGGCGCCAACAGGAGTACTCCATAATGCATGGAACTCGTACTTTTCCTGCTGCTATTCTGTTGCTTTCTTTGTTTAATTGTTCAAGCACTGAATTGGAGCGACTGGTGCATTGCAGGCCCGCCTGGCGGACCTGAATGCGATTACAGCGATGGCATGTGTTTCACTGCAGCCACGTGCAATGCACTGCACTGAGTGGGCACATGCCTAGCGCTGCTGCAGGGACCCTGCGTAGCTATCATGTTGATTCTACCCACGTCGGACATTTGCACAGTTATGGACGCTTTCACTGATTTGTGCAGTGACGGCATGACAGTGAGGGCAGTGGCGACCAGGGTGGTAATCATAGTATGTCATAGCGGGGTGGTTATCATATACTATACTTACCACCCCTGGTGGCGACTAGAGCTGCACCCAATCAAGCTTATTACGAGAGTGGCCCGGTACGTGAAACCTTTCTATTGCGTAGCTGATGGTTGGGAATCTGTATGATGTAAGTTACGATGGACTGCACGATTAGCACACTGCACAGGGTTTTGCAGGCCGGATAGCAGAGGCTGGCCTCAATTCCCTACTTAAGGCGCCTGGTGCAGCGCTATGTTGCACGCTTGAGAGAGCGAGAGACCTTTTCGCTCTTCATATGATAAATTTTACATACATTATTGAATGTCTGTGCTGCTTGTCTTGCGCTTGCCTACCCTTCGCCGAACAGGCAACGGGCGCCTTCGTCCACGCCAGGGTGTATTACCACAAGGACGACGCTGTCGAGCCTTGCACCCCGACCACCACTGCTGGGTTGCCTGTCACAGGCTGCTGCTGGGCAACCTGTGTCAGTGCGGACCAGCAGTGTTGCCAGCAGTAGCCTCGTCCATGGCTGCTGTCTAGGTGGATACAACCACTTTCATCGTGACCTTGTTGTGCACCTCGGGTGCAGCTATATGACCAATGCGCCCGTGCCGGTGCTGGCCTGATGTAAGGGAGCTCTTGCTGGCATTGCGCCATTCTTAAACATTGTGGCGCTTTGCTAGCAAGCAGCACACCAGCAACAGGTCAGTCACTAGTCTAATCCGGGTTGCCGCATGCAGTTCACATGTGATGAAAGGCTACGTGTCCAGGAACAGCTGTCAACAACGTCATGGCAAGAGGGACAGGTAGGTACCAGGTAAGCTTCTGGCCTGGGGCTGGTGCCCGTAATCACCTGTTCGATTCAGGTGCAGGTCTTACGCACTATGTGCATCATCATCATCATCATCATCATCATCATCATCCATCATCATCATCATCATCATCATCATCATCATCATCATCATCATCATCATCATATTACCCTTTCAAGCCATAGCATCAGCGCCATCGGCCCCGCGCCCCACCGGGGCGGAAAGAGGAGGGAGCACTGCTCCAGAATGTTTGCATGCATTACGCACATCCCAAGCCTTGACAAGTAAAGCAGCAATACACGGTGACACCATTCGACATCTTCCAGAACTACCCCAAATATCATCAGATATAAAACGCAACACCTTGATGGACGAGTCAGCCATGGACAAAACGCAAAACGAAACGCAAAACGAAACGCAAAACGAAAAGCACATAGTGCATGGACCGGCTGGCACAGCGCAGCCCAATGTATGTTTGTATGTTTCCATCAGCACCCAATGCAGGCGGTGCAGCTTCAAAGGCTGGCGGGCTGGAGGCAGCCCACCACAGTAGCTCGGACCAGCTGGACTCGAGGACATGTTGATGTGACGTAACATATCAGCGATTGACTGATAGGCGCCAAGGCTGACTGTAACCCACACCAAACAATGCTTCCATACGGCTGCACAGCTGTTGCTGCAGCCTAACACTACTGCTCGCTGACCATCACTACTAGCACACTGTGCCTTGACATCATCATGTGACCTTGTTACTGCCAACTGAACCCAACAGCTGTGCAGCCGTATGGAAGCATTGTTTGGTGTGGGTTACAGTCAGCCTTGGCGCCTATCAGTCAATCGCTGATATGTTACGTCACTGACTGTGCCAACCTTAGCGGCCGCCTATCACATGCCCTGCAACTGCGTGCTGCATCGGCTGTTGCACAACATGTGGCATGTGGCTATTCTGCATCACAGGCTGCTGTTGCTGCTGCTGCTGCTCTGGCTTAACAGGCACCTGGCCTGTCTGAAGCTGCGGCTGCATAGCACCAGCTGCTTGTCCCGACAAGGGACCCTGCCCTGGTTGCTTCACTGGCTCGGCGAGCTGCTGCTGCTGCTGCTGCTGCTGCTGTACTTGCAGATGCTGCTGTGGCTGCTGCTGTTGTGCTATCGTTGCTTACAGTTTCACAGCAACCGCCGTATGCTGCTGCTGCTGCTGCTGCTTGCCCACAACATGATGCTGCCAGTACTGCAGCAGCTCCTGCAGCACAACGCCCAGGTGCTGCGTCTGCAGCCAAAACCCAGCTACAGCGTCAGCTGACCTGGACCCCTGCTGGGGCAGCGCAGTCTGGTAGGGGCCGTTGCTCAGAGCTGGCAACAGCGGGGTTTGAGCACCCCGCTGCCGCACGGTGTGCCGCACAAAGCCACGGATTGCTGCAGCAGCAGCTTGGCGGGAGGCAGCCGCAGACGCCTGTTGCTGCTGCTCCTGCTGCTGTGGTGCTGCTGGATCCTGCTGTCTAATCAGCACCTTCACCCGGCCATGGCACACCAACAGCATCTCAAATACTAGCACACTTGCTGCTGCTGCTGCTGCTGCTGCTGGCGCGTCCTGCTGCTGCTGCTGCTGCTGCTGCGGCAGCCAGTCCACCCTGTACCGCACATGACACGGCCAAGACACTGCACAGCTGCTACTGCCCTGCAGTGGACTGGTCCTGCGAGATGTGCAGGTGCTGCTGCCAGCGCAGCCGCAACGCCTGCCAGCGGCCAGGTTACCAGGCCCAACGCATCAAGCAGCAGGTCCACACAGCCCGAGTTGACTATGTCACAAAGCTCATTCAGGACGTCAGCAGGCACATGCCGTGCGTTGCACTGCATGCTGCACGTCACTGCCAGCGCATCTGACACCGCCGCTGCCTTGTCCTGCGGCCAGCCGCCGGCTGCTGCTGGAGCGCTGCCACCGGCGCCAGCAAGTGCCTTTGGGCGCACGTCGACTCATGTCGTGGTGGTGGTGCTGCTGCTGCTACTCCCCCTGCTGCTGCTGGTGCTGGTGCTGGTGCTGCTGTGCGTGGCAAACTCGAAGCGCGGCTGCCACTGCACGGCAAACTGCATCCGCTGCCTGCTGCATTCGGTGCTGCTGCTGCTGCCTGCAGCAGGCTGCTGCAAGGGTGCCCCACACTCCAGCAATGCAGCAGCAGCAGCAGACATGCAGAGCGACAACAGCACTGCTGCATGATGCCAGCAGTGGTTGCCAATGACGCAGCCATCCAGAACTACTGTGCACGCATCACTGCTTTGTCCGCCCGCAAAAGAATCTGGTCGGCAAGTGCCAAGCACCTTGCTGTCTCAGCAGCACAACATGGCTGGCATTACACGCCTGGGCATGCTTTGGACCATCTGCAGGACTTGTGCCAACTTACCTGATGGCCTTGCCTGCACGTGCCCTGTCTACTGTGTTGCAACGGCACGAGCAGTGCAGCAGCGTGGGATGAGCATCGTTTGCTTGCTAAATGAGCGGCAAAGATCTGAGCCATGCCAGGGTGCAAAGTCCATGTGGTGCCGATATATGAATGGGCGAGGTAGGGCACCTGCTATGACAACCACAGCTTGAAAAGTATGAATCCCAGCATGCACTCACCAGAGCCCTGGTGCTTGCAGCAATGACTGGTAATCAAGAAACTGTCAGAGGGCTCCGCATGTCACGTGACCTCACCTGCTGCCCACCTGGTTGAAGTTCAGTGTACAAGCAGCAGGAGCTGCCACCTGGGCTGCTGCGAAGCATGTCAGGCCTGCACACCTGCAGCCAGCTAGCAGCCGCAAATATTTCTCTCAAATCAACAGATGCTGTCGTGCTCAACGTAGTCGGCGTGGTGTTATGGTGCTAAGTCTGACATGCTGCTGTTCAGTTGCACTGGACACAGTGTACTGTGGGGGCAGCTGGGGCGGCCTTGAGCAACACTGACGCAGAAGCTGACTCGAGCACAGGCGCAGCTGCAGCAACTGACACTGCTCCAGCCTGCAGCTACGGCTGTAGCAGCGGCAGCAGCAGCAGCACCCTCCTGTGTCAGCCTCCGCACCGACAGCAACAACATCAGCACGTGCAGCAGCAACCCCTGCAACAGAAACAGTGCCAACAGCAGCGCCCATGCCCTTTGGATAGTCCTGTCACCATTCCCACAGCAGCCGTCCCTGCCTTTCAAGGGCAGGGACGGCTGCTGTGGGAATGGTGACATGACTCCCAAGGGCACGGACACTGCTTCTGGCTTGAAGCAGCAGGATCAGCAGCAGCAGCAAGCTCAGTACGTGAAGGCGCACCTCCAGGAGCAGCAGCAGCAGCAGTGCGTCAACACAACCATCACATCAACCCGCGCCATGGAGAGGGGTGTGCGCATGAAGGACTGGCGCAGCTGGCCATGCACACCACCCCGTGAGATGGGGGTGCAGTGTGAGGGCTGCCAGCAGTGCTGCTGCCAGCACTACTGCTCCTGTGCTGCTGCCAGTATTACTGCTCCTGCCTCTGTGTGATTGTGGCTGCCTGATTGTTGTCAGCCGCTCGCCGCTGCTGCTGCAGCTGCAATGTTCACTGCTGCTGCCCCTGTGGCTGCTGCCATGTCAGCGCCAGGCACAGCACGCCCGCCTCTGCAGCGTGCCAGACCTCTGACAAGGCGGGCTGCAGCGCTGCAAGCCGGGGCATTGTCTGACGCGCATAGCCCGGACGCTGCAGCTGCATACCTGCAGCGCTGCCTTGCAGGCCGACAGCAATGTCCTGTTGCAGCACAGAGCACACAAACGTTTCAAGTGCTAAGCATGTATTTTTGCTTTTGCTTTTGCTGTTGCTTTTACTTGAAACCCAGAAGGCATACACTCTGGCCCTGCTGCATTAGTTGAGCCTGTCTTGGTTTCCTCAGCAAGGGCTGGATGTGCAGCCTGGCAATTGAAGCTGTGTGCATGCTGCTGCTGCTGCTGCTGCTGCTGCTGCTGCAGTGCGCTGCTGCTCCCACCTGGGATGCATCAGGCAGCAGGAGGCGCGGCTGGGCACTTCCAGCCATGTACCGCATGGCGCCTGGTGTGTGGCGGACGTGTCTGCTGTAGCCACTCCTGTGCACTGAAGCGCAGTGCTGGTGCAATGCGCATGGCGGTCACCTGCAATTGATGCAGAAACACAAGTGACGCACAGCTAGTGTGTGACACGCGCAAGCTAACTGCATGTTCACGTGGCACCTCCCTGCGAGCAGCCCAAATCACATCCAACTGCCCTGTTGTTACAACAAGGGCAAGAAGCCCCAGAGGCTGCACGTTTGTGCCGCAGCTGACATTGACACAGTAGGCCTAGCCTGGATTGCACAAGCTGTACAGGTGTCCTCAAACAGCACACTGCTGCAGCTCGGTGCGCATGCACATACAAGCAACAGCGTTGTGTCAAAGTCAGACAGGGCAGCTGTGAGCTGGTGCAGGCCCGCCACCCACCACAGGCAGCTCTGACTCCTCAGCTGAACCAACGCACCGCCGCACTGCTGGTGCCGCCATCAGCCCTGCTGCCTGGCTTCCCGCAAGGCCTGACAGCTGCAGCAGCAGCAGCAGCAGCAGCAGCAGCAGTGTGGCGATGTGGCCGAACTGCCCTGCTGCGTGTATCTGTGAAGCCCGTGCAGCACCAGCAGCTGCTCTCACTGGCTTACGGAATCCATTGCCTAATATTCGGAGCCGCAGCTCCCACAAAGGGTGGACGCGCCTGGCCAAAGCAGCAGCAGCAGCAAAATGCAGGTGTGGAACCACCGAAAAGGAGAACAAGGTGCTCACGCACAGCCCAGACACATGGACGGCAGGTTGTCTGTGCCCGCACAGGCAAAATGTCCCAAAGCAACTGCCTGCTGTCTGCTGCATAAACGAAACAAATGTGCTGCTTTGCATGCACACGCTGTGTGCTGTGTGTTGCTGGCTGTAGCAGCCCTCACCTGCAGGTCACGAACTTGCAACCGATCGTGCTCGAGCAGCAGCGCCCCACACCAGCGGCAGTGCCAGCTGTTGGTACAGGAGGCGTAACCCGCACACGGCAAACAAGCCAGCAGTCACACCAGCCAGGGCGGCAACAACAGCTGCAGCAGTGTCCGCCCCTGCTGCTGCTGCCGCTGTGCCGCATGGCCGTCCCGCTGCTGCTGCCCCTGTCGCCGCTTCAGGCGACGGCACCACCGCTGCTGCATCTGCAGCAACTGCAGCTGCCCGCTGTGACGCTGACCTGTCATCCACAAGCAGCACATCGTCATCGCTGTCAGCAGCAGCAGCAGCAGCAGCAGCAGCAGCAGCGGCAGCAGGAGCAGCAGCAGCAGCACTGCCACCTGCAGCCTTCCCTGTTACTGCAGCGTGTGCCTGCTCGGGCAGGTCACTCACCCGACACTGACGGCACACCTCCTCAACCCTCCTTCAGCCGCTCCGTGTCGTGCATGCTTGCTCAAGCCACGACAGCGTCCTTGGCACCTGCTGCTTCGGATGATGGCTGCTGCATTGAGTGCTGCAGCGCCGGTGCTGGGGAAGGCCTAGCTGTTGCTACTGCTGCTTCTGCTTCTGCTGCTGCTGTTGATGCTGCATCTCCTGCTGGAATCGGCTCAGGTAGAGCCTGCACTGGCTTCTGCCGCTGTTCCTGGCTGTCGTGAAGGCTTGCTGCCTTTGCAGCTGCTGCGCTGCTACTGCCAGGCTGCTGCTGCTGCTGCAGCTGCTGCGGCCGCTGTTCACTAACTTCAAGGTTGTCCGCACCACAGCTGACTGGTCAGCGCGCTGCTGCTGCTTGCTGGCGCAGGCAAGCCCCAGCATGACTGCATCAGCATGGCTGCAACTGCTGCTGCGTCCAGAGGAGTCCCATAACTCGTGTTAGAGGCAGGATGGCTGATGAAACAGGAACTGCTTATTGCTTGTTTTGGGTGCCTGCTGTGAACCTGGTTTCTGCAAGCTGCGTCAGGGACATAGTGGGTGGTGCTGTTGCCGCTGGCAGCTGTACAGCTGCACACATGTGTGTGCCAGGCTGGCGACAAACAGTGCAGTTCAGGTCAATGAACCCAGAGCAGCAGCTGGCATCAGAGTTACAACATCATGACTACATGATTTGATACTTATAGCCTGCAAAGCACCCTTTAAGGCTGAACAGACGCTGCTATAGCTGCTCTTCAGTGCCATACCTGGCACCTCAGCACGCTGAGATCCGGCCGCGCGATGGCATTGCGATCTGTTGAAGTAGTGCAAGCAGGAGCAGGGTCTGCCAAAATACGGTCTTGTGTGCTGTTATGGTTGACAGAGGCGCACACAGTCGACACTCGTTTCGGACCGGCGAGTGACACCTGAAAGCTCGCTGCGGAGAGATAAGTGAATAGGATGCGGAGAGTCTAGTAAATGTAAGGTTTTAAGGAAGGCCTGGGTACAAGCCAGGCGCCGCAGCTACTGCTCTGTTTCCATGGCAGGAGTGGTAGGGTTTTTGAGCATTGGTCACACCAACACCCTGTGTACTCTCCCTCTCTAAGGGCCAACACTAAACATGCACTTTAGAGTCCGTGCCAGAACAGTTTAGGTTTAGCAGCTATCTTGTGAGCACACGGCTGGGGCCATCTCCTGCAAGTGAAGCACTGCTGCCGTTCATTTCATGATGTTCTGCCACACAGTTCAGCAGACCAAGTTGTGTGTAAAACATGTGAATGCATAGTACTTTCAGACAACGTGGTCATGTATCATATACAATGATCGATTGTCATGGCAGCAGCTGCACCATTGCAGCAGTGCTGCTGATCACCAGCTTCGCTGTGCATGCACTGCGGCTGTGCTGTGCAACATGGTGTTTGCGCACAGTAAGGTGCGTAACGTTCCGCGTCTAAACCAGCAGCAGGTGTCACTGCAGCGGCAACAGGTGGCTGTCAGTCTGATGTACCAGCGGTGTGGCTCGCGGGCGCGATGCAAGCTGCAAGCACACAAGTCAGCCATCCTGTGCTGTGTCTAGATTGCTGTGCTGATGCTATTGCTATGGTGCTGTGCTGCATGTCTCTTTGGCCGGCGATGATTCCCAAGAGCATGTGATTTGGTGCTGCTGTGCTCTGCAGGACCACCTGATGCCCTGGCGGCAGCCATTGGTGCCGGACGAGGCGCGCACGCTGGGGTGAGCATCCTGAGGCATACTGTGTGGTACAGGCTGCTGGATGCTGGGCGGCTCTGGGGAGGGTTTGCAGGAGAGGGGTGGTGGACTGCAGGCCATGGGGCAGCTGTTGCCATGGCAAGGCAGTGCACGTCTGTGCATGTAGCAGAGGGGTGCATGGCTGGCTGTTGGGCTCTGTGGGGGGGCTGCGTGCTGGTGCTGGAGCTGCACTTCGGTTGCTTATGATAGAGGGCTGGCAGTGCTGATACGGTTTGAAGCGACACAGCTGTCATGTTATGGTCAGTCTGTGAGCCCTGCCTGTCTGCCTCACTGCAACCTGTCGCTGACTGAACCCTCCTGCAGGCTGGGCGACATGGGTGCTGAGGGCATGGCCAGCAGCACAGGCAAGATGCAGCTCTCCACAGCAGCAGCAGGCGCGGCTTCCGCACGCTGCCTGCCTGCCTGGACATGGGCACCATCAATGCTGCGCTGCCAGCAGATCGGGCTACAAGGGCCTGCACTAGCCAGGTATCTGTGTGATGGCGGGTTTCCTGTGCTTCCACCACCACCAGCAGCAGCAGCAGCAGCAGTAGCAGCAGTAGGCGAATAGGTTGCTACTTTGGGCAGAGCAGCATGCTGTGCGCAAACTCACCTTGTGTCGTGCAATGGTGACAGGGGGGTGGTTAATCAAAAGACAGCAGTTGTGCGATGAACCCAGTCAGTGCCTGGTGTGGATGGCTGCAGCATGCTGTCTTGCAAGCATCCTGGATCTGCTTTGGTATGCTGATGTGGCATCTGCAGGGGCTCACCAAGCTTGGGCACTTGAGGCATGTGCGTGCAGACCAGCTGCATGCAGCAGCTGTACAGACTGTGCGCAGAATGTCCCCTGGCTGATGCTATCGCTAGTAGCAAAGCCAGGGAAAGTGGCAGCTGCAGACCACAGCTCACGGTCGTGGGCCTCTCACCTGCACACATTGCATAGCTCAATGCACGATGATATGCGTCAGCGAAACAGCCGAACCCCGCATCGCTGTCTGGGGTTTACAACGGTAGCATGGCCAGATACATGACGCACTTGTTTTCTTTCTCATGAAATATCGGAGCAAGGCTGCATCAGAAGCGTTGCACATCGTCGGTTGTGGCTGTAGCGATCTTGCAAGCATTCTTTTGGCGCGTAGCCAGAAGCCTGGCACTGCACCCATCGCTTTTCCTTTGAAACCTTCAACAGTTTTTGCGAACCTGTGGCTTATAAAGATTTTTTAGCGAGCAAGGCACTGCGCTAGCTGACAACAGCTTCCGCAACATGCACCATCAGCAGCAGGAGCGCCAGTGCCCGTGGGCGGCTCGCAGTGCTCCCAAGCCGGCGTTCGCGCTGCAGTCCGACCATGCACCTGCGCGTAGGAAATTGGGGTCGCGCCAGAGTGAGTGCTAGCCAAGCTGTCATGTGCTTCCTCTTCTCAACTGGTTGTGTTACAGCAGTGAGGTTTGCAGACCTGCAGCAGGCTGCCTACCCTACAGAGCGCACTTCAACAACACTCAACTTCAGCTAGGACCTGATTCCTGGTTGCCAGGGCATTGGTTGCATGGCTTGTGCCTGGTACAGTACGTGTCTGTAGTGCAGGCAACCCATCACAGGCACAAAGGGTGCAGAGCCACAGCAAGCTGGCATTGCCTATTTGCAACAGCTTTGTCAGCTGGCAGCCAGCCGTCGGATGCACCTCTCATCTGCTTGCATGGCAGCAGTCGCGCGCATCATCATAAATTCCTTGTTTTTGCCAACCGCCATTGCCACAACACACCCTTCTTCTGTCCCACGTCCACCAACTCTGCAGGCAAGCACCTGCAGGCCCGCGTGGACCTTGACAACACGCTGGCCAACATCTCTTCTGCTGGAGAAACCCGACAGAAGATTGAGGCTTCCAGGCAGCAAGAGCAGGAGCAGCTGCAGGTCACTGACAACCCAGAGTTGCGGCGCGATATCACAGAACACTACAACCGGATCCGCCACGAGTATCAGATGCACCTGTCGCTGCTTGAGGCCAACCGGCAGCACTACGAGTCAGCAGATGCAAGCGACCCCGCCATGCTGGCAGCCCGGCTGAACGCAGCAGCCCAGCAGCACTATTCAGAGGAGGAGCTGGCTGCTCGCAAGTTGGTGTTCACTGCTGAGTGAGTGCAGCACAGTGGTCATGCGGATGGATGGTCTTCAGGGCTTGCAGGACAGGGTCCTGGTTGAACACCTGCTGCCATGCCTGCCCGTACAGCATGCCGCAGCCGGGTGGCAGCAAGCAGCAGTAGGCTGCAGTGGTGCGTGCAGCGCAGTGGGTGTCAAGCTGCCCGCCGAGTGATACATAGGAGCGTGCAGTGAGGGACTGCACTCAAGGGCCTCCTCTATTGCCTGTGTGTTTACTGCGCTCCTGCCCCCACACATCTTGCCACATCACTTGCCTTTCCACAGGTCTGCCACCATACGCGTGGGCTTTGTTGGTGAAGCAATCGACTATGCAGTCATCCCTGCTCACGCTTGCGACGGAGAGGTGATGGTGGCCAGAGTGCCGCACAAGCTGGACACTGACTGGTTGGAACGGTACCAAGCAGAGCAGCTAAAAATAAAGACAGCTTACCTGGCAAAGCTTGGCGGAGGTGGCAAACCAGTCGGCGAAGGTGCCCTGACAGCAGAGCAGCAGAGGGAGCTGGCCATCCTGCTGAGAGCTGGTGACTATGAGTGCCACTTTGGTGACTCGTGGCTGCGGTTTGTGCTTGACAGCAGCAACGCCAACCACCACTGTAACCATGTTATCAGCATAGCGCCCACTGGCCTGGTGCGCTTCATTGATGGCATGGCAGCAGCCAAGCGCAGCGTTGAAGAAGCAGGTGGCAGGTGAGTGTGGGGTTTGCCAAGCCCGCTGTGCAGCAGGTGCCTGGTTATGTCAGCCAATGCTAGCCAGGCGCCGCATGAGTGGCGCTGTTGCTGCACCAGTGCATAGGTGTGCACCACTGTCACAGGCGACAGGTGTGTGGGTTGTGTGCAGGTCACGCTCACAGCCAGTCACTGCTGTTCTGCTGGTTTGGTGTGTCTGTCAACAGCTTGCCTGCCAGCAGCAATTGCCTGGTACGTCAAGTATTGCGATGCCGCTGGCCTTCTCCTGCTGCTGCAGCTTTCACGCGAGCGTGGCCACCTGCAACAGGCGGCTTGGAGTGGTGGTGACTGCGCTGCAGCTGCAGACAGACCCGCAGGGAGAGGTGCTGAGCGAGCGTGGCATCCAGCTGCACTCCAGCCACGGCCCCAAAAAACTGCATGGCGGCTGCTGGTCTAACCACACGGGCCAGGTGGCAGCAGGCGTGCAAGGTGCGCAGCAGCTGAAGTCACTACCTGTCTTGTGGTGTGCCGCACACCCAGCCCACACCACCACCCACAGAACATGCCACCCGTGGCTGCAGCAACACGCTCAGTCTGCCATCGTGTGCCTGCCTGCTGCAAGGCACTTTCAACTCACACTGCACCCCCCTGCCTGTAACAGGCAGCAAGGGAACGACAGTCTCAGTCCAGGCCAACACCGTGTCAGGCGACGCCTATACGGTTAGGCAAACCCCAGTTCAGTCCCAGACAGGGCCGAAGGCCCTGGCATGCGGTTCCAATCCTGGCGTTGGACTTGCCCACTAGGGTTTAGGTTCGCGACAGGAGCCCAGTCGAGGAGTGGTGCTGGGCTTAATACGGATTGAAGGAGCATGCCGAGGCCTAGAGCCACAGCCGCATAGGTCTGACGGTCCCCAGCTGGGGCCAGGCCAAGCAGCATTGGCGATGACGTGAGCAGCTTGGCAGCAGCTCTACAACAGCTGACGGCCGCGTGAACGTGACCGTGAGGCGGATGGGCGACCTGCGGGACGCGCTGTCTGCGTCAGCTGATGCGTGCACCGAGCTGATCAATTCCACCAGCTCCTCCAGCCCACACTTCCTCCAGTTATTGATGATGCGGGCCATGAGGAAGCCCTTGATGTCCTCCATGCTGCCCTCCGGCCACTGGCCGCGTGCGGTGGCAATAGAGGCGCACAGCACAAACGGGACGCGCAGTGCAGCCTCGTCTGGGTCGGTGTCGCTGCGGGGCATGCCCCGCCAGCTCGCTAGTTGTGCGTGTAGTCTGCACCATGGCAGCTACCTCCTGGCTGGCTCAGGTGGTGCAGCAGTCGTTTGCGCGCATACACATCTCAGGCGTCACGATTTTGTCTGAGCCAGCTGTTAAGTACATTCTCGAGCGGTAAAACAGCTACAGGCCCCTGTATCAAGAGCTGCTGTCATTTGGGCCTGACATGTCGCAGGCCAGTGTGATTGACGGCAAGCTCCTGCCTGGCAATGACTTTGTGGCAATTGTGCGTAACTGCAGCTTGACTGGTGCAGTCAAACAGCAGGTGCCGGTGCGCAGCATCCTTTCAAACTTCGCTGGCTTGAAGGCTGCTCTGCCTGAGAAACGGCAGGTCACGTTCAGCCGGCAGCTGGCCATGCCATCTATACCGCGGCCGCGCAAGCCGCAGCTAGCACGGCCCGCACTCAGTGCACAGACCTCCGCGGCAAAGCGTCAGAAGGTCTGGTTGACCGGTCTCCGCATTGCTGCACTACTGCAGCAGCCCTGCACCATGGTACTGGGTGCGTGTGAATTACATAATGATCCCCTGTGTGTAGCGCCTGCTGGGCAGTATTCATCATTGGTGGTGTGTCCAATACGCTTATAGGCATGTGTCTGGCAATGGGGGCGTGTCGATCACATAATGATGCATTGTGTGTAGTGCCTGCTGGGCGGTATTCATCATTGGTGGTGTGTCCAATACGTTTGTAGGCATGTATCTGGCAATGGGGGCGTGTGGATTACATA
This sequence comes from Scenedesmus sp. NREL 46B-D3, assembly GCA_014080715.1. Lineage (NCBI taxonomy): Eukaryota > Viridiplantae > Chlorophyta > Chlorophyceae > Sphaeropleales > Scenedesmaceae > Scenedesmus > Scenedesmus sp. NREL 46B-D3. Next base: position 156,480 of record JACERP010000096.1, on the reverse strand, counting down.
ATGTTGCGTTGTGTGTAATGCCCTCTGGGCGGTATTCATCATTGGTGGTGTGTCCAACACGTTTGTAGGCATGTATCCAACACACGTAGTGCATGCTGTCTGTAAATTTTACTAGCTGCGTCGCTACATGCCTAACAGCTGCAGATTGGTTGCTGCTAGCTGACACTTCAAGCGACCTGGTGTCTGTCCTGGCACTGGCACCTCACCGGCACTTCGAGGGGTGCTGCTGTCTTGCCTTCGCCAGGATCACCACATTTTTCCACGGCATTACCACAGTTGCTCCACAGGCGCGGGGTGGCTGCCCAGGTACTGGCGAGTGACCGGTCCCTGGCTCGCTGCTGACTGCCTGTCATTTCTCCGCGTCTCCCCACTGTTTGTAACGAACTACACACGAAGGAGCATGCCGAGGGGGTTCCCTTGTGTTTCAGAGTGCTTGCAGATGCCTGGCATTACATTTTGGTAGCTGACAACAAGTTCGCTTTGAAAGTCCCCGTCATCAGTTTCGGCTATGCAGTCCGATCAGCCACCAACGGGTCAGTTTATAGCAGGAGATATTACTGGACAGCGTGTAGATCCATATGGTGCAGATGCAGCTGCTGCTGAAGACGCTGCCCTTCCGCAGCACGAAGGGGCAGGCACCACGCAGCAAGCGCAGCAACAGCAGCAGCAGCCGCACCACCAGTCAGATGAAGTGCTCGGTTTGGGCAATCGTTTTCAGGAGCTCAGCCATGAGGCGCGTGAGATGTTCCGGCAGTACATCGCTCCTCAGCCTGAGCCTACTCAGCAGCAGCCAGCTCAGCAGCCAGCTCAGCAGCCAGCTCAGCTGCTGACTCAGCAGCCTAGTCAGCCCATGCAGGTGGGCCAGCTGCAGCCCACCGCTGCAGCGCGCCTGCCTGAGAAGAACATGCCACCACCAGAGCCTGAGTATGATGGCACTACGTATTGGGGCAGTGACTATCTGCACCAGCAGCTGCAGGAGGATGGCACATCCTACCTGCAGGTTTGCAGCAACCCGCAGCTGCTGCCTTGGGACCGCATGATTCAGTACATGGTCAGCGGCAACTTTGGCAGCCCGCCTACAGACAACAGCGTCAGGGATAAATTAGCCAGCTTTAAGCAGCGCAAGGTGGCAGGCCAGTATAACACTCCTCGCCACCTCAGCAAGATGCTGGCTATTCTGCAGCAGGCGCCCAACAGGCCAGATGACAGGACATGCATCTGGTTCATACTGAACTCCCTTTACGAGGCGCTGCAGCTGAAGATGCAGCTGACACCAGACAACAAGCCATGGGCCAGCCTTGCAGACTTCACCACAGCACTGCGTGAGGTGGACGCAGCGCTGGACAGGGAGCTCAATCAGCAGCAGCAGCCTGCAGGCAAGCAGCAGCAGCAGCAGGGCTCTGGTGCTGCTGCTGGCAAGCAGGCTGGCGGCAGTGGTGGGGCCAGCAGCAGTAGGCCTGGCGCAGCTGCGCCGTACAGCAGCGGTACACCTGCTGCTGGTGGCGGCGGCAAGCAGCAGCAGCAGTGCGCAGCGTTATGCACCTTATGGTGCCTCGCCGCGCCAGCAGGGTCTGTCTCCTCATGCTGGCAAGGCCTGCTTCAACCCCACTATTACAGCAACAGAGGCCAAGCGCCGCAAGGACGCTAACATCTGCTTCTTCTGTGGCGGCAATGTCCACTGGAAGGCACCGGCCAAGGACCACAAGCCGCATGCCCCTACAGCAAGCCCCGCAAGGAGAAGCGCGACGTAAGTGGCTAGGAATTAGGAGGGGGAGCTGTGTGGGGAAAGTCAGAGCGGTGGGTTGTATTTACAGCCTAGCCTGCTATCCCCTCCTCCAGCAGTGAACCCTAGTCCAGCAGGCGGGACAAGTTTGCTTGCACTCACACAGCAGCAAGGCGTCTCTGACGCCGAGCTGATAAAAGCGGCAATTGATGAAACTGAAGCACAACATGCTGCAATGCTTCTAAGCCAGCAAGACCAGCGTTGCGCAGCCCACACTGCGCAGCTCAGGGCAGAGGGTTGGTTCGACCCTCCCGCACAGCCAACTGCTGACTCATCAGCAATAGCAGCTCAGGGTGTTACCCCTGCAGCTGCTCAGTCCTCAGCACCTGACAATGCTGAAACCCAGCAACACATTGCTTCCATTTTCACAGTAGTACCCAGTGAATTGCAATTAATTCAGCAGATAACAGGAAAGGGTTTTACCCTGGATGCAGCGGTATTTCCCGCTGGCATCTCCAGCCCAGTTGCTTTCAATGTTGCTCAGAGCAGCAGCCGTTCATTACAAAGGACCTAGCAGGACACCATGTCTGGGTTTGTGTTTCTTTTGCTGACCTGAAGATCATGTTGATCACTATATTCAGCAAAAGCACAAGGACCCACAGCATACAAGTGCGTTTTTGTGGTGCCTAAATGGCTGCGCTGCCGCACCCTGCTTTGAGTGGCATGCAAATCATCAGGGAGTACAGACAGGGCTACCACTTGTTTTTACGTGGTAAGAAGAGGGTTTCAGGTTTATCAGATCCAGTGTTGGCCTGTTACGACCCACCCTCTCCTGCCCTCCCAGAAGACTCTTTGCCAAAACTAATCATGCAGTACAAGTGCCATGTGCACGGCTGTAAAGCCACGGCACTGCTCGACACAGGTGCACAAGGTTTTTGTTATGTGAACCGTAGTTTTCTGCAAGTAAATAACATTAAATACACTAAAACAGCAGAGCCAGGCGTGCAATACGCTGATGGTTCTTCTAAATCAGCATACGGGCGAGTGAATCTCAGTGTACACTTACAGAAGTACCATGCAAAGCTATCATGCTTGGTAGTTGACCTAGATGAGCAGTTTCCTCTCATTCTAGGCCAAGCATGGCTACAGCAGCATGATGCTGTGTTGTACATGGCATCAGGCACAGCAACAGTCAGACATAAGGGCCAGGTATTAACGCTGCTGGACGCACAGCATAAACGTGTTGTGAACGCGAGTTCAGATGAAGTAGAGATAACATTCAAATGACGTCTTTGAGCCAGTACCTGCTGGAATGCAAATTGTACAGCGGACAGACAAATTGTAAAAGGACACGGCACTAGCATGCAAGCAAAGGTGTACTACTGGCAGTTCAATTCAGGCAGGCTGCCGGGTCCTGTCAGACACTTTGCAGCACTATATAGCAGTTGCACTGACTTTCAGCTGGCTGCTACTTGTATGAGCACATGCAAAGACCGTTGCCGTAACCAGACTGCTAGACTGCTGCACGTTGCGGATCAAACGCACTCTTGCTGCCAACACAAGGCAGTCAACCTAGATCATCCTGGCAGCGCCCCAGGCCTATAGTACATATCGCCTAGCATGTGCATAGAGTTGACTGCCAGACTCTGCACCATGCCCCTTGCAATCGGCTTTAGTTCAGACATTGCACTTTGCAGCCTTCATCAACAAATCAACTGGAGCTACACCCACTTGTGAGCAGCCACGGATTGGCTGCAATGCCTGATTGTGGATGCTCAATGCCAGAATGTCAGAAGTTGCTTTATCTTACACGATTTTGTACTAGCAGAAAAGCTCGTGAAATAGGATGCAGACACACGGCCTGCAGCGTGCGATGCTCTTTCATGGCTCCACCAGATGCGCAGCAAGCGCCTGCAGCTGCGTTGCAAAGCACACTTCCTTGCACATAGATTGTTTTACTCGTACTTTTGGCAAGAATGGTCACAGCCGTACCAGCTTCTTTAACCCCGTGGCTGGGCTAAAAAAGCAACTGGAATTGACGGATTTGTGCGGGTGGTTTTGATCGCCCAAACAATGAAGAAGAAACTGGGTACAATTACAAGAAACCCTCATGAGCGGAACAACGGCTCGCTGGGCTAGTGCCTGAGGCAGGTTCAGTCCTGTACTACTGTATTGTATTGTATTGTATTAACAGCTCTGCCTCTGTTACTTTGCTGGTAGGTTCCGCGTTCATCCAGGCTACATATGTGACTCTGCACAGGCAGCTCTTCCTCTCTTCTTGCAGCTGCATACTCAGGGTGTTTTATCAAGGCGGATTCGTCTAGCCTTGCGCCTTGACTTCCACTTGCACACAGCTGTGCATGAGCTGCTTTATGCTTCAGCGACTGCAGAAGCAAGCGGCTGCGCTGCTGTTGTGCTTGTGGCTGCTATCTCTTCTCAAGTATGGCAGCAGCGGGGCTAGCACGTGCTGGGGCCGCGAGCGCGTGCTGGTTGCTGCTGCCACATGCGAGGGGGATGGGTAGGCACATAGCTGCTGGCGTCCATGACCTCGACCGTTTGTGCGCCTTTGCGCTGCTGCATTCGATTGACATGGCCTTGAACCTGGTTCGCCCGCATGTCCCTGCGGGAGTTCCACCCCGCATCTGTTGGTTCGTGTCCTAGTGCAGTGTCATGTGAGGTAGACGCCCAGTCTTGGTTGCTCGTTGCTTGCTGTCCCAGGTTCCTGCGGCACACTTGCAAAACCTGCCAACTGATGAGTCCCTTGAGCAAGGACGAAACTGGAGCTGAACTTGAGCGCTTAGAGCACTGCAGGGCGCATCTCGCTTTTGAAATCTGCCAGTGCTATTGACATCGATGAGTGTGATCAGAATGTGTGTGTGACGTGTGGTGGTGGCGGGGACACGCCCTGAGGGCAAGCGGGGTGGCCACAACTGCAGGTGAGCACCAAGAGTCTTTACTGTTCTAGAGTGTCTTGCTGTGGTGTGGGTTTGCTCTCGTTCACACGCAGGCCCTGGGGGTAAACGCACAGAATGCCAAACGAGACAGCAGCAACAGCAGCTTGGGCATGTTGAGAAGAAACAGCAGCAGCAATGTGCAGCAGCAACGTATGCAGATGTGGCGGCTACTACTTCCATGACAGCAATCAGTGGAGACTAGTGCCAGCAGGCATGTCTTTCTAGCAGCAGTGGCAGCACGTATGTCATCATCATCATCATCATCATAGTTGAGGATGAGTTCCACTTTGTGACGCATATCAGGCTGTTTGTGATCGCTTCTGGCGGCTATTTGCTGATTTGGAGGGTGGCAGAGCCCAGCTGTGAGCCGTCTTGGACGGTGTCTGGCTGACTTTATGCAGCAGAGGCAGAGTAGTGTTGCTGCTTTTATCTATTATTGTCTCCTGGTTAGAAATGATCCGGCTATGGCGCTTGCTGTGCTCCCCAGTGACACTAGTGCCTCAGAGACAGAATCTGTAACGAGTCGACCCCAAAACCGGTTGCCTGGAGAGGGAGTCTCAGGCATATAGACCGTAGCCAGGCGGTGCCCAGTTCGAACCCGGGAGCAATGCTCAACCAAGGCCTAGGACTTAGCGGCCTGCTACACTCCTCCCCACCTTCTCTCGAAATGTAACGAGTCGACCCCAAAACCGGTTGCCTGGAGAGGGAGTCTCAGGCATATAGACCGTAGCCAGGCAGTGCCCAGTTCGAACCCGGGAGCAATGCTCAACCAAGGCCCAGGACTTAGCGGCCTGCTACACTCCTCCCCACCTTCTCTCGAATTGGTCCTACCACTTCGATCACCGAAGGGAACATTCCATTCGACTTCCTCGGGAATCGAACCGTGTACCTTTGATCTGCCACCCGCGTACGGTTTCGAGAGTTCACCTCTAACCTTTCCGCTAAGGTGGCCGACCTGCCTCAGCTACCAATGTAACGAGTCGACCCCAAAACCGGTTGCCTGGAGAGGGAGTCTCAGGCATATAGACCGTAGCCAGGCAGTGCCCAGTTCGAACCCGGGATCAAAGAGGTGTTCTGGCGTGTGGTGTTGAATGGTGTACCTACTGCTGCTCGAATGCCGGGCGTGCAGCGTGCTTGCTTGTGTGGTGCGTGTATGCCTGGTTATGACCACCATTACTGGCACTGCCCTGTTGCGCAAGCGGTGGTACAGTCCATAGTGGAGAATTTGCCTACAGCATGGTGCACTCGCACGCCTGGATCCTCAGCTTTAAGTATGCAGCATATTTGGCTCATGCAACCGCCGCATGGTGGGCGGAGTGTGCTCACATGCGTGTGGCGTGTCGTGTGTTTGGCGGCCTTCAATGCTATGGATGTTGGCAGGAGGGCAGCCAACCTACAGCATGTGCTAAACCGGCAGCATGACCTTGTTGCCAGTCCAGCAGGTGGCCCTGCCCGGGCGCCACCTGCTGACCAGCAGCTTATCACTCAGTTGTTGCAGCCTGCTACTCCCTCAGCTGCGCAACTGGCTCATAATGAGGCAGTGAGGCAGCACAGAGAGCAGCAGCAGCTACAGCTTCAGCAGCGGCGACAGCAGGAGCTTGATGAGCTGGTGCAGACGAAGAAGAAGGCGGCGGTGGCTAGGTTTTGGGAGCTGCTGGTTGACTTCATAGTCATCAAGGCGGCACCCTTGACCTGGCTGGATATTGTGCCAGCTGATCACCCCTTTTTACGCGTGGTTGAAGGCCGGCTGCAGCTAGCACCAAGAAGGGACTTGGCCTCTGCGTCATAGCATGAATTGGGGTTATTTCTTGCATCCTCTGCTCTTTGATCCGTTTTGCTACATGTGGTTGCATGTCTTGTGCTGTTAGTACTCTCATGCAGCCTGTGTCAGCCAGTAGGTGTGTTGGGCAGGTGCCATTGCCAGGGGTGTGGCCTTGCCAGACACATCAGTAGAGTGGCAGGTGCCTGTGGTGCCACGGCGCTGCGGGTTATGCTGTTGCTTTGTGCGCGTTCTAGTAGCAGAGAGTTATGATCATGTTGATCATCATGTTGTACAATGTCTTCAACACCTGAAGCAGGAGCACCGAGGTGCCCAGTACCTGCTAGTTGTTGCCATGTCTGCATGTTCCAATCCTATTTCGCTGACGTTGACACCTTTTTGTTCCGTCCTGATGATTTTTCTCTGCGCAGAGTTTGTGTTATTTTGGGTGAGGAAACTGCAAATTGCTTCTCTGAGGCTTTTTGTGGTTTATTCTCGTGTCATGCGCGCTGCAGTCCTCGAAGTGTTCCGTTTCCAACGTGCACACCCATGTAACTCTCCTCAATCAATCAATCGGGAGTTCTAGTAGCAGAGAGTTATGATCATGTTGATCATCATGTTGTACAATGTCTTCAACACCTGAAGCAGGAGCACCGAGGTGCCCAGTACCTGCTAGTTGTTGCCATGTCTGCATGTTCCAATCCTATTTCGCTGACGTTGACACCTTTTTGTTCCGTCCTGATGCTTTTTCTCTGCGCAGAGTTTGTGTTATTTTGGGTGAGGAAACTGCAAATTGCTTCTCTGAGGCTCTTTGCGGTTTATTCTCGTGTCCTGCGCGCTGCAGTCCTCGAAGTGTTCCGTTTCCGATGTGCACACCCATGTAACTCTCCTCAATCAAAACCTAGGGAGCAATGCTCAACCAAGGCCCAGGACTTAGCGGCCTGCTACAGAATCCTCAGAACTTGTTGAGGCCTCGGATGAGTTGGTTGGATTGGTACTCCTTGGCTGTTGTGGGACCCCATGAGCCTTGTTTGGCTCCGCAGTGGGTGGGCCTGTGGCCCTACTTTGGTATTTGGTATTTGGTATCATCATCATATTACCCATTCAAGCCATAGCATCAGCGCCATCGGCAGCACGTATGTAAAAGAACGGATTTAACGGCTCCTGGGCTCCAGGTAAATGCAAAACGACATACCTTCAAAGCAATGCTTGACCAGGAGCGGCCCGCTCAAGCTCTCCTGGTGCTCCGAGTGTGCTGCCATGCAGGCAAGCTGACCAGCATCAAAGCATCATCTTCACACGCACCTGTACCGCATAACCGATTTCAAAAACAGCGGCAGTGTCAACGAGAGTAGCCCGAGCGGACCAACTCTCGGACGCCTTCCTCCAGGCACTTGTAGCGTCCTGCCCATCCAGCTGCAGAACCCCGCGGTGACACTCGATCCCGGGGTGTAGGGGCATCATCCAGAATATATCATCACATCATCCTCGCAAATGCTAGCTCAGTAGCCGCAGCATTAGCAGCAGCAGCAACAGCAGTTTCACTGAGAATCGTTCTGTGATAAGCAGCAACAGTGTAACCCAGCAGTGAAGCACAGCAAGTCATAATGTGTATTGCATTGTTGGTAAAAAACAAAAAACAGAACAGAAAAAAGATAAATTACCAGTGGCCTAACATGTTACCCCTAGCACACGGGCACTCAGTCATGTGTGGTGCTCGCCATGTGTAACGGCGTCAAGCAATATCCATGTCTGAACCACTACTGTCAATGTTATCCATATCAGAAGAACATGCAGGATGCAACGGTGCTACTGTGGAGTCAAATAAGTAGCAGCACTGCTGTAAGCTAGCATCATATCCAGGTGACATCTTGCCGGAGTACAAGACGGGGCGGCCTGATCAGGCTCTCTGGGCACCAGCCTAGTAACGAGCTCCCTGCCGCTGCCTTTTTTTACCTTTGCTTCAGGTGATTCAGCAGGAACGTTGAAGGCAGGGCAGCCCTCTTGCCCTACACTCCTGGTCGTCTGCGTCCGCTGCAGCAGCTGCTGCAGTACATACCAACTCTGTCACAGAGCACCCGGTGGGGCGCGGGGCCGATGGCGCTGATGCTATGGCTTGAATGGGTAATATGATGATGATGATGATGTCACAGAGCACGGTGTGCCCATTATTTACAAAGCCAGCAGCGCCCGGCTGCCGTTCGCACCCTGCTTCAACATGTTGAGGCGTTGGCGCACGTGGCAGGTGAACCATGCATGACCAGCACTGCACCACCAACAGCTCAGTCGTCTTCAAAATCGTCATGAAAGTCTTGGCCTGCCAATTGAGCGTCCAGAACCGCATCTAAGGCTAGATCCATGACATTGTCTTCGTCATCATCGTCATCGTCACCAGCGCCAAACCCTGGGCCCTGATCGCTGCTGCTGTCGCTGCCCTTCCCCGTCTTCCTCCCAGCTGCTGGCTGCTTGGCCTTGCGGGCAGTTGCCTTGGCTGCTGCTGCTACTTGAGCCCAGTCGATGCCATCACCTTCATCCTCTTCTTCTGAACTCTCCTGTAGTGCTGCTGCTGCAGCAGCAGCTTCTGTCGAGGCCTTCCTGCCCTTTCTCTTTGTCAGCGGCTGTTCTTTTAGCTGCTGTTGCTCCTGCTTCTGCCGTTTGAACTGCTGCTTGCTCAGCATGCTGCCCTGCCTGGCTGGCTGCTCATGCTCTGCAGCAGCACCCTGCTGCTGGCTGCCTTTTGTGCGCTTACGGTTGCCCTGCTCTGCAACAGCATCTGCTGCACTGCCATTCTCTGCTGGTGCTGCCTTGCTCACTTTGGCCTTGCTGTTTGAACCCTTGCCCTTGGCTGCTGCTGCTGCTGCCAGGCCAGCAACTGCAGCCTTGCCCGCTGCCTTTTTACCTCGCTTCACTGCTGCTGCACCTACAGCCCCAGCTGCTGCTGGCACGGCTGCAGCTGCTGTTGCCTCCTTGCTTGCGTCCAGGAACTCAGCTGTAACCTTTGCTTTGTAGGCTGCATCAAACTGGGCTGCCTGGGCCGTGAAGGCCTGGTAGTACAGCGCCAGCTGCCTGCAGGAAGTGGAAAAAAGCAGCAGGTCGTCATAACAAGCAGGCAGCCCTCAAGTGTCAGCACTTGAACTCAGATGACACGGCTTGGAAGGATGGTGGCGTTTGAAAACGCCACAACCTGTGCGAGTCCGCAAGCACCCCAGCATCTGCCGCACAACATATGACACGGCCACGGCGGCAGCACCCCCGCTCACTTTGGCGGGGCAGGGAAGCGCTCGTGGTAGACAACCATCTGCGCGCCTGCCAGCGCCAGCCGCAGCGCCAGCGGCGGGCAGGGCAGGTGGTGCCGGCCAAAGTAGGGCGGCTCGTACGCGTCGTCCGCGCAGCCCCACGAGATGCTGATGCGGGGCGTGGGGCAGCCGCGGCGCCCCTGCGACCCCCAGTGGATGGTCCTGCAAGCGGGCACGGCCAATGCATCATTGTCACTAACACAGTTACACAGCTACAGAGTTCAACAACAAAGAAGCAACAAACCAACTGGCAGGTATATGTGGGTGGCAGCAGCAAACAGCGTCGCAGCTGATGTAGCACAGAAGGCTGTGGGACACGCTGCGGATATGAGTCAAGACAGACGCTGCAAGGCAGCGGTGCGGCAGGCTGGGGAGGCCACCCAAGGCCTTTCAAACATACTTCTGGGTTTTTACGGTGTGGCGGGCATGGCCTGCATAGCATACACCTGCCTGTGTGTGAAGATGCATGCTGAGCCAGCAGGGCTTGGCAGTGCGCGGACGTGCTGGTAGGCTGTCTTGGTTGGCAGTGCAACGGTGAGGGGGTCGGCCGCGTCGTCCCCGTCCGCGTCGCCCTCAAAGTAGCCGGGGTCGGCAAACCTGCAGTGTGCAGTGCGGCGTGTTGTGTAGTCATGGAGCGCTGTGGGACGAGGCGCATGCAGCTGAGCGGCGGCCCAGCACAGCTGGTGTCAGCAAGCAGCTGACTCTGGCGGCATGCAACCTACAGCCACTCCAGCAGCAGCAGCAGCAGCAGCGGCGGCAACTGCAGTCGCCCACCTTGGGATGACGTAGAGGCAGCTGTTCTCTGGCGATGCGTCTGTCAGTGGCAGCCAGAGCGTTGCATACATGGCGCTGCCATCAGGCCTGAAGGTGGCAGGGGTGTCGTCAGGCTGCCTGTCTCGGTGGGGGGAGAAGCCTGCATCGCCACGGCTGGGGTCCACGTACCTGCCAACAGCAAAGCAGGCGTCTTGTACGCGCAAAGCACCGCAACAGCCTCACCAGCCAGGCGCGCGACACTCCCCTTCCCTCCTTCCCTGCTGCCCTCTTGAAGAACAGCCTTGCACCCCACAAGCATTTTTGAAGTCAGCACACACCACTCCAGTCTTTGAGCCCAGCATACACACCCATAGAGTACATGATCTGCATTGACAAACAAGATTGACGTTGACATTTGGCCAGCCACCCACCACGCCAGGATGTCCATGTTCACCCTGTTGCCGCCTGTCGCGTCAGCCATCAGCGCTGATGCCTGTTGAACGAGTGCCCACGCTTCATCGTACACGACCAGCAGCGATGGCGGCCAGCCGTGCCTGATGAGCGACACCACCGGCAGCAGCCAGTGCGGCGGGCTCAACAGACCAAGGCAACTCCTCGCTGCTGACCTGGCATCGATGCGACAGCAAACAAGCAGCAGCAGCAGCCAGGCAGCAGTGGTTGCATTACTTGAGATGTGTGAGCCGGCAGCAAACTGCATCAACGGCTTGGATGGCCGCGACCAGTTCTGTGCAGCATGCGGTGTCACTGATGGCAACCGGCACTCATCTGCTTTTATGAACTGTAGCAAAGCATTCCACAGAGGACGCCTGCTTTGATGTGAAGCTGCAGGCCAGCCACATGCATGCTGGCAACCATGCTGCGCCAGCCTGGGCACCTGAGCCACTCCTGCTGAGTCCACCTGCTGCTTGAGGTCTGCCAGCCGCTGCTCAGGCAGCTGCAGCGCCTGCAGCCTGCCTAGCAGGGCAGCATCTCCGCAGTGCAGCCAGGGGCACAACGCCTGCAAGGCACGTTGGCACAGGAAGCCAGCATGCAGCAGGGAGGGGCGAAAGCTCAAAACTCAAGTGCAGAAATTTTGGGATCTGCGCTGGTGGTGCGTCTGACAAGGCAAGACTGCGGTGGTGGCGTGGCTTATGCAGAGCATGTGCACTTGAAGGGTACAGCCTGAGGGCTAATGCAGATCTGCTCCCACAACAGTGGAGTTCTGTATCATCAATCAATCCGTCAATCAAGGTGTTGCGTTTTGTATCTGATGATATATGGGGCAGTTTTGGAAGATGTCGGATGGTGTCACTGTGTATTGCTGCTTTTCTTGACAAGTCTTGGGATGTGCGCAATGCATGCAAACATTCTGGAGCAGTGCTCCCTCCTCTTTCCGCCCCAGTGGGGCGCGGGGCCGATGGCGCTGATGCTATGGCTTGAATGGGTAGTATGATGATGATGATGAGGGCTAATGCAGATCTGCTCCCACAACAGTGAAGTGCAGCCGCTGACAGCTCACATTGCAGACAGCTGAGTCAGCGTTACGTGTGTCAAATAATGTTTGTGACAACGCACAGTGCGTCGGTGTGATTGGGCCAGCTGCACAGGCTGCAGGTGGCAAGTTAATGTTCAAAATGTATGCAGGCTTTCAAAACCCAATCGTGTGCAGCAGGCTGTTGACCATGGCTGCTGGCGTCACCTGCCAGTACGACGGCTGAAGCAGGTCTTTGAGTTTCTGGTGGCTGGCATGCAGCTCAGGTTGCTCTGGCGCATCACCAACGTTGAAAGTCAGCACAGGTGCGGCAGTCATGCTGCTGCTGCTGCTGCTGCTGCTGCTGCTGCTGCTGCAGGCGGCACAAGTGCTGCTAGCACCAGTTGGACGGCTTCTTAGCAGAAATAAATAGCACGTGTTAAGCAGAAAGTTGTCATTCAAGGCTGCTGCGGTACTCCTGAAGCAGTGATCTTTGGCAACAGCCGGTTGGACCGTCCCGGAAGGGTGCCGGCAGAACAGCGCCTTGCTCGGCACAGGCTCACGTACCAGTGACGGATAAAGGTAAGATGTGACAGAAGCAGGAAAGGTGATGACAAGGGTTGTGTGCTTTGAGCGGCCCAAGGGTTCTTGAGGCGGTGGTCTCGACCTTTTCACAAACTACCACCCATCTTGCCGTAGCCCGTTCATCTACTGTATATGTGCAGCTCTCCACCATCATAATCAACTCTTGGTCAAGCAGTACACTTGTGTATTACGTCCACTCGGACTTCACGCTTTGCAGCTCGTCTTTGTCTCTGCTCGGCTGGCAAGGTTGGAACTTCGTGTGCTTGTCGGCAAACACGTGTACGTCTTTGATCGGCTGTCCGCTGCTCATGGCGTTGAGCGTGGGGCTCAGAAATAGTTGCCTGGCCACTCAGGCACTCCCAGCAGTCGCTCAGCTATCTCGTTGCGTGGCGACGTATGCGTTCACAACCCCAAAGGAGGCACTTGCCAGGCAGGTGGTGCATGAGCCGAAAGGACAGAGCAGCAGGGACACCTACAGGTGAGCGATGCACAGTGATGCATGTGTGCTTGGGGATGATGCAGCAAGCTGAGGCAAGCACAGCTGTGTGATTTTGTTCCTCGTGCCTATTGCTTGTGCCAGATGTTAGCGGCGATGTCCATGCCTGTTGCCCTGCTGCATGTAGGTTCTCCTTGCGTGATGCCACTGCCAGTGTGGCGCGGCGCCACCAGTGGCAGACCATGCCTATTGAGGCTCCAAAGTCTCTTGAAGCAGTACAGCTGGACAGGGACTCGGTGAGAACACGGTATTATTCTTTCCCTGGCACTTCAAGCACTGGCACATGTCCATGCAAGCACGCATGTCTTGTTGGCAGCTACGATGGCTGACTGTGCAGGCTACCTGGCTGTGCCTGCATGAGTGTGCAGCAGCAGCAGCAGCAACAGTGCATGATGTACATGTTGTTGCAGGCATTGCGTCGCAAGCACTTGGTTATGTTTGCACAAGCATGATAGCGGCCCCTGTGCTGACTGTGCATGCCAGTATCTGTGCTGACTGTGCACGCCACCTTGCCACACCCATAGTGCCAGGAGCAGCCGCAGCAGCTTGGCACGTTACAACAGCAGCATGGGTCATCGTGAAGCACCTTGCTGCACAACTTCACAGCTGGTAAAACTCACATGCATACTGGCAGCTCCGCCTGCATCGTTGTTCCGCACCTTGTGAGGCTGTGCCAACTGTCACGCTGCACCAACCATACATCACACTCAACCCCGCCCCTGCCCTGCCCACTGCTTGTTGTGACCGTCCTGCAGCCCCAGGCGCGCATCGTCACAGAGGCCTGCCACCCGTACCGTGTGGTGTATGCAAACCGCGCATGGGAGGGGCTGTGTGGCTGGTCAGCGGACGAGGCATGCGGGCGTTGTGGCCTGGCCTTCATGCAGGGGGAAGCCACAGACCCCGTGGCGGTGCAGCGGATCAACGAAGCCGTGCGCGAGGGCGAGCGTGTCAGCGTGTCAGTGGTGAACTACAAGAAGGACGGCACGCCATTTTTCAACCAGCTACAAATCACGCCGCTGCGCAGCAGGTGCGGGGAGTACACGCACATGCTGGGCATCTTGAGCGAAGTCGCCGATGCAAAGTGTGACGTACCCCCGTCACTGCTGCGGCTTTGCAGTGAGCAGCAGCCGCAGATGCAGCGCCAGCAGCAGCAGCAGCAGCAGGCGCATGCGTGAGGCAGGCAGCAGCGGCGAATTACGACGTGCTGCGCTGCTTTCAAGGCGGCTGCGCAGACGGGACCGCTTGAACCATCCTAGCAGCAGCAGGTGCATGCTCTAGGAGGCTTGGGATGCTAAGCTCGCCCTATTTTCAACATGCAACATTGCATTTGAAGTTTGGTTACGTGTAGGATGTGTGTGAGCTTAGCTTGTGTGAGTCGGACGGAAGCTGTTGCAGGACAGGAAGCAGCAGGTTGCGGGGCCAGATGGGTCTCGCCAGGCATCACCTTTTGCCTGTTCAGCTGGCCTGTAGAGTTCCTGCAGCTCAGCTGACTACCTTGAAGCCAGCGGCACTGTCGCGAGTGGTTCTCTTGTTGGCCCAGGCATCAGTTGTGTGCGCATGGCGCTGTGTTGGTATGCTGGCACATCCATGTGCTGCACGCACACCAATGCATGTTGGTGGGAGATGTTGGCCTGCAAACCTGCAGCACACAAATATAAGCATGGCGGTGTCTGCACTGAACGTGTCATGTCGCCACCGTTGTTCTGCCTCATGCCACTGGCGGCAGGACGCAGTGCGCAGAAAGCTTGTAGTTTGTTGTTTCGCTCAGCTTTCACAAAACAGCAGGGCATGCCATCTGCTGCTCTGCGTCAACGCCCCTGTGTTGCACACTCCCCCTGCATGCAAGGCAGTCATTGGTTGACTGTCTACGCATGAAGTTGCTTGCGTGGCTGTCAGACGCTGCACACGCTCTGACTGTGCATGCGAGTGCCGGCTTGTTTGTTGGCTGCATTGCTTCACCGCATCTTCAGCTGCCCTGCGATGGGCACTGGCAGACTCGTGTTGCTTCAGCATTGCTTCAGCACAAGTGCCCAGTCACGGGTTGCAGTGCGCTAACTGCCTCATGGCTGTATGGCTGGACATGGTGTTGTAAGGACAAGCTATGCGACGCATTGCTGGAGGAAGTCCGGCTGAGGCAGCGCAGCCATGTGCATGCTGTGTATGCAATCTGATCTTGCCCTTACAAATGTCAGCAGTGCAGGGTAACCTGTGTGTGTTTGGGGTGCATCGAGTGTGTTGACCGTCGCGGGTATTTTGCGTGCTTGCTGTTTTGGTGCGTGTCTGTCTGCGCACAATCTGTTTGCTAAGCTTTGCTATGTGCACACTGTGGCATTGTGTGCATGCTGTACCTCAATGAACTGCTCGTTTTCACAGGGGATGTAGGTGGTAGGGCACATTTAGGGGGGGTTGTGGTGTTGTTAGGAGACATGCATGGCACCGCCTGCACCTGCTGCTGAGCGCGGCTAGCAGCTGTGCATGCTACACTGTTGCCAGCCTGCGTGCTCGTTTGCGGCTGCTCATGTAGCGTTGCTGCCATGATCACGCGGCAGTGCTGCCACACAGTGCTGGTGTTGGCTAGTAATTGCATGGTCACTCACAGCAAGGCTGGCTGGAGACGGTGCTGTATTGTGCTCCTATGCGGAGGCAGATGCACAGTTGCAGCATCAAGATGCACGGTTGCAGCACGAAGATGCACTGTGCAGCAGTTTGAAGCGCACGTGCTGCAATCGTGACCTTGTTGTGCTAGCAGCTGTGGCTTGAGCACATGTGCGCTTGTGTGTGCTGGTTGTGCGGGTGTCCGTATGCACGTGTGGGAGCATTTGCCGTTGGCGTCGTACTGTGCCGTGAAGGTGCAGCTTTCTATTCTCATTTCTAGGCTGCTCATGTGTGTGTGTGTGGCGCCTGTCGCGGCGTGTGCATGGTCATCTGTACTATGTTGGCATTGTATGGCTCTTCTGTTTTGTGGCGCGGATGCTGCATGCGTTCAGGAGATGGAGTTGCACGCAGGCTGTTAGGTGCTTGTTTTTATTTGTTTACACACTGAAACGCCAGCACTC
Organism: Scenedesmus sp. NREL 46B-D3; assembly: GCA_014080715.1. NCBI lineage: Eukaryota > Viridiplantae > Chlorophyta > Chlorophyceae > Sphaeropleales > Scenedesmaceae > Scenedesmus > Scenedesmus sp. NREL 46B-D3. The sequence goes on along the minus strand of JACERP010000096.1, from coordinate 140,387 downwards.
GGTGCTTGGCTTACAAACTGACCCCTGCACGCCTGCTGAGCACGTGCCTGGTGATGTACACCCAGTCGTTGTGTCTCCCCCGGCCATGCACCGCATTTGGTGCTGTGCTTTGCTGCCGATTGTGTTGTCCATTGTCATGTGGCGTTGCTTCGTTCTCACAACACATCTGCAATCACCATGACTGCTCCTAGGAAGAAAAAAAAGGCAGCCCCGGCTCCACATCTACCGTTGCGGCAGCTGCTGCCATCGCCTGCTTGGGTGGTAGTGCTGGTTAACCACTGGTGTGGGTGCACATGACATCTCATCAGCCTACATACAGCGGTCTAGACAGCGGTGGTGGGGTTGGTTGATTGTGGGCACATGGCCTGCAGCAACTCAGGTTTGTGCATAGCCGTGTGATGACATCATTGCACTGCTTCCTTGGTAGGATTTGTGTGTGCGTGCATCGCTCGTGCGAGCGCGTCGCTGCGTTGTTGGTCGTCCTATGGGGGCGTTTTTGCCTGGGCGACATGTGCTTGCTGGGGTGTGTGGAGGTTTGATGCGGTCTAGTTGTGCTGGACACTGGTGCATCGTGTGTTGACGGTGTCTTCCGCATGGTGTGATGCCCTGCTGCTCACACTTGACCTAGCAGTGCATTATATTCCAGATGATGAATGTTTGCAGGCTACCGTCAGGGCTGCTGGTGGAATGGAAAGGCCTTGTTGGCAAACCCAGGTACACGAGTTGCTTGGCAGACACAGCAGCAGTGTGTTTTCTGTCCCTCTGACAGCATTGGTTCAGGCATAGCTCAGGTCTTTAAGGATGCGCCTGCAGCCATTTGGCATTTCATGCTCCTTGTTTGTGATGCAAGGCTGCAGCCAACAGGAGAAGTGTTTTGCAGGCTATGAAACGCAGGATTGTGGTGGTATGTTTTTGCAGCTTTGTGGTCCTAGCAACAAGCTAGATCGCGGACAGGCCACCGCTGATCCTGGTTGACACGCTACCACTAAACCTGGTTTAGGGTCACGCTCGAGGCTTTTCAACGCCCCTGGCGGGGCATGCGGTGTGGATGGTTGTGTCCTGTTGGCTTTTCAGAGTTACCCTTGCTGCTGATGGACTTGGCAGCACTGCTGTGCACAGTGGTGCTGCTGTGTAGGACCGTCTCTGCAGCAGATGCGAGCGGGCCTGTCCATTGCAACATCGTCTTGCAACACCGTTGAGTGATTGCTGGAGTGGCCATCAGGCGCACTTGACGTGGAGAACGGACGCAATGCCATGCTTTCTGACCAGCTTGCGAGCTCGCTTGTGTAGGCTGGTGGCTGGTGAGGCTTGCACCTCACCCTTGCGTGAGCTCAAGGTGCAGCTTGACCGTGCAGTCGACAGATAGGCCAGCGCAATGCGCGGGCTGCCTTCCTGGCCATGGCTGTGGAGGCATAGTGGTCTGCCGGCTGCTACTGGGGTTTTGGATGCTCTTGGAGTGTTGCATCATAGTAAAAAGAGACAGCATAGTAGCTCAGCTACTGGTAGTACTCATCATGCTGTTACTGATGTGGTACATGATAACTCAGATACTATCAGATAGTAGCTTGAACAGCTGTCAAGTTGGAGCCTGTGTCAAGTCCATGCACAGGCATGCTTGCTATGTTGTAAGTCCGATGGTTGCCACTTTCAGGTCCGGAGCCCTTTAGAAGGGAGTAGCAGGGGAGCTGACGGGCACATTGGTCCTGGCGTCTGGGCCAGGGAGGTACAAGTCCACGTCACATAACAATTATGTTCCGGACTCTCACTTTGGCTGGTTGAAGTCTACAATGGTGCAACCTTGGAAGTTCCCACTAACCGTGTACAGCATTAGCAGCAGCAAGGCAGGCAAAGCAGAAAGCCTTAGCTGCTCCCACACCAGCACAGCCGCTGAAAATAGCCTGGTGCAACACAGGGTGCCCGCATGCCTTTACTTCATATGCTCCACCTAACAAAGGAGTGGGAACCCCTCAGGGGCTATTGAAAGGCTCATAGAGACACGTCCATGCATAGAACCACACAGCATACTTGCTGGTCACTCAAACCTACATGACATCATCATGGAGTTCATCAGTGATGATGCCGCAAAGGTAATCTGCGTCATAAATGCACGCGTGACCCTTTGAGGGAGATGGATTTACACGCACGCCTCCGCCCCGCATCAGGCAGGACGAAAACACGATCCACACAAGGACCACGCTCTCAAACTACACCAAACAGCCGGCCGTCTGCAACAGGCCACCCAAAGGCGGCTACAGCTGCCATACACAAAAGTGCTGCTCTTTGTGACATGGGCTGGCACGTGCAGCTGCTGCCCGGCATCAAGTGTGCCAGGTGCAGCATTCCTTGGGCCACACACGGCGCACACCCCACACTCGTAAGTGCAGCAGCAGCATGCGCCATGCTGTACAGTATGGTCAAGACACAACCGGCTGCGGCCATCGCGTGCATGTAACTGACAGCATCACCCAACCTGGCAAGGAACGAAAGTATGCGTGTGCAGCGTTCCAAAGGAGACCAAAGACTGAAACTGGAGACAGCAGCAACAGTTGAAATACAGCATCCCAATACACCAACAACACCAAGTGCCGTTGTATGCCGTGGTTGCTGATCTGAACATTGGCAGCAAGAAGGAGAGAGCAGACACAGCGTGTGTTGTTGTCTATGACGGCTGCAAAAAACACACTGGTGTATCATGTGCAAAAAACAATGCAGTTGGTGCTGCGCGACATGCTGTGCAGCTTTGAAAATAACAAAGTAAGGCCATGATGGCAAAAAGAATTCACACGCTGCTGCGCAGTTCTGCACAGAAAGCTGTGAGGAAGCCAAACAGCCCTCAAGGCACAGCAGACTGCCAGGACAGCGCTGTATCTTCAAAAACGCAACCCTGCAGCAGCCGCACGCGTGCCCGCGCACTCGATGCCAACAGCACATGTCCAGCAGCAGATCAAAGCGATTGAGTACTGATTCAATTGCATATCTGAGTGTAACACAAGCTCCAGCACAGCAGCAGATGCGCTGGAGCGCCAAGGCAGCAAATACACGCATGGGGCTGCACGCAGCTGCATGCGGCGCCACCTTGTGCCGCATGATGCTGCAGGTTCCAGAACGTTAAGGTACTGCACAAGCACCTAGCAGTCCAGCGACGATAAGAAGATGTGACATGCAGCAATTGCCAGCATGGCAGCACTGGACACAGAGGCATGCGGACAAAACCCGCCTGCCTGCAAGGGCAGGCACTCCCACCACCTGGTTCAACCAGTAAGCTCAGAGCACGTTCACAGCAAAGCATTGGCTTTGCAGTCACACCTCGCCATGAAAGTGACCACTGCAGCACTCATGGTAGGACCAGATCAGTGTTCGCTTCAACTGCTCTGACAGCGCAAGACTGGAAGCCAACATGCGTCTAGGATGCTGTCTAGGGCAGGCACAGCGCATGCCACCATCCACCGCCGCCACTTGCCACGGCGGCCCAGCGCAAGCAGCGCCTACGACGCTGGTCAAAAATTGCGGTGTATCGCACTCTCTGCTACAGCCTGCAACAGCTGCGCACTACACCATACCACTTTGCACTGCGAACACCAGCCCATGGTGCTTGCAGGCAAGGCTCCGCAGCAACCAGGCAGCTACCGCTTGTTCCACAATAGCAGCACAATGATGGCACGCGCCTCCACTGCCATAGTGTATGACAGCAGCCCGGAAATGATACGGCCTGCAGTCAACTGCCGCTTGTCACTCGGCTCCGCTTCTTCTCCTTTTTCTGCTCAGCACTCGTGTCCGCTTCTTCTTCTTCTGCTGCTCAGCGCTCAAATGGACATGCAAAACGACTGCTGCCTGTCACTCGCTGCACCTGCCTGTGGCAAGGCGTGCGCATCTTCAAGATGATCAATCCACAAGGACTCCATGTACAACGCTGTCACACCAGAACCCCCCTGTGAGGCAACAGGTTGATCACTCTGTCTCATCAGGCTCAAAGCCAAGGTCCGTCTTGGCCTGGGCAGCAATGTCACCAGCCACCCGCTTCATGCTCTCCCAGTTGAGCGCAGCCCGGTTTGCGAACGCCTTGGCGAACCACAGCGGGTCCTTACCCTCAAGCCGCTCGTTCATCTCCTCCCGCCTGCGCTGCACACGCTCCAGCAATCCCTCCGCATCCTGCTGCTGCTGCTGCTGCTCCTCGGAGGTTTCCTGCAAGAAACCGTCCTGCTGCAGGAAAGCATCCTGCTCGGCAAGATCGCGCTGCTGCTGCAGTGTGCTGCGGTGTGCAGCATGGTAGGGGGCGGCGACATTGCCGCTGCTGCTGCTGCTGCTGCTGCTGCTGCTGCTGCTGCTCCCACTGGCAGTGCCAGGCAAAGTGTGGTGGTGCGCAGTAGCCCTGCTTGCTGCTTGCTGCTGCTGCTCCACCATGGCCTGGCTGTAGCGCAGAAACTCCACTCCAAGGCAAAAAGGTGGCGCAGTTTGCCCCTGCATAAAACCAAATTGGGTTAGCATGCACAGCGTAGTGGCAGAGGGGCGTGAGTTACAACACCGGGGATGGGCAGCAGGTTCTTGCAGTTGCTACAGCGGCATGCACAGCCAAGCAACATGTTTCAAGGAACCCTCAAAGAACACTCAAAACGTCCACCAGCTTCCCAGATGCACTTCTGACACACCCCGGGGCATTGGTGCTACAGCAGAAACCAGAAGCTCACTCACAGAAGAGTAGATGCTGCTGCCCAGGCAATGCAGGGAGTAGACCTGGGAGGTCTTGTACTCCATGGAGAGCTCCCGTGTCTCATGGTGTTGCTGCAGGTCTACAGCACTGCTTCCTACACTGTGTGTCACACCGTAGCAGGTTGCCCCGTAGGTGTAGTCACCAGTCCCTTCCTGCTGAGCAGCAGCCTGGAACACCAGGAGACCACTGCACTTAGACTGTGCCATGCTAGCGGCCGAGGAACGCAGAGGTGAAAAAAGGCCGGATGAGCGGTGGCACCGGGTGGAGCCTGGAAATAAAACAACACAAGGAAGATGGAAGCAGAGACTCGTGGAATGACCAACAGCGCAAGTGTCTGCTGCAAGTTCTGCGCATGCCCGAAGCAAGCCCTGGGCGTTCTTCTCCTCGGCAAACCCTGCCCACCCAAATTTGCATCAACGTGTGCTCTAGCTCACATTCTCAATGTGATTTCGCTTATAGATCATTATTGTTGTTCAGGTGCCTGCCTTGTGTCCGTGCAGCACTTGCTGAGCCTGGTCTTATCGCACAGCGAAGGCCTCATTTCTCAATCCAGTATACCTGGAGCGCTGCTTGTTCAAGACTTACATGATGTAGCGCGCGGCATGCAGTTGAGCTGTGCCTACATACCTTTGTAGCAGCAGCACACCGGGCGTCACCCTGAGCATGCCTTGATCAGACGATAATCACATTGCAACACCGTCGTTAGCGGTCTGGAGTGCGGCGGCGGTGCTAACGCCCTCGCGGGGGGCCAGGAATGGGCCTTTTCCAGGTGAACAGTCTGCTATGCTATTGTGGCACCCCAGCACGTGCTGCTGTCATGCAGCCCAACCTCATTCTTGCTGCACCTACAGGGGGGCAGTTTGTTCCAGGACCCTGAGATAGTCAATGCCTTCTCTGGAGCAATAGCAGGTGCGGCTCATTTGCATGCAGCTGCTGAGGAAAACAACTGCAGGCTGCGCTGCCGGTTGACACTTGTCAGAGCGCGCATGCATTTGTCATGTGGGCTAGTCAGTATGCTGGCTACTTTGACGTCATTATGCGTGCGGGCCGGTTCACCGCTGGGGAGCAGCAGGAGCTGGGTTGTTAGGCTGGTTGGCTGGCAACTGTGAAGCTGTGGCTTCGTATCCCTCAAAGCTGACTGCTGTTGGCAGGCTCTGCAGCGATGCTGCAGTGTCCAGTGCAAGTATGGCATGGAGCGTGTGTGGCAACAGCACATGCTTTGCACGATATGTGTGAACATGCAGTGGCGGTGCCACTGTCTGTGCTGGCTATGCTTGTCGTGGTCACCTCCTTGTTGGTCGGCCGCGTTTCTGTGTGCTGCTGCTGTCTCCTGCAGGTGCCCTGACAGCCACGTTTGTGTGCCCCCTGGATGTGCTCAAGACACGGCTGCAGGTGCAGCGCATCTCAAGCAGCCAGCGCGTAGGCATTGCGGGTGCGCTGGCAGCGTAGTGCCGGCAGGGTGCCGGTGCAGCAGCAACAGCAGCAGGAGCACGAGCAGCAGGCATGTGGCATGCCGCATGCCGCATGCCACATCAGCGCACACGGCTTCATGGCTGTGCGCAGCAGCACATGTCACGGCAGGGGTTGTGCACGGTTTTGCAGTGGCATGTGGCCTTGCTGAGCTTGCGGCTGAGCGGTGTGACTTGTCTGTGGCTGACCACTGTTGTCGCTTGCTGATCAACAGCCTTGTGTGATAGAATTTTTGGTACAGCTGCCGTGTGCACAGCAGCTGAAACTGTACATCAGCCCTGCATAATAAGTGTGCGCTGTGGCTGGTGGCGTCGTGCTGCAGGGGGTCTGGCCGGCATTGTGCGGCAGGAGGGGTTTGGTGGGCTGTACCGCGGCCTCACGCCCACACTCATGGCGCTGCTGCCAAACTGGGCGGTGAGTCTTTCAGGCAGCTGCTGGTGCTGATTTTGCAGCCAAAAAACATGCGGCAGCAGGCAGTGGGAGAGGGGGCAGGCATGGCCTGCACCGATGCAGTTCAGGCTCTGGGTGCTGCAGGGGCTTCCGCAACAGCTGATGAGGTGCCGCTGTGCAAACATGTTTGCACAGAGCAAGTGGGACTGTTGGGCGGTCAGCAAGAGGAGCAGGTCAATGCTGGCAGCTCATGGCGGTGCTGTGCCGTCTCCTGCAAGCAAGCTGTGTCGCCTGTTGTGCTTGCTGATGCGTTGCTTGCGCCAAATCTTGACTTCAAACTGTGTTTGGTCGCAGGTGTACTTCACTGTGTATGGCAGGCTGAAGACCACGCTGACCACACGCCCGGGCGGTGAGCGAGATGCCCTTGCGCAGCAGCGCCAGTGCTGTTGCGGCCAACAGTGCACACGGTGCTGCGCAAGCTGGCAGGGACAGCAGCAGCAGGGTGGTCACACAGCATCGTGCAGTTGAGCAGCTGCGGGCCAAGGCTAGCCGCAAGAGCAGCAGCGGCAGCAGCGGCAGAAGCTGAGCCGCAGGCAAGCTGGAGCTGGAGCCTGCAGACGCGAGATGTTGCACTCAAGGCCGCGTGTGGTGGCGATATGGTCTGCCCAGACCTCTGCACAGCGCTGCCAGCCCTGCACTGCATGCATACCAGTCTCGCTGCATCCGGCTTGCTGCATCTGCCCCACAGGATGCAGTCGTATGCGCTGCCAGCTTGCTGCCGCCCCGCCGCGCCGCTGCTGTGCTGCTGCAGGCCGCACCGTGCCGGCCACCCCTGCCATCCACATGACGGCAGCAGCAGGCGCAGGCGTCGCGACGCTCATCGTCACCAACCCGCTGTGGGTGATCAAGACGCGGCTGCAGACGCAGCACATGGCGATCGGCTACGGCAAGGCCAGCCTGCGGCCCTACAAGGGCACCTTTGACGCGCTGGCGCGCATCACGCGCGAGGAGGGCCTGCGCGGGCTGTACAGCGGCCTGGCGCCCAGCATGGCCGGCATCTGCCACGTGGCGATCCAGTTCCCGCTGTACGAGGCCTCCAAGGTGAGTGCGGTTATGGATTTGCATCGGCTGCGTGTCAGCTGCATCTTTGGGCGCGCGTGGACGCTGCTCAATGTGTCACTTGCGCTGGGCTGCATCTGCCTTGGTAGGGTTGCTGGCAGGGATGCTGCTGGTCGTTCTCCGATGCGATGAGTGGGTGCCGCCAGCACGTGCAGGAAGCGCCCCCCTTGCCGTCCGTGTTGCGCTGACGCCCGTCTCACGCCCGCGCCTGCTGCTGCAGCTGCACGCCGCCAGCCGGCGCGACTGCCGCACCGACGAGCTGACCGCCAGCGAGCTGGTGGTGACGAGCGCCTTCAGCAAGATGGTCGCGTCCACCATCACCTACCCGCACGAGGTGGTGCGCTCCTACATGCATGTGACAGGTGCGGCTCCTGCACGCTGCACGCTGCATGCGACATGCGGCATGCTACGTGCGGCTCCTACATGCACGTGACAGGTGCGGCTCCTGCACGCTGCACGCTGCATGCGGCATGCGGCATGCTACGTGCGGCTCCTACATGCACGTGACAGGTGCGGCTCCTGCACGCTGCACGCTGCATGCGGCATGCGGCATGCTACGTGCGGCTCCTACATGCACGTGACAGGTGCGGCTCCTGCACGCTGCACGCTGCATGCGGCATGCGGCATGCTACGTGCGGCTCCTACATGCACGTGACAGGTGCGGCTCCTGCACGCTGCACGCTGCATGCGACATGCGGCATGCTACGTGCGGCTCCTACATGCACGTGACAGGTGCGGCTCCTGCACGCTGCACGCTGCATGCGGCATGCGGCATGCTACGTGCGGCTCCTACATGCACGTGACAGGTGCGGCTGGCCGGGTTCCGGCTGCTGCTGTGGGGCGTACGGTTGCGGCGCCAGGCTGCCGCCCAAGCATGTGCAGCTGTTGCAGGCAGAGCTGTTGAATGTGTTGTCCGGGTGCTGCTTGATCCTGGCAGCGACACAGTCGTGCCCAGTCGAGAACGTTCGGCCCACGCGAACCCCATCTCGGGACCTGCAGAAGCATGGCGGCGTTGCTGATCATGCATTTGTTCTAAGGCATGCGGTATGCATGTGCACACACAAAGGCACCATCACGGCTGCTGTGTGAGCAGGACGTTACCCTGGTGCTGTTCTGCTACTGGTCACATGCCACCCACTACACCACGTGAGCGTGGGCAGCCAGCGTTTTCGGATGATGTCACCAGTCTGCTGTTGCTGCTGCTGGTGTTGGTGTGTTGTGCCTGCAGGCAGCGGGCCTTGGAACGGCCTGTCGGAGGCGTGCCGTGTCATCTTCAGGGAGGATGGCATTCGCGGCTTCTACAGAGGCTGCGGCACCAACCTGTTGCGCACCACACCTGCGGCAGCGCTCACTTTCACCAGCTTCGAGCTCATTGCAAGGGCTCTGCGCAAGGTGTCAGAGGCGCAGCAAGCAACCTCGGATGAACTTCCAAATCTGTTAGAAGCTGAGCAGCAGGAACTGCAGCTGCAGCCGCAGCAAGGGCACCTGCAGCAGCAGCAGCAGCACGGGCAGGATCAGCAGCAGCAACAACGCGGGGGTCACCACTCAGTGGCACATAGCCCGTATGGCGGCCAGAACCAGCAGCAGCAACAGCAGCAGCAGCAGCAGCAGCAGCACCTGGTGGACGCCGCTCAGCAGCTTGCAGAGCTATCGCGGCCACACCATGTGACAACAGCAGCACCAGGCAAGAACCTGTAGGCAAACCTGCAAGCGAACCTGCTTATTTGTGATGAAGTTGCAGATAGGAAGAGTGTTAGTTAGGGAACGCACTATGTTGCAGTGTGCGGGTGGTCTGCTGTAACAGCTCGTACTGTGGATGCGGTTCCTCACAGTTGTGGCATCAAGCGCGACATGTGGGATGTGAGTCACTGTCACCCGCATGCACAGCTGGGCGCGGCCCGCCCGTCGGCAAGCATTGGATTCTCTTGTTGGAACAGCATGCCTGAGCGGTGGGTCTTCTGTGGTGTGTTCATGAGGGAGGGATGGCAGCATGCGCAGTGCTGGGCGCGCTGCACAGTGCGCAGGTTGCCCTGCGTGCTCGAGTAGCAGTGCAGCGGCTGCTGGCAATGCAGCAGCAGCGGTCCTCTGGGGCGTGCACAAGCAGATGCTTGTGAGTGTGAGTGTGGCGGGACAAGTGTGGTGTGCGTGGAAGCTTATGGTGTGGCATGCGTGAGTGAGTTTTGTCGCAGGCGGTCTTCTGCTCAGCACTGCTGCCTTGGTGAATGTTTTGGCACTTCGTGCTGCCAGCGAGGCGGTTGACCGATTGCGTGACGCACCCCCTACTGGCTGCGTCAGCCTGGCACCAAAGCGGACTAATTGGCAGCAGGCGCCGCAGCAGCTGCTGTGGTTGCTGTGCATCAAGTGTTTACCATGCCAGTGCTGGGGCTCAGCCCAACTCTGCAGGTGCAGGGCAGCAGCTGCAATGCCTCAAGGCAGCTGCATCATGATACCGGGCCAAGTACAGCTGCTCCGGCTGCTATGTGTGACGGCTACGACCAATACTTGGATGATCTCGTTTGTTGATGTTGTGCAGTGTTGCCTACATTCTGCGACTGATCCCTCGCATCCTAAGGCTGCCCTGAATTACAAGGCAGGTCAAGGTGAGAGTTGAGGACAGTCAAGTTGCAGCTGTTCCGCAGTGACTACTCTTGAAATGACATGTGGCTTTTTACACAGGCATGTGTGTACTCTTGGTTGTTTACCAGACCTATGGACACCTGTATGTCGTGGTCAGGCTGTTTGGCTTCAGTGGCCGACAAGCAGCCACAGCTGCTGTGGGCAGCAGCTGTTGGTCCCTGCCGGCCATGCTGCTAGCGGCGCTGCTCAGTTGCTGACAAGCCCCCTTGTTAAACCAATCTCAGATTTGTATTAGCAGAGCCGTGTGAATGGCTCAACCTTTTCATGCTCTTGCATCCCTCCTCCTCGGAAATAGCCTGGCAGCGCTCCACACACAATTCAGAAGGTGCAGCTGGCGGGCAGCGCATTGCCAACTGGGTGGGTGTGGGGCCACAACCACAAGGCGCCACGTTACCATGCCTGGTGGAATGCACGCATGGTCCTGAGAGACGTGGAGTGCAGCAGCTCGTTGACAACCAAGCCTTGCAATGATTGCACACCAGAACAATAGTAGCAGGACGCTTACTAAGGTCGGACCTGCACGCACCTTGCTATCTGTTAGAGCAGCAGCTACATATGATCTCATGCAACAAGGTTTGCACCCTCGTATAGTCCAACTCAGCAGCGCACAGGGCCTGCCCCACTGAAATCTGAAACACAAGCTTGCTCCTGTTTGATGTGACTAAAAGAGACCGCAGACGATCAGTCACTGGATCATGCCCTTCCTGCAACCATATGCACGACGGCAGTGGTGCCTGCAGGGGTCCTCACTGGATACCAGATAGTGCAGGGCAACTTGCCTGGCGGCCATTGGATAACACATATCCAACCAACTCAAACATGCAGCGTCTCTGGTCTTATCCAGGGTGCCTCCGCAGTAACTGTCGCTGGAAGGAATGCTTGCAGCAGATCCTATAGTTCAGCATCTAGTCATGACCAACCGCTACTGACCCTCAGAGCCACTAATGCAATCCCAAACGACTACACCGTGCGAGTCCCCTACCATGCCTAATCATGCCCTGTGCATAGTCGATTGCAGATGACGACCCAGCCTGACTAACACCACCATGATGTGTCCAGTGTGGCAACCCAACCACCACCGCAGCGGAGAGGCCCCTGCCCCCAAAACACGAGGCAGCTGACACAGCAGCACCTTCCCATTGGCATGGCATGGCGCCAGCATGGTGTTTGAGTCCCCCTGACTGTGACGCAGCCTGCATGATGGGGCGTGTGCAGTGTGCCTGCCGCCTGCAGATAGAAAAAACTTGCTGGATGCAGCCCCTGAAGGCAGCAACTGCGCTAGTCCTGGTCCACCTCAGCAGCGTCAGCCTCCTCAGCCTCCCCCATCACCTCGTCCTCCCCGCCTGCATCACTCCCTGCAGCTGCGCTGCTCTGGCCGCCCTGCCCGCCACCGCTGCTGCCACCACCCCTGCTGCTGCCGCTGCGCGCTGCACCGCCTCCACCCCTGCCACCGCCCCCACCCCTCCACCGCCCCCTGCAGCAGCTGGCGCGGCCTCTGGCTCCCCGCCTTCGCGCTGCTTGATCTTGAAGTCCCTGATTGATGCTCTTTTGGCGTCTTTCAGCAGGTTCTTGCCCACTGCCTTGCCTGTCGCTGCCAGCTGCTTCTCCCAAGACTCAATGCTGAATACAAGCGCAGGTACCTGCTTCGCTTCCCGCTTGACGCGAGCCAGCTTCACCTTGGCTCCTTGCTGCTGCTGCGCCTGCAGGTTACAGTGCATGAGCAGTCCAGGTACAGCAGGGCATGGTGTGAAGGGTCGGCACTCGCTGGTTTCATTGTTCTGGCGGATCAAGCAGTGGTGGAGAGACTTTTTGTGCGTGCCGCCACCTTAGCGCAGCCTGCAGGTGTTATAAGCTGCTGATTCTTCCGCTGTCAAGCACACATGTAGAGCTGTACACTGTGTTCAACTGCCGTTCTCGCTCACACAACGCACCTCCTGATCGTCTATCATGAAGTGGTACACCCTGTGAGTGAGGTCCCTGTTAACCATGCTGGCAAGCGACTCAAACTCGGCCGGCAGCGCCTTGTTGGCAGCAGACTTGGGCAGCTGGTGAGCCTTGGCCAGCAGCAGCAGCAGCTTGTAGGTGTGGATCAGCACCCGCGTCTGCAAACGGTTAGGCAAGGGCATACAGCAGCCGTTAGAGATGTCAAGTACGCTTCAGCAGCACATAGACTTGGGCAGAGTGACGCTGGTGATCCAGTTCCGCTTGGTGCATAGATGTTGTTGCCAGGGCTGGTGCAGGGCTTCTTTGCCCAGCTACCCAGCCTTACCATCACGGCGTGCTACAAATGTTTAGGAACTGTAGGTGCGACAACAAGCCGGGGCAAATTATGAACATCACTGCTGTCTGCAGCAGCAGCAGTAGCAGCAGAAGCATGCCACCGTTGCTGTTGTTCAAGGAGGGACTCTGCATCGCTGGCGATCCTAAAGTCCACATTGAGTACGCTGAGTACTACCAAAGTGTACAAAATACGTATTGCTGTCTCGTGGTAAACAGCTGCGGCACCATGTCGTGCTGCAGGCGAGTGCTTCATTACGCCACCCATGCATAGGGAGACGCCCTGGCTACGGAGCGCATCTAAATACCTGTCAAATTTGATCAAAGACCCCTTTGCAAGCGTTTAAAGCATCGCCGCTGGCTGGCTGCAGGAGTCAAACAGTAACCACCTGCACGGCACACCTGACGCGCAGCCTCGGAGGTTGCTGCTCCTACCAATAGTCGCGCATTACGACTTGCGTACTATTCAACAAACATCAGAGAGCATACATGCAGCCATGTACGCTTGTGTGGCCTGCGGTTTCTATCGTGGCAGAAACGGCCAGCTCGTTCTGCCAGTGCAGAACGAGCTGCGGTCCACAGATGATATCTATGAAGCTTTACAGTAATGCTGTGCCAATCCGTGCGGACGCCGTGCTTCTCGGTGCATGGGTTTCGCAGCATGTCGCACAGCAAGCCGACCAAGTGCAGATTGCCAATCAGTGTGTTCCGTATCAAACACAACCTATAACCCGTCGCTGCCACATTTACAGGTGGCAAGGTTGTGCCACACTTACAGGCGGCAAACCAAGTCCAGCAGCGCCACAGGTACCAGAACAAGGCACACCCGCACACCTGGTGGTCCACGATGGCAGGCATGGCCATGATGGTGTTGACCAGCACTGCCAGCGCATCCAGCAGGCCCTGCATGCGCTTGCACAGCCCAGCAGCCAAGCGCCGCCTGTCTCGCGCCATCTCAGCTGCATCAGAGTCTGGGGTTTGTGCAGTGCAGCGTGGGGCCAAGGCAGCGGCAGCGGAGAGAGCAGCGATGTAAGCCGGCAGTCTTAGGCGGGTCAGTGCAGCAAAGGAACGCAGTGCGGCTGTGGGCTGGTGTGCATTAATCTTGTAACGCCTGCTCTGCTGCCTGCTTCAGGGACTGGACTCGACACAAGGAGTTCATAATGGTGCAAGCAGCAGCTGACGTGGCTCTAGCACAAGTTCAATGGCATCACCAGATGTAAAACTTCACATTAATAAGAAGATAGCCCTATGCGGCTCCTAGCAAGGATGCATGGAGTCCATCACCCACCCTGCACCATTCCCGCCTTGAGGTGGCATGCCACCAGCCGTTCAACCTGCCCCAGCCCCTCATCGATGTACGCCAGCACGGCTGCAGCACACGGCTGCGCCGTCTTGTCTGGCAGCAGCATGCCAGGTGGCGGGGCTGCTGCTGCGTGCCTGCGTGTCTGTCTCGCAGTCGCCGACCAGGGTTTGGATCTCGAGCGCAGCGGTCTTCAGTGGCACTAGGTCATCAACACCTGGCCAACACAGGTGCCACAGCAATGCACAGTCAAGTTTAAAGATCATTGTCTGCTGAGCGGACTAATGTGGGTTGTGCTAGTGAGTCTTTGCATGTGAGACAAGTAAGTCAAGGGAAGCCACAAAACCACGCCGCCCCTTCAGCCAAACAGCCCCAGCTCCTTACCAAAACAAGCAGGGTACAAGCAAACCAAGCCCTGCACCGCCCTACAATTGTTCAAACTCGAGCTGTGCTGCAGCTGCTCAGCATCCTCTACCCACCACAGAAGCGTATGTACATCCAGCAGTGCTCTAGCCAGGCTGACCGACTTGACCTCAGGCTCCTCCTGCTGCAGCGCTGACTCAGCGGCCCACCGTGCCAGCTCCGCATGAGCAGGCAGCTGCTGCCGCTGCCGCTGAGGCCCTGCTGCAGCCCCTGCTGATGCTTGGCCAGCGGCTGGGCTGTTGAGTTGGCGCCCCAGCAGCACCAAGCACTCGACGCAGGTCTGTGCTTCCTTGAAGCAGCTGTGGCGCATGAGTCTGTCGATGCAGGCTGTCAGCTGCGGCAGTCGAGGCATCACCGCTGCAACAACTGCAGCACCAGCATCAACACCAACACCAGCAGCTGCTGGCGGTGGTTGATGTTCACCCTCAGCTGCTGTGTCCTGTTGCTGCTGCTGCTGCTCCTCTGGTGCATATGATCCATCTTCCAGCGGCAGAAGCCTGAAAAGTGCTGCCAGCTGCTGCGTGGCATCTGCCAGCTTCAGCAGCTGCTGCAGTGCGTTGGCTGACAGCTGCTCCAGCGTCTCATGGCCTTCACCAACACCAGTGCTGCTGCTGTTGCTGCCGCTGGCTGACCGGCCGCCATGCACTGTTGTCTCCATGATGAGCTACGGCAGCAGCGCGTCAGGCAGCAGCAGCAGCATCAGCACCAGCAGACATCAACTACAAGCTAGCCACAGCTGTTGCCACAGTGTTGTGCAGGCTGACCGAACACAAGACGCACAGACCCGATGCAGGGACATTGCATGAGTCCATAACGCAAGCACCTCACAGCACAAACAGCCGCTTACTGCAGACCAGCTGATGCACAGTTGGACATAAACAGCCCATCAGCAGGCTATCCTCCCCCAACCCCCACCCAGAGCACCTTGAACACTTGAAACAGTGCAGGTCCCAGCACCAGCACCTCATCTGTACTGGGACCACCAGTGGCAGCACCAGCGCCAATGGCACCAACACCACCGCTGCCGCGCTACCCAGCTGCTGCGGCTGCAGCAGCGCTGAAGCAGCAGCAGCTCCTTGTGCGCCCTCCAGCAAGCTACAGCAGCTGCGCAGCACAAACGACCTGAACTGGTCGTTGCGTGCCAGCTGCTGGTGGTAGGCAGGCCGCTGTTCGTCGTAGCCGTGTGGCAGCTGCAGCAGCCCGTCCTCGGTGATGGCTGAGCACAGTGCAGCCAGGCAGGCAGCTGACAGGCGTGGCGGCTGCCGCGTGACTGGCGTGAAATATGCACTCGGCTTGCCACGCTTGTGACCAGCAGTCGCCTGAATTGCAGAGTACGATTGCAGCAAAATCTTAGACGAGCAAACCTATCAAGCTGTTGGTTGGCGTGCAGCATTGCGGCTGAGCAACGTGAAGTTGCAGGACATTGCGGGATGCTGTCGTGGTGACTGGCATGCATCCCTGGCTTTGCATGTGCAGCATCGCTGAGCGCAGCAGGTACAGCTGGCAGGCACGAGCCCAGCCACTGCACCTGCTGCTCGCCGCTCGCGTCTGGCGCCGTGCCACCTGCAGCAGCAGCGGCTGATGCTGCTGGTGCACCGCGCTTACTGCCCTTCCTGCCGGGTGCCTTGCTGCCTTCCAGAGCAAGGCTTGCAACGCTGCTGTACAGCTCAAACAGCCTCAGCATCTCCTCACCCAGCTGGGCAACCCTGTCAGGGTCCTGCAGGGTTGCAGGGGCGCGGCAGAACGATGTCTGCTGCAAGGTGTAGGGCGGAGGTCCAGCTGGCGCTCGTGTAGGACAATGCTCTGCATGCACTACACCAGCTGAGCAGCCATGACCATGCAGAGTGGTACAGCATTCGACCCGCCTGTGAGTAAGCAGTGCTGGTACCATCATCATGGGCAGCGGTAGCTGCACACTGAATGTCCTCGCTTGGGAGCCTCTGCTTGGTCCCCTCCTCCTGCAATCACCTCCTCTTCCATTTTTTTTTGGCAAATTTACATGCATTCCAAATTACATGTGCGCAGGTCTGCCGCCGCTGCTGCTGCTGCTGTGGGAATGCCAGGTTGGGCTGGAGACCATGGGCTCACCCGTGTTGCTGCAGCCGGCTGCTCCTCCTTGAGCTGCTGCACCTCAGCAACCACGTCCCCAGCACCACCTGCAGCACCCCCAGCAGGTTGGAGGCATGCATCTGCCCCAGCAGGCCATCCGGCAGCAGCGGGCTGAGGTCGGCAGCCTGGCCCAGCCCGAAGTCATCAAGGGTGGCTTGAGAAAGCCTGCCACGCAAGTTGACAAAGCAAGCCTGAAATGATGCATTGGAATATCGCAGCAGCAGCAGAAGCAGCAGCACAGTAGGTCGGCACGGATGCAAGGGTGCAGCGCACATGCCACAGCAGATGCCAGGGCTGCGCCACCATGATGCCACTGCAGCGTTGCCACAGCAGCACCACACAGGGACGGTAGTCAAGCTGGCTGGCAGCGTCAGCGCCAGCATCCCTCTGCTGAAGCACAACAAGGTACAGCCAGCGCTGAGCGCCCACCTTGAGAACCGAGCTGCTGTGCTGGTCACTGGGCCTGCCCAGTTGCTGCCAGACTCCCCAGGCAGCATTGTGGCCAGCTGGTGCACGCAGCGCAGCAGCACTGGCAGCGGCTCGTGCAGCACAGCCTCGCCCTGCATGGCACATTGACACGGCATGCATTGAGCAATGGCTAAATCCATAACGCTCAGCTTCTGTGCTGCAGTGGCTGCATCAGGACTATGACGGTCAAAAAGGGCAGCTGCAGCGGCATGACAACAACCTGCAAGACAGCTTGATGCGTCTACGGCTGGCTAGGCAGCTGCTGCATCAGCCTGGTCGCACTCACATGCACCAGGCCGGCACACTGATGCAGCAGCAGCGGCGGCTGCTCCCTGCTGCTGCTGTCAGGTACGAAGCTGCGTAGGTGCGGCAGCAGCAGCTCCGACAGCAGCTCATGGGATCCAGGGTCTGCTTCAAGCACCTGCAGCACAACACAGCAGGGGTGCGTGTTTTGGCTGTCATTGTGCCACTACAGTACAATAAGCGTCTGTTCAGTGAGCGCAGGCATGTGTCCTTGCTGAAGCCCTCAGGCTGCCCCAGCCATGCATAGAGGAGCTGGATTCAAGCGCAAAGCGCGCACAGCAAGCAGGTCGCATATACGAATGTTTGCCACCAGGGTGCTGTCACAGCAGCAGTGTCAGCGCACCTGCAGCAGCCCCTTGTACAGGGCTTCCCTGACTGGTGCCTGCTGAGTCAGCGCACGCCGCAGCACAGCAGCCAGCTCCTGCAGCAGGTTGATGCCGCGGCCCCCTGACAGCGATGACACCTGGCTCAACGACGCCTGGAGGCGCAGCAGCAGCAGCCGCAGCAGCAGCAGCAGCAGCATTTTGTGAACAAAGCATTCCACACGCCTAAGCCGCTGGACGACACAGTGTCAGCACGTGCAGCAATGGCGATACTGCCATTGCTGTCAGTCCCATGAGTCGCACGGGCTGCTGCCTTTGACTTGGCAATTCTTTTACCTCCCAGCTGATACCGCCGCAACATTGCTTGCCGGTGATCAAGTTTCAAGAGGCTGTGGCCCTAACTCAGCAAGGCAATCAGCACAAGTCATTCACTCCTTGCGGGCCCGGCTCACCTGGCTGCAGCTGGCCTCGCTGATGCTGCCGCTGAGTGGTGCAGCGGACTGCGGGGCGTCAGCCAGGTGCTGCAGGATGAGGCACAGGAAGCCACGGATGGCCACAAGCCTGCACACACATGCATCAGGGAGTCAGCTGTTGTGGACTGTCGTTGCTGAGACCAAACAACCAGCTGAGCGGGTGTTTCACTGCCTGGGGCAGTTGTGTCGCTGCCTGGCCTGAGATGGAGGCCATGCAAAGTTAAAAGCATGAGAGCCGCAGCACATAGAGGCCAGGTCTCTGGCTGCACCCAGCAGCTGTGACGGGACCACCATAATGCGCAGCGCATGTGGTTGAGATCATGCGCGGGTTGGTGCTGCCGACTTCGCTGCAGGCTTAGTAATCCGGGCATAGCCACTGCTGCCCACCTCCCCCCCACATCTTGGCGGTACATCATCTTGCGCAGAAGCATGACCACGTGGTCCTGCAGGTCGCTGCGAACCCTGCGCAGCGCAAGCAGCAGGGTTTGTGCACACAGCGGTTGAACACATGAGCGCAGAGCTCCCCGCCATAAAGGGCTGTGCACGGCATCAAGTGGCGCCAAGCGCATGCGTGCCAGCAGGAGACACACGGCTGTGCAGGGGCCAAAACCTACATCGCAGACGGCTGCACATGGTTCGTGCCAGCGCTTGCGACCGAGTCACCTGCACAGCGGCCAGAGAGCCAGCAGCAGCACCAGCGCGGCGTCCGCGGACAGCCCTGCAATGCTGCACAGGCATTCCTTCAGCTGCGGCACGTAGCTGCTGAGCAGCGCAGGCTGCTCCCTGCAGATGCTTGACAGCAACAGCACATGTGGCAGCGCCGCATCCAGATTGCCGCATGACAGCTGCCCCTGCAGGAGAACCGCGGCAGCAGTGCGGAAGCTCAACGTGTGCTTGCGTTGTGTCGCTTCTGTGGGTTTCCTGTATGGTAGGGGCACGCACAGGCAACTGCAGTAGCTGTCAGCATGGTTGAGTTAGTTTTGTTAACTAACCAGCACCGTGCCCCAAAATGCAGCTAGAAATCGCTTGAGCTGCAGCGGAACAGCCCCACTAACCTGTGCCACCTTCAGCACCTCTGTGCGCGCCTCTGCATGCACCTCGAAGATCTCCTGCAGCAGCAACAGCCCCAGCCGCACAGCCCGGGCACCTGGCGTGGCTTGCGGTGGCATGCTGCCCCCCCTGCCACACCTGGCCGCCATCACCACATGCAGCGGGCAGCTGCAGGGTGTGGCGAGCAGGGTTGAGGCCAGCTGCAGCAAGCCAGGGCACACCAGCTCACTCGCATAACAGCTGCACCTGCAATGCGCACCCAGAGGTCCCGAGGAGCAGCAGCACGTGAGCATCAGTTCTGAGCGCCCGTGGCTTCACCCATGGCAAGTGTTACAAATGCAGAACAGCGTTGTCGCAGGGTCATGCAGCCCTGGCTTTGATTTGAACATACATTTTTACACACACATATCCACACATGGGTGCACACAATCACATGCGCTCGAACACTTCACGCCCAAGCAGTGCTGACATGAGCATTACAAGAAAAAAGCCACAGCTCACCTCACAGCCTTCAGCAGTCCCTGCTGCAGCTCCTGCAAGCTGGGCCCACTGCCAACAGCAGGCAGCGCTGACATCCATCTGCTGCTGCTCGCTCCGCTGCCAGCTGCTGCCTCATCCTCACATGCCTGCTGCACAGCCTTCCTCAGCAGCTGCTGCAGTGGCTGTTCCAGCTTGTGGTGGCGAGCCATGGTGAGCAAAACCTGCGACAGTAGGTGCTGCAGTGAAACCAAAAGACCATGGACATGTGTAGCATCACGCACATGAAGGCATGTCT
This sequence comes from Scenedesmus sp. NREL 46B-D3, assembly GCA_014080715.1. NCBI lineage: Eukaryota > Viridiplantae > Chlorophyta > Chlorophyceae > Sphaeropleales > Scenedesmaceae > Scenedesmus > Scenedesmus sp. NREL 46B-D3. The sequence continues at coordinate 120,562 of JACERP010000096.1, read as the reverse complement.
GGACCCAACTTGCATGCACTTGAGCTGCGTTCTGTGGCGTCAGCCCGGATTTGCAGCTGCTGCTGTGTGCTGCTGTACGCTGCTTTGCTGGTGGCAGCTGCGCTCTCACCACACCCAGTTGAATCTGTTGACTGGCTGGGGGTTCACCTGCAGCAGGAAGTGGTCACTGTTGACGCCATGTGTCTTGAACCACTTGTGCCACTCGCTCCCCAGCGCAGCATCATACTTGAGCAACGTGGAGATGTGCATCAGCAGCGTCGCCTCCACCTGCAGCAGCGTTGCACCAGGCAGAGGGCCGCCAGAGCTGCCTACAGGAACACTGCCTGCTGTCACTGCTTGATTCTGCGGTTGGCCCTCCAAGTGGCTGAACAGTCGGCGCAGGCCTGTGAGAGCCAGCTGCCGCGCGCCGCGTGCAGACAGCAGCAGCACCTGGTATAGAATTGGCGGCAGCTGCTGCAGGCTTGCAGCTCTGCGGCAGCAACAGGCCGCAGCACAGCAGCACGGCTAGTTGGACATTTGTGCACAAGCGTAAGCATGTGCATGAACGTGAGAGGGGTTTCACTGCTTGCCCAAAACCTTGCAGCCTGCTGGCTGGCAAAGCAAGAATAAGCTATCAACCGCCTGCTCTGTCACCAAACAGGGTGCTCGTCCTGCAAACCTAAGACGACCTTACCTGCACGCCATGATGCCTTTCTTCACCGCCTTCTCCAGCTGCTCCTGTGTCAGCGGCAGCGCTTTCAGCAGCTGCAGCAGCTGCCCAACCTGCTCCGGCCGCCTCTCCCAGCCGCAGTTCAGCAGCCTATTGGCTGCTTGGTCTCTGTAGAAAGCAACTGTGGAACCGCCGGCTGCTCCAGCGCTGACTGCTGCTTCTGCTGCCTCGCCAGTGTCGCCACCTGCTGCAGGAGCGTCTGGCATGAGGTCGTCTGCAGGAGCCGGCGCTGCGCAGACTGCCGCCAAGCAAGGCGGAAGCAGCTCCAGCAGTGCCAGGCAGTGAGGCTTTGACACCTCTACGCCTGACAGGCACGCGTACAGCAGAGGTGTGAGGTCTGCCAGCTGCTGCTGCCAGCTGGTGTCGAGCTCTGGCAGGAAGGCAGCGGCCAGGTCAGCAGCAAGCTGCGGCTGATCCTCGGGCAGGCTGTGCAGCCAGCCTGGCAGCGCACCAAACAGCGCACTGCGCAGCGAGGTGCAGGCAGCGGCGTCTGCTGGCGCTGCAGCTGCGTCAAAGGAAGGTGCACGCGTGGCTTGCAGAATCACCTTCAGCACCTGTGTTGTGATGGAATGTGAGGTCAGCAGAAGTATGCACGAGGTCAACTAGCATGCCAGCTCCAGTGCCAAGCACTGTCAAGTCGCTGGCGAACGTACAGCAGGTCACATAGTCCATGACCATCTCGGCTATTTGTAACGTGCAGGCTGCCAGGCCCGGTCGCACCTTGGAAACCTGCGGTGACAGCTGCTGCAGTAGGGCTGCTACATCCTTCATCACCGCTTCCTGCCCATGCTGCATGACCAGCCGCATGTGCTGTTCATGAGCGTTGGCTGCTTGGCTGCCTATCACGTACTGGCTAGCCCTGCTGCTGCCAGTGGACAGCAGCGCACTGATCAGCTCCGACGACATGCTGCGCACACCACGTCCTGCTGAATATCACCGTTGTCAAATTTTAGCGGGGTTCTGGCTGAGCACCCGAACGCGTGTTCATCTTGGCATAGCAAAGCTCAGCATGCTGGGCATGTGCTGCGGTCAGTGCTGACCCTGGATCCAGCACAGATGCCGTCGAATACAAGCATAAATGCAAAATCTCGCGTGTACCGCTTGCTCCTGACGTGCCGATTCGGAACAACGCAAAGAAGTCCTGACAGCTTTTGAACGAGCATGTAACATACCAGTGGTATGGAGGTGGCAAGCGATCTGGTGTGGCGTGGAGCAGTGTTGCTCTCGCTTACATTGATCAATTTGGTACACGCCTGCGTTTCATATAAAAATTAGGCACCGTTCAGCGCAGCTGCAATTTGCCGCGCCTGTTGATTGCATAGTACCAAAGTCATTCTTTGAGCAAGAGGCCGACCATGTATGGATTGGGACATCCAACGAGTCAACACACGAGCAAGCAGGAGGGCTTGCCAACATGGGCAGTCGAGGCCCAGCAGCACATGCCACTGCACGCTGCACAGTAGCAGCAGCAGCCAGAGCCATGCTTGGGTGTGAACAACATATACAAGTGCACCATGAGCAGCAGGTATGGCAGCAGATAGCTTTGGTGCACAGCATGCTTAGCACACAGCAGCATTCAGCGCATGCCATCCTCCTGCATGCCATCCTCTGCACCTCAGCAGGCTCTGCGCTTGCACCCAACAGAAATGAGCAATGGTCCCAGCAGCGCTTCTTTCAAACGGCTAGTTCTGTCAGCAGGCAACCGCACGCAACATGCTGCATGGGGTGTCAGATCTCGTCAACCTTCTGGAAGCAGCAACAGGGCTGCCTGCAGGAACAATGCTGCCACAGCCATGCAGCGTGCAGCTGACATCATGTTTCAGCAACACGTGTTTCAGGCGCAGCAGCTGCAGCTGCAGCAGGCGGCCTCACCTGCACCTGCCAGCAGCCGGCACAGCTTAGGCACAGCTGCTGGGCTGGCGGTCCTTCTGACAGCTTCTGCTGCCTGCCAGCCGGCTGATGCAAGCTCGGCAGCGCTAAGCTGCACAGCAGCGGCACAAGGGCACGCAGGGGACGAGCAGCAGCAAGAGCTCAAGCAAGGGCAGTGCTGCGGCCAAGTGATAGAGGTATGACTTGCAGGGCGCAGGGCAGGTGCAGCAATGTTTCCTTCAAGCACACAGTGCACCTGCCACCGTGCTGTTGTCTGCGATCTATCTGTTGCAAAGCCTTGTGCAAGCGCACTAAAAAATTCTGCCTGCTTGCACTGTTTGTGCTCAATGGCTGGTGGCTTGGTCTTATGTACTAACAGTTTCTTGCAGGCATACGTGCTCTGTCTGTGCTGACGGATGTGTTGGTGGGCTGCGCACAGGAAAATGGCACGGCTATGATGGGTGCGCATACATGCTGAACGAACCCCTCTTGTGTGGAATTCCAACCGGGCCCACCTTCTCCTGTTGCTTGGTTGTGAAAGCACTCCGTGCTGCTGCTGAGTCCCTGTCGTTGCTGGGAGCACTGCAGCGGCATCTGGCTTGAGGCAGAGCTACCCCAGACGATGCAGCAGCTGCAACTGCTGGCAGCAGGCGCGGAGCGCTCAAGCCTGGGGGTACCTGCGCCGCTGTGGTTGGCAGAGAGGATGTCAGGCACGTTGCATGGCTGGCGCCAGGGGGAGAGACACAGCGCACGGCCAACTTGGGGCTCTCAGAGGCGGTGGGCATGGAACATGTGTCACTGGCAGCTCTACTGTGGGTGACTGCAGCAGGGTGGTGCACCAGGCGGCACCGTCGAGGGGTCGAGCGCTTTTGCAGGGCGTCATGTCGAGCATTGTTCAGAGTTTCAGTTGATAGTCCTTTGTAAGATGTGCTGAGCTGGTTGGTGCTTATTGATGCTGCTGTGTAAGCACACAATGCAGGCCGCCTGCCACGGCATATGCCGTGTGTATGCATATGGAGCAAGTGCTGCAGTTTCTGATGGTTTGTTTGGGGTGTAAGGCCCTGCCTGCGCCTCACAAATGCAGTGTTGCAGCAACTGCGTGTCCATGCCTATGCAGCAGAGCACATGCTGTTGAGACGCAGTGTTGGCGCCTTGGAAATTTAGGGATTTGATGTGGACGAGTGCATCACAATATTGAACATGCCATGGCCTGATATGATATGATATGATATGGCCATGCACTCATCAGGTGCCTGTTTTAAGGTCGATTACTGCCAGGACAGCGGCTCCAGGACATGTGTAAGAGAACGGATTTGAGACGGCTCCTGGACTCCAGGTAAATGTAAAGCAGCATACCTTCATGTGAAAAAGCAGCAGCACTCTAACGCTTCATGTGTACTGATGGATGTCTTGCACATTCTGGAAGTGGTGGCTTGCGCTTTGCGCCAGTGTGAAACATTGGTAGTGCCAGGCCCACAGCCAACATAGCACCAGATACCTTACCTGGTAGGTAACATAGGTGTTGTACCCTAGCACCCGGCTGATTGTGTTAGTGGCTGAGCTGGCTGCAACCTAAACCCTGCGCTAACATTCACCCTGCATGTAAGTCCTGCTTGTAGAGTTGCTCAACCAATGCATATGTTAAGCTTTCCTGTACTACTGTAATGTTTAGACCTGGAGCAGCCAGTGAAACCTATCACTTCTCCCATACCTGCTGTGCCTGCTGTGCTACCCTGCATACATTGATCGCTATATAGCTGTCAGGGCCACAAAAAGCTTGAAGGCAACTACTGCTTTAGTTTACACAGAGGTCGGCAGCCACACCAGCAGAGATGGGCAAGGAGAAGCACAAAAAGGAGAAGAGCAAAAAGCACAAAAAAGAGAAGTCTCGCAAGCGCGATCGCAGCAGCTCGGCGTCTGGCAGCGATTCTGAAGAGGAAAGGGCGCGCCAGAAGGCTGAGAAGAAGGTAGGTACAGACTGCGACAGCAGCTGCTCTGCACAGTTGGGGGACATTCACTGCCGTAGCCTGCATCGTCACTTCATGGATGTAAAGCCATGGTTGCATCAAATACCTGAAAATTTTACAGGACAGTGCATGGCTCGGCAGCTTATATTGTAGTAGGCTGCATCACTCGCTGCTGCTGCTGCTGCTGCTGCTGCTGCTGCTGCTGTTGCTGCTACTTGTACTGCTGTTGCGTGTGCTGGGTCTCAGCGCTGCACACTGTTCTGAGCTGCTGCTTGTTGATGCTTGCAGGCTCGCAAGGTTGAAGAATACTGGAACAAACAGGCCAGCAAAGGCCAGACAAAGTGAGCTGGCAGCACATGCCTGCAGTTGCACTGGCAACTGACTCCTGCAAGCTCGCTTGGTGCATGGCTGCTCAAACCTCCCGCATGACATGTGTTTGGTTGCCGCGACCATGATAACTGCTGCTTGTGTTGCTGCTGCTTGTATATTGCACCACGACAAATGCTGCTGGTATGGTGAAAGTGCTCCCTGCATCGCTGGTCATGGTTCTAGTTGCATCTACCTGCTGAATCCGCTGCATGGTGCCGAGTCCTGACCAGCCAAACTGCAGCGGTGTTTCAGCAACCAGCAACACACATCTAATGTGCTGTTGCTGTTATGTGTGTGTTCCTACGGCCTGTGACTTTGTTCCTTGGTTGGCTGCAGGTTTGTATGGGGCAAGAAGATTGAGCGAGATTTGATGATGGGCAAAGATGTGAAAGAGTTCACAGCAGCAGCAGTGCAGCGCAAGCATGAAGAGCGCATGGTGAGCAGCAGCAGCAGCAGCAGCAAGAGGAGGCCATAACATGAAACGTCATGCATTGCAGCGCTCTCCTGCAAGCTGTGCCGACGCTGACCTAGGGGGCCAACGCGGCAGTGGCAGTGGCGGCAGCGGGGGTGCACCAGGTAGCTCTGCGGCAGCAGCTGCAGCAGCAGCATGGCGCATGTCTGCATGGCACAGGCAGTGGTTACACAGCATGACTGGTGGCAGCAGCAGCCGGGCCGTGAATGAGGGCAGGCTTGCTGCAGCTTGCGGTTACGTCCCGCGCACAGCACGCGTGTTGCTTGTCTCTCCTGCTTGGCCTGCAACGTCTGCATGCATGCTCTTCTAGGCGCCGACGCATGTGTGGGGGTGAGTGGCAGATGCACGCGCCTTGCTGGTGTCTTGTGCAGGCTGAGATTGAGAAGGTGCAGAAGCGGCGCGAGGAGAAGCAGGCAGAGAAAGAGCGCATGGAGGAGGAGCTGGTGAGGCAGCAGCAGCGGCAGCAGCAGCAAGAGAAGCAGGAGCAGCGGCAGCAGCACAACAGTGGTTTGCGTGTAGTGCTGATGCGTGATGAAGTTGAGGTCACGTGAAGTACCGTGGAGGCGGCAGCCACAGCCGCTGATGCAGGAGGCAGCTGTAGTGACACAGCAGGTGGCAGCGAGCTGGTGAGGTTGTTGGATGGCTCAAGCAGCAGCAGAAGGCTGAGGCACAAAGCAGACTGTTGGGGCTTCAGAGCACGTGCAGCTGCTCAGCGTTCCGGCACCTGTCGCGTGCATCCTGTGCAGCTGTCGTGGTTCTGAGCATGCAGTTGCTGCACTCTCCACTATCGCTTTTTGTTGCGTTGCAGGCGCTGCTGCAGCGACAGCGGCTCGCTGCAGAGGCTGTTGAGCAGGAGCAGAAGGAGGAGGAGTTCCACCTTCAGCAGGCACAGGTGTGGCTGGTTGGGCATACAGCAGCGCTGCCCATGCAGACAATCATACAGGCAATTACACATGTGACATGGCAGCCACGTAGGTGTCTGCTACATTAGACAGGCAGTCATACATGTGACATGGCAGCCACGTAGATGCCTGCTACATCATACAGGCAGTCATACATGTGACATGGCAGCCACGTAGATGTCTGCTACATTATACAAGCAATCATACATGTGACATGGCAGCCACGTAGATGTCTGCTGCATTATACAGGCAATCATACATGTGACATGGCAGCCATGTAGATGTCTGCTACATCATACAGGCAGTCATACATGTGACATGGCAGCCACGTAGATGTCTGCTGCATTATACAGGCAATCATACATGTGACATGGCAGCCACGTAGATGTCTGCTGCATTATACAGGCAATCATACATGTGACATGGCAGCCACGTAGATGTCTGCTACATTATACAAGCAATCATACATGTGACATGGCAGCCACGTAGATGTCTGCTACATTATACAGGCAATCATACATGTGACATGGCAGCCACGTAGATGTCTGCTGCATCATACAGGCAATCACACATGTGACATGGCAGCCACGTAGATGTCTGCTACATCATACAGGCAGTCATACATGTGACATGGCAGCCACGTAGATGTCTGCTACATTATACAGGCAATCATACATGTGACATGGTAGCCACGTAGATGCCTGCGACATCATACAGGCAATCATACATGTGACATGGCAGCCACGTAGATGTCTGCTACATTATACAGGCAATCATACATGTGACATGGCAGCCACGTAGATGTCTGCTACATTATACAGGCAATCATGCATGTGACATGGCAGCCACGTAAATGTCTGCTACATTATACAGGCAATCATACATGTGACATGGCAGCCACGTAGATGTCTGCTGCATTATACAGGCAATCATACATGTGACATGGCAGCCACGTAGATGTCTGCTACATTATACAGGCAATCATACATGTGACATGGCAGCCACGTAGATGTCTGCTACATTATACAGGCAATCATACATGTGACATGGCAGCCACGTAGATGTCTGCTACATCATACAGGCAGTCATACATGTGACATGGCAGCCACGTAGATGTCTGCTGCATTATACAGGCAATCATACATGTGACATGGCAGCCACGTAGATGTCTGCTGCATTATACAGGCAGTCATACATGTGACATGGCAGCCACGTAGATGTCTGCTACATTATACAAGCAATCATACATGTGACATGGCAGCCACGTAGATGTCTGCTACATTATACAGGCAATCATACATGTGACATGGCAGCCACGTAGATGTCTGCTACATTATACAAGCAATCATACATGTGACATGGCAGCCACGTAGATGTCTGCTACATTATACAGGCAATCATACATGTGACATGGCAGCCACGTAGATGTCTGCTGCATTATACAGGCAATCATACATGTGACATGGCAGCCACGTAGATGTCTGCTACATTATACAGGCAATCATGCATGTGACATGGCAGCCACGTAAATGTCTGCTACATTATACAGGCAATCATACATGTGACATGGCAGCCACGTAGATGTCTGCTGCATTATACAGGCAATCATACATGTGACATGGCAGCCACGTAGATGTCTGCTACATTATACAGGCAATCATACATGTGACATGGCAGCCACGTAGATGTCTGCTACATTATACAGGCAATCATACATGTGACATGGCAGCCACGTAGATGTCTGCTGCATTATACAGGCAATCATACATGTGACATGGCAGCCACGTAGATGTCTGCTGCATTACACAGGCAATCATACATGTGACATGGCAGCCACGTAGATGTCTGCTACATTATACAGGCAATCATACATGTGACATGGCAGCCACGTAGATGTCTGCTGCATCAAACAGGCAATCACACATGTGACATGGCAGCCACGTAGATGTCTGCTACATTATACAGGCAATCATACATGTGACATGGCAGCCACGTAGATGCCTGCGACATCATACAGGCAATCATACATGTGACATGGCAGCCACGTAGATGTCTGCTACATTATACAGGCAATCATACATGTGACATGGCAGCCACGTAGATGTCTGCTGCATCATACAGGCAATCATACATGTGACATGGCAGCCACGTAGATGTCTGCTACATTATACAGGCAATCATACATGTGACATGGCAGCCACGTAGATGTCTGCTACATCATACAGGCAATCATACATGTGACATGGCAGCCACGTAGATGTCTGCTACATTATACAGGCAATCATACATGTGACATGGCAGCCACGTAGATGTCTGCTACATTATACAAGCAATCATACATGTGACATGGCAGCCACGTAGATGTCTGCTGCATCATACAGGCAATCACACATGTGACATGGCAGCCACGTAGATGCCTGCGACATCATACAGGCAATCATACATGTGACATGGCAGCCACGTAGATGTCTGCTGCATTATACAGGCAATCATACATGTGACATGGCAGCCACGTAGATGTCTGCTGCATCATACAGGCAATCATACATGTGGCATGGCAGCCACGTAGATGTCGCAGGATGTCAGCGGTGTTAGCACCTGTTGCAGCGGTTGCAGCAGGCATGCACTGTCATTGTCCAACAGTCGCAGGTGTGGTGGCCGGCTGCAAGCGCCATCCGCCAGCTGCATCCATGGCTGCCTTTAAAATGCGATGTAGTCAGCCGCTGCAGCATTGCAGGATGCTGGGCATGCACAGGCAACAGCGGCTATTGCTACAGCCAGCAGTCACTTGTAGCAGGCACGAATGCAGCCAGCAAGCACACGTGCAGGCACGACAGCAATAGCGCCAGTGGAAGCAGGCATATCAACGCTATATCAAGGGCAGGCAGGCAGGCAGGCAGCTTGGCGTACAACTGAGCAAACCGGCCGTTGTATCCCCAACTCTGCTGCGCATGTCCCTCTGGCTGGGCCTGCTGCAGGTGCGTGCCGCGCGGCGCCTGGCGCAGGCGCGCGCCAAGCCCGTCGACTGGCTGGTGTGCGACCTGTACGGCCTGCAGCAGGACGAGGAGCACGAGGGGCACAACGACGACGCGGACGACTCCGAGGAGGAGCGCGAGCAGCTGCGGCGGCAGGTGAGGGCGGTTGGAGGGTTGTGCAGGCGCGCAAGGTGGGGCATGGGGCAGCTGCCGGTGTGGGGTGGCACTGTGGGAGGGTGGGAGGTTGATGAGGCACACAAGGTGGGGCATGAGGCAGCTGCGGCGGCAGGTGAGGCAGCATTGTGGGTGCTTGCTTGGTGGGTTGCTGAGAAGCACAAGGTGGGGCATGGGGCAGCGGTGGTGTGTAGGTTAGCATCGTGGGTGGTTGGTGGGCTGACATCAATAAATAATTACAAGGTGGGGTATGAGGCAGCAGTGGCGTGTGGGGTGCCTTTGTGGGCGGGCGCTGGTGTGAGATCGGCATGCACAAGTTGGGCCGGGTTGGGCAGTGAGTGGCAGAGGCAGCTTCCAAGGTTTGAAGGTATTGAGGTTTGATGAGGTTCCCAGTGGTGTGGTGCTTTTGCACAGGCATGCAGACGGGGCTAGGCAAGGCAGGCGGCGCAACTAGAGAGCCTGAGCAGGTGCAGCGGCAGGAACGAGGATGCCTTTGGCATGTTCTACCTGTTCCGGCATGCGCCCGTGCCGAGTGTGCAAGCAGTGATTAAGTCAGCATGAAAATGTGCAGCCATCATGCTCTGACTTGGCGCCCCGCAAGTTTGCTTGCATGCGTCACAGTTGCTACCAACTGCCTTTCATTTCACGCTGTGCACTGTTAGCAGACTAACATCTGCACACTAACACGGTCTGATCATGAAATGCAGCGTGCTGTGCAGAAGCCTTGGGTAGCACTACGCCTTTTGTGTGGCAGGCCTCCGACGTATTGTGGATGCTGCTCACCTTCCCGCAAGCAAGAGGCGGCGTAGCACTGCCGTTCTTCATGTGCAAGCGTCGCTGCACACCCACATGGCTGACATGGCTGGCACGTGCGCGGCCGGCCCTGCTGCCGCATCCTGTGCTGCTCGCTCTGCTGCAGGTCGAGGGCGACGAATGGACTGACAGCTTCCGGCACGGCGGCGGCGGCCGCGGCGGCCCCCGGGAGCCTCGCGAGCGCCCCGGCGGGTTTGCGCGCCCCCGGGGCGTCGCTGCTGAGCCGTACCAGGTCATGTTTGGGCTGCAGCTGGACGACCTGCAGGAGCTGCGGGACGAGATCAAGGGCTACCATGTGAGCCCAGTGACGTTTGTGTACTGACATTGTTGTTATGGTTTTTGAGGGTCAACAGAATGGCTGGGTTGCGTGGCATGCGTCTTGTAAAACAGTGCCGAGCGGGGCTGGATCGCGTGTGGGCTGCTGCTCGAGAGGGAGTACAGGAGCGGCAGCGTCAACTCAACTGTGGAGTTCAAGTGCTACCTTGTCAGGAGGGTGTGTTCCTGATGTTTTGGTTCAGCTACTGTGCAACCATGGGAGGTGCTGTTCAGCCTTGTTCATAAACGTATGGGGCGCTTGTGCGTGCGTGGAAGCGTCGGCGCATGGAGGGGTGTGCAACCTGGGGTTAGCAAGCGCGCCCAACAGGCGTGCTGTGGACTGGAGCCAGAGTGTCTGTAGGGAGTCGATGAGGCAGTGCAACACCAGCCGGGAGGCGTTGCTTGCACATGGTGAGGGGCACGCGCGGCTTGGGTGGAGGGACACAGGGCTGCCGCAGGGTGCTGCGGCGCGGCAGGTCCTGCTGCGGCTGCAGCTGCAGGATGGGTATGAGCTGCTGGGCGGTGTCAAGGCTGCGTTGTAGGCAGGTTTGGAACGCTGCCGATTGTCGCTGGCTAGGGTCTTTGCAGTGAAACAAGCAGTGAAACAAGGGAGATGCGTTGCAGGTGCAGCCGCACCAGGTTGTGGCTGGGATGCACCGCCAAATCACAGCTGCTGCTGCTGTCCACTGCACTGCCTCTGCCTCAATGCAGGTGTTAGAGTCGCACACGAAACTCAATCATCGCTGCTGTGCTGCACCTGCCACCGTCGACCCTGCAGGAGCTCGAGTCGCATGTAACGCCACTCAATGCCGAGTACTGGGGCTGCCTGCTGACACTGGCAGACCATGAGCTGGAGGCGCTCCAGCTGCGGGGCGATGCGGACAAGGCAGCCGGCGGCAATCATTACCAGCAGCAGATGCAGATGCAGCAGCAGCGGCAGTACGGCGGGTATGGCAGCGGGGGGTACGGAGGTGGCAGGGGGTACGGCGGGTTTGGGGGTGGCGGGTACGGGGCGGCAGCAGCAGCAGCAGCGGCTGCTGCAGACGTGCCGCCGCCGCGTGCGATTGGTGCGCCACTGGAGGGGCACGGCCCGGGTGGGGTTCACAGTGCGGTTCAGCGGGAGATTGAAACGCTGCTGTCAGGTGGGTAGCATGAAGGGCTGCACGGCTGCTCTACAAGCTCTGCGTGTGGTAGGATGAGGTGTCGGGCAGTTGCAGGAGTAAGGAAGGAGGCGGTGGTGTGGCTGCATGTTTGATGGCAGTTTGATGATGCATGCCATTGGCAGATGGCAGCTTTCTTGGTCTAGTCAGTTGTCGTTCTTCCATGGACTCTCCCTTGCGTGCCTATCCTGGCTACTTTGTCAAAGTTGTGTGCTTTACCTGCGCTCTTGGTTTGAGCATCATCTTGCAACTTGTCCCTGCGCTGCAGGTCAAACACACAACCAGCTGATGTCCATGGAGAAGGACATCCAGCGCCAGCTGGCAGCAGGGGAGGGAGACCCAGAGTACTGGGAGGTGTGCAGCTTGATCAAGCATGACAATGTACACATGTATTGTCTGGCTAAATCCAACACGTATGATGGTCAAACTGTACATTAGAAAGACAGAGAGCTCTAGAGGTGCGCAGCTGCTGGCAGTCCTGAGGTTGAGGCAGATTGACTTGGTACCACAGGAAGTAATCTGACCTGTTGATTTCCTGCGGCGCAGGTACTGCGCCTTGCTACCGCCCTCTCGCTGCTTGCAGCATCATGCAAATCAGCGCGTGTCTTGTGCTTTCGCTGCTGCCGCTGCTGCAGGCTGTGCTGCCGCGGCTCAAGATCCATGCTGCCAAGGCCCGGCTGCGTGAGATCAAGGCGCAGACGCTGGAGCAGCAGCTGGCTGCGCAGGAGGAGAAGCTGGACGTGGCTGCTGCTCTGGGCTGGCTGGATGACGCAGAGGAGGAGGAGGACGCCGCGCAGCGGTGGGTGATGCGGGGCTGGGGGTGGCGGCTGTGTGTGACGCTGGGGCGTTGCATGCTGGGAGGGTGGCGAGGCTGGCCGGCGGCGCTGGGGACGGGCGCTTGTGCAGCACAGCAGCCCGTGGATGTGCTGTGGCGGAGCTCTGCGTGGCAACCATATGAGTGGCAACCACAGACGCGATGCTCTCTGACCCGGTAGATCACGATAGCGGTCAGAAGCGCAGAATGCACTCACCTGTGTGTGCGTTGAGGTGAGGGTTGCTTGACTATTGGGGGCTGTGCTGTGCGTGTGCATTGCCGCACTGCAGGCGGCTGGGTGATGACGGCGTGGCCTTCCCCAAGGGTGCTGCCAAGGTGGTGGCGGAAGGCGACGTGCCACTGTCAGAGGATGAAGCGGACGCAGCAGCAGCAGCGGAAGGCAGACCGCAGCAGCAGCAGCAGCAGCGGCCGTTGCATCCAGATGAAGAGCTGGAGCAGCAGCAGGCTGCAGAGGCAGCCGAAGCAGCAGCAGCGGCGGAGCAGCAGCACAGCGACGACGAGCCGGAGCATCGGCGGCCGGAAGGTGAGCTGTGTGGGGCTGTGTCTATTGTAGACAAACACGGGATTGCCAGCGACTCAGGCAGCAAAAAGAGAGTATTTTATTTTTTGTGCCGGACCCGTGAGGTGCAGCTGGCACGACTCGCTGCTTGTGCTGATTGATGGCAGCAGAGGTTGCAGCACGGCAGGCTCTGCACCGGCAATGGTGGAGGTGCTGCTTGTCGGCAACGATGGCAGCAGCATGGAAGACAGCTGATGCCTCACCTGCCTCCTCCAGCTGTCAGTCATTGCAACATCTCACAGCACCACCATCAGCTGCCTCACACAGTGCTGCAACACAGACTGCTACCATTGGACTTCCGTACATCCTCTACCTCATCCCCTTGCGTGTCGTGCCGCCTTGTGTGCTGATGCAGCCAGCAGCAGCGCTGCCGTCGGCGCAGCGTCCCGCCGCGGTGCAGCTGCTGTCGCCGAGAGTGACGGCCGCCACAGCCCCCCGCCTGTCGACCCCTCGGAGGTCGCTGACGGCGAGCTGGAGGTCGTCAACGAGGAGGAGGACGCTCGCATGCTGGAGCTGCTGAGAGCACAGGTGCGGTGCTGGCAGCGCCGGCACATCAAGCCACCCTCAAACCCTGCTGCCCTATCTGCTCGTTGCCAGACTGCAGGCTCCCATTGTTGAGGCTGAGGCAGCACCCCACTTCGCAGCAACCCACCCTGTGTGCACCGCTTGATCCACGCGGGCGCGTCTTCTGCCGCACGCCGCGTGCAGGTTCGCATCAAGGAGGCGGAGAAGTTCATGTCTGCCGCTGACATTGCGGCGCGCCAGGCTGCCGGCACTGCAGGCGACCGCGCATACCAGAACCAGCTGCTGGACCCTCGCAACAGGTTCAGGGGCACGCACCCCATGATGCGCCAGGTGCGGGTGCTGCTGTCTCTGTGCCTCCCGGTCAGCGCGCGCCATCTGTGTGTGAGCGGATGTCGGTTTGCGCGCTGAGCAGCAAGCGTCACTGCTGCGTCGTGTCACAACAAGCACTGTGTGTGCGCACTGCCCCCTGTTGATCACAAGCGTCGCTCGTGGATGGCGGCAGGCTCCAGGTCGGCTGAAGCTCTGTGGCATGCCGGTGTTGCCTGACATGCGTGCCTGTGCTGCGCACTGCGGTGTCCACCGCACAGGTTGCTGGTGGCAACGTGGAGACTGGCGTCGCCAGCCGGCTGACGCTGGGCCGGCAGGAGGAGCAGCTGGATGAGCAGACGCGGCGCTTCAGGGAGCAGGTGAGGCTTCCTGCAGCCGGCTGGCTGGCTGGCTGGCTTAAGTTTAATGCTGCAGCTGGTTGCTTTGTAATGGTTGGCTGCCTGCTTGGATGGATGGATTGTTGGATGGTCGGATAGGTGTTCACTTGAGTGCTGCAGGTGGCTGCTTGGTTGTTGGCTGGCTGACTGGTGAAGCGCATACCGTGTACTGGGAAGTGTGTGTTCGGTTGGAACACATGATGGCAAGAAAGTTGAGCGGGCTTCAGCAGGCACGGCCAACAGTGAGTCCTTGGTGCTTGGCTTGACTTGGCTGCCGCCATGCTGCACAACCCTGAGCCACATGCAGTTCAAGCTGCTGGCACGTGTCGCTGCTGCTGCTGCTGCTGCTGCTGCTGCTGCAGGCGCTCAAGGCGATGGGCATCGATGAGGGTGACCGCAACTTTGGCTGCGAGGTGCCAGTGGAGGCGCAGGCCTACTGGTGGCACAACAGGTGGGTCGGCCGTCATGCAAACGCTGTGGAAGGGTGCGCTGGTGGGTGGCAGGGGCCTGCTGGCGATGCCGTTCGACTCGTCTTTGGCGAGGGGCCCTGCAGTCAGGCGTGTGGTCAGTAGCGTAGGGCAGTATCTGGGCCAGCAGTGTCTGTGTGAGTGATCCGTGAGGTGGCGGTGTGCATATTGAGGACGTTGTGCGAGCAGGTGATTGTCAGCTGGGCATCAGCAGACCAAGCATTGCCCAGCATGAGCATCGCCCCTCCTGTGGTTGCATTGCCACAAGTATCCACAGCCGCATGTGTCCAAGTTGCGCTTGTTCAGTGTGCAATGCCTGTGCGTTTGTCTCGGCCATTCACTGCATCAGCACACATGTGTTGTGGTGCCGCACCTTTCTTTTGTGGTTCCGCACCTTGCACCTTTTGCTGCTGCTGCTGCTGCTGCTGCTGCTGCTGCTGCTGCTGCTGCTGCTGCTGCTGCTGCTGCTGCTGCTGTGTAGGTATGCGCCGCGTAAGCCCAAGTACTTCAACCGCATCCACACAGGCTACGAGTGGAACAAGTACAACCAAACGCACTACGACACCGAGAACCCCCCGCCCAAGGTGGTGCAGGGCTACAAGTTCAACATCTTCTACCCAGACCTGCTGGACAGGAGCACGCCGCCAACCTACAGGTGCGTACAATCGTGGTGCAGGGCCTCTGTCTGCGCAGGTTGCTGCCGGCTGTTCTTGGCTCTGTCTTTTGGTTGTTGTGTCTTGCCTCCTGCCGGGCGGGAGGCAGCCGCCAGCATGCAGATGTGGCAGCTGTGGGATTGAGTGGTCGTGTTGTGCAGAGCAATGCGAGTACTGGCGGCTGCCGTGGAGTGGTTGTGGCTGGCCAAACCGCCAGCTCCTGGGAATGGTCGGGCCACCAGCAAGCGTGTGTGCATCAAGGATTGCAGCATACGCAAGGGTCTGAAGCAGGAGAGCTAGTCAATAATGTGGAGCTCTCTGAGCTTGTTGAGGTTGCGCTTTCTTTTGGTTGATGGTCTTCTTTTGATTCTTTCAAACCCATGAGCCTTGTTTGGCTCCTTTGCAGGTGGGCCCCACGTTGGTAATTCGGTTTTATTTTGTTTGGAGCACGGTACCTGGCGGTCTGGAGATGGAAGTGATGACGGACGACCAGCTGTGCCAGTCTTCCCTTCTCATTGCTGCAAGGCATGAAACAGCTGCTGCTGCTGCTGCTGCTGCTGCTGCTGCTGGCACTTGTTCTCTGTGCAGGGTGGAGGCGGACCCCAACGGCAGCAGGGACACCTGCATCCTGGTGTTCAGCGCAGGGCCTCCCTACGAAGACATCGCCTTCCGCATCGTCAACAAGGAGTGGGAGACCACGCAGCGGCGCGGCTTCAAGTGCACCTACGACCGCGGTATCCTGCACCTGTACTTCAACTTCAAGCGCGCACGCTACAGGCGCTGAGGGGGCTGCAGGGCGGGACTGGAAGGCAGGAACAGGCAGCCACGAAGCAGCAGCTGGTGCTGCTGGGGTTACTGTGTCTGTTGTGCAGTGGTGTGGGTGCAGCAACCGGCTGCACACCGCACACGTGCACGCACAGCTGAACATGTGGCTGGCCGGGCTAGCTGGTTTCACCTGCAGAACCTGGTCATCACTTGTGACTGTGTTATCAAATACTAATCAGTGACAGTGACGCACCCTTGCAGGGGCAGCAGGCCTGCTGCCGCAGGTGTGCAACAGCAAGCCGTTTGCTCCAGCAATGTTATTATTGCTCGGCGTCCTGCCGCACAGAAAGAGCTAGCTGAGCGCTCAGCTTCAGCACGCTTTACTGGACGATGAAGTGCAGCCCTTGAAGGCCCTAAATGCATGATGAGCGCATTGTGCAATGGAGCACTGGCACATCCTGCACATGTAAGTGTGATGCTTACGAGCTAGTCCGGGAGCGTTTTGGTGTCTGTTTGATGAGTTCGGTGGTTGGCAGAACCCAAGTGCATTAGCAAACCCGAGCGGGCGATGTCTGGCAGACTTTATGCGGCAAAGACAAGTAAGGTTGCTGCTTTCATACACAGTTGCTAACTGGTACGTAGCGATCCAGAGTTGGCACATTTGTTGCTTCCCAGTGATGGCATTACTAGTAGTGCTTCTGAAGTTACTGATTCTCTGAGTTCTGAGCTTGTTGAGGTTGCGGTTTCTTCCGGTTGATGGTCTTCTTTTGAGTTTTGTGGACCCATGAGCCTTGTTTGGCTCCTTTGCGGGTGGGCCAGTGGCCCTACTTTGGTAATTCGGTAATTCGGTAACTGACAGTGAGGATTGCTTCAAGATGCAGCTGTGCAGCAATTGCAGTACTGCCAGCGAACACGTTCTCAACAATTGAAACTTTGCGGCAGGCTTTTCTTACAGTTTTCCAAGCGCCTGCTGATGCGCAGCTCATAACATTCGTCATGACTGTACATCCATGTCAATGGCAACCATGGACAGCAGCGACACAAACTTTGGCCGCCACCCCACCTCGTTGCTGGCTGGCAACCTAAGTGCTGGTGCTGCTGATGACAGCCAGACGCAGGCTGTACACATAGCCTGCTGCAGAACTGCTTGTACAATGAAAGCATTGCACCGTGACTTTCACCAGTGCGTAGCAAGCACGCCATACAGTTGGCATGTGCCTGCAACAGGCAGCCCACTACTAGTGCTGCAGCAGCACTATGAAGCAGGGCTTGCACATAAGCTGTTCACTGCCTGCCTCCCAGCATGTGCTACCCTGGACAGCCAGTGCAATGCTGCAGTGTCACACAAACCAAGACAGGACACAGTGGCTGTTGCACACAGCAGTACACGTTAGCTTGCCAACTGAGTGTCCATTCATGACTCATGTGCCATGTCACTGACACAGCCATTCTTCTTCATTAGTGACCACCTGGCGTGTTGCAGGCACAGAGCACAATTCACCTGTGACGTCCACTGCTGCCCTGACAACTCAGCTTGCCATTATTTAGACTGACAGTAGAGAAAGGCAAGCCTCAAAGTCCTGCTTCCTGAAAGCCTCCAAGCCACACCATGCGCACAGTGTGCTGTTGCTGCTGCTGCTGCTGGTGATGCGCAATTGGCAGCAGCCTCATCTGCTGCAATCAGCCAGCACAACTGCTGTGCTGCCGGCAGTCAAAAACCAGGTTTCCCTTGATATGCCCTGCTGCAGAGCCTGTCGTCCTATTCCCTTATATCCAGCAGCTAGCAGCGCCACGACTGCCCCCGACAGTCCAGACTGGCAGCAGCACTCCAGCTGTGTCTGCTGCATTTGCTGTTATGCAGGAGCTGCTTGTGGCGCATACTTGGCCAGAAGACTGTCCACCAGCCTGCAGTAGTGGCACAGGCCGCGCAGCAGCAATGCGAAAATCAGCAACGCGCACAATTCTGTGGTGCAAGCACCAAGATTGCTGCTGCAAGTAGTACTCGAGCAAAGCAAGGCACGGCGGTGCCTGCACGACTGTGCATGTGCACTGTCATCCGTGCGCCTGCATCCAGAGGTGCTGCGCGATCACATATCTCCACTCAGGTGTTGTACGCGGTGCTGCTGCCGCTGCTCGCATTCTGGCAGCAGTACACTCACGCAATGTAGGCCTTCATAGCATCCTCTGAGCTCATCCCTGTAATGGCATAGTAGAGGGCATTGCAGCATACTGGCTAGCAAGATGATGAGATCAACAGCACACCTTTTCCAGTGCGCGCTTGCGGCAAGCTGGCATGCACTCTAATGTGCTGCACTTCCTCAGGGCAGAGCTGCTGCTGGTCAGCAGCGCACATATGCAGAAATGCTGCAGGCCCTTCTTGGTTGATTCTTGGACTCCACCTCACCCTTTTTGCTATTCCAGGCATCCCATTTCTTCTTGCCCTTAAGGTCCAGCAGCCCCGGCTTGGCTGCAGGCGAGAGTACGCAAAGGCAGCAGTGAGCAGCGGTGGCAGTTGCTGCGGAGGTTGCTGCAATGCAATTGCAACCGCCAATCTGCTCACCAGTCGTGTTATCGCCGACCTTCGACTGCTTGAAAAGCCCATACAGCTCTAGCATCTCGTCATTGTTTGGACCAGTTGTGTTGGAGATGCGCTCTGCAGCCGCTTCGAAGTCCTCCTGCAGTAGTAACTTTGATGTCAAGCGGTTCGCATGCTTATGACTAGTCGTGTCCCGCACGGACTGCAGTTCACCTGGATACCCATCCTTGAGCAGCGGTGTAGCAAGCAGCAGCGCTTAGTGACTGATCTGAAGCGGTGATACAGCACTAAAACGGTAATCAAGCGACTAGGGGCGCGCATGGATGCACAGGATGTACGCCTGAGACACTACTTACTCCCTGAAAACCCTGGTTGTTTGACTGAAAGCTCCATGTTACAAGCGGGTTCAATTGACTGCGCAGTCAGATCCATGCAGCTAATTAACCCTAGAGGTTTCTATTCTTATTGCAGCATGCAGCTGGACATGCAGCTACAACATCATGGTGACGTCTGCTCCGCTGCAGCCCTGCTCATGCTATGAGCTGGCGGCCAGCCAGCGCATCCAATGGTTGGTGGGTGTATCGACACAATGCACACATATTACTTTGCGCAAACATAATCTGAACACCTTTGAAAGCTGTTGACAATATGCTGCGGAAGGGTGGCATGTGATGTGACACCAAAGCCGCGCTGGACAGGCACAGCCATGCATCCTGGGCCGTGGCAAGATCTGGAGAACAGTACTGCCCCCATGCATTTGGAGGCAAACATGGTCTGTGAAGATGTGCAAGAAATAGATTGCTTATATCTATTCAACACGCCACGACACTCGGGAACACCGTCGCCTTACGACTTGGCAGCGAACTAGCCCAGGCTCCCTCTGCAGCCTGGCCTGGCAACCCAAACCTCCCCTACCTATACCCTCCCTGCGCTGACAAGCCGGAATACGGCTGCAAGCACTGCCTACCTCATTGGAATTATCAAGTGCGCATCTATCATCGCTACTCAGTGTCGGATCTTGTCGTCGAAACATTTCGGAGAGATCCTTCACCCATTGCTGCGCTGCCGTCATGCAGCTGTTGATCAGCTCCAAGTTTTCTCTCAGGTCGACTCTGCTTTTATCCCGACCAACAACACGGCCGCTCGCCTGCAAAGCAAGCAGCAGTGCCAGCAACATACCGGAGACCAATTATACAGCGAGCAGGAGAGGCTAGTCGACATAAGCAGCATCTTGAAGCAGGTAAGCTTGCCGTATGTCCTCCGGCATAATCTTTTGCACAGCCGCGCAGCACAACCGCTACTATGTGCTGTTGCTACTGCTGCCGCTGCTGTCGCTGCTCCTGGCAGCCTTTCTTGTGCTACTGCTGCCACCTACCCTGCATATCAGCCACCCCGCTTGTTGCCCCGGCGCTTGTTATGACTATAAGCCCCAATGTCCAGCCTCCCGGCCTGATGCCTTGGCAGCTCACACAGCTGGCTGCACTCCCTTTAAATGCTTGCAACAATGTGCGCAGGCACGTGAGCGCAGCGAGGACTTCATCTTTGGCGATGATGAAGAAGCAGAGCCTATTTGGGAGCATGAGGGCCGATTCAAAGGCCAGCCAATGACAGGTCAGTACAGTCACAGCACAGAGTCGGCAGGTCCCGCCGCAAGGTCTGCCACCTCAAGACCTGCGAGCTGTTCAGGCGTGCATTGCAGTCTGCCTGCCTGGCATCAGCATTATGTAACATTTGCAGCACTTGCTGCACATTCACCTCCCCTGCATCCCCCCAGCTACCCACGCGGATCTGATATGTCGCAACAGCACCTGTCAGTGCCACTGGCATGCAATGTCAACGGTCAACCTGCAGCACATGCAATGCGTTGTCCACCTTGCCTGCTCTTCATGACAGCATGCCACCATCAACGGTGGAGGAGTTGCATCAGCTGCCACCATAGCTGCTCCCACTCAACGCCACGGCAGCAAAAGGGTTCGCCGGTATGCACACGAGGCAATGCAGGGCTTCAAAGTGCGGCGAGATGCCACCACTGCCTGACCTTCCATTGCCACATGCATCTGGTGCACCCTGCATAGCTCCAGCCCTGCTGCGTTGCCAGCGACCAGCACAAACTGCTCTGCTGCCACGCTGCCGACCTGCCAATGCAACGCTGCACACGCGCGCAGTGGAGGAGAACCAGGAGCCCCCGCCTCAGCTGTTCCAGGCCGACCCCGCAGCAGCAGTGGAGGAGGTGGTGACCGCGTACGACGCCGCGCGAGGCTTCAGGGAGATGCCTGTGCAGGAGCTGGCCGTGGCGCTGACTGCGGGCGGGCTGATCGACCTGCTGCTGGACGTGCGCAGCACAGCAGAGTTTGAGGCAGGTGCGGCGGCAGGAGCGTCGCAGAGGAGTGGCGGAGTCTGCTCTGCAGACGACATCCGGTGGCAACGCCTGGCCGTGGAGTTGGCGGCAGTGGAGTGCAGGCGGGCTGGTTCCCAACCCTCCAGAGTGCAGGAGCCCCGCATGTTGGTAGCACTGCTCTACATGCAGTGGTGGCATTGTGGGGCATGCGCACTCAGCGCCATGCACCAATGGCATGTCGTGGCGCATCAACCACATCACTGCACCCTGCCCCTGCAGGACCCAGCATCCCTGGTGCTGTGAGCATGCCCCTTGACAGCCTGTCGGATGCAGTGAGGGCTGGCCAGCTGGACAGCTTCATCGACGGGCATGTGGCAGTGGTGTGTGCAAGCGGCCAGCGGTCTGCGCAGGCGACAGTGCGGCTGAGCAAGGTAAGGGGCAGCAGCAGCAGCAGCAGCAGCAGCAATGCAATGAAGCTTAGGCACTTGGACAGTCCTAGCACACAAAGCCTGCTTGCTTGTGCGTGTCGTCGTGCATTGCCTACCCAAGTCCTGCTGCTGCAGAGCCAGGCTGGCCGGCTGCGCAGCCATGTGGGTGGTGCCACCACAGCAGCAGTGCAAATGCGCCCTGTATCGTGTCTGGCTTGCCATGCGCTGCCTGCAGCAGCGCAAAGGCGCAAGCGCATGCCACCACACTGCACAGCTCAGCACCTGCCATGTCAGCACCTGCCAGGTCAGAGGCAGCATCAAAACGTACATAATGCACCGCACCATATGCCAAGCGGTTATGTGTGCGCCAGTTCCCAAGCAGTCGAATGTAGCAGACCTCTCACAGCCGGTCACTTGTGCTGCCTGCTGTGTTTTGCAGGTCTTCAACTTCCGCCGAGTGAGTAATGTAGCGGGCGGTATGGCAGCATGGCAGGCAATGAAGAGCAGCAGCACAGGCAGCGGCAGTGGCGGCGGCGGCTGCGGTTGCGGAGGTGGAGGCTGCCACTAGGCAACCAACGTCATTTGGGGCCACGTAGCCCATGGGCGAAGTTTGACCACAAGTCGGCAGCAGCACACAGCAGTGCTGCGCTCTCTTGGTGTTTTGGGTTGCTGCATCCACAACATCATGGAAGCAGACACAGTGCAGCAGCTGTACGGTGCATGCCGTCGCGGCTGTATCACGTGTCTCACTGCTGCCTTGCTACAGGTGTGCAGATGTTGTGAGCTATCGCAACTGGTGTTACCTGGCTCAATGTGAGGCAGTTGTGTAACAGAGAGCAGCACCTGACTGTGGCAAACGTGAAAGGAGACGGCACTAGCAAATGTGCACACCTCTGAGGCAGGTGATGCAGGCCACTTTGCACCTGCGCCAGTTGGCCCGCTTGGCATTCATAAAAGCAAGCAAATAGCATGCTTGCTCTTGCTGCTGCTGAGTTCAGCGGCTTCCATCGGATACAGCTTCTCTTACGTTTGCAAGGGATTCAGTTACTGAAGAGTGTGCCGCAGAATGGATTCCATCCTGCGGCACACTTTAAGTGTCTGATTTCCCATGCCAAACGAAGAATGAGCTACATGCTATGCTATGTAACAAGCCACCGCTCCACTCACAAATGAGAACAAGGCTCATGCAGTATGTTGACTGTCGCACCTGCTGCACCCCAGAGGCATCAACACCACGCTGCGCCGCGACGCAGCACCACAAACCAGGTCAAGCTGGGCCCCTCTGCTCCCCTCCCCAAAATACGTGATAGGACACAGCACTGCATGCATCCAAATGAGTGCCCCACAGCCTGCCACCCTCCCGTATGCAAGCTTTGCTGCGTTCACTCATTGTAAATGACGCTGGAACGCACATGACGCTGGAACGCACAGTAGACACGTAGTAAGCACCAGATCCAAGCATGGAGCTTCAAGGGCACCAGCCCTTTCACGTCCAAAGAGATCTCTATGTTGCGCTCTGCTGCTGCTGATATCTATATTTGGCATTCTGCTGCTGCTGCTGCTGCTGCTGCTGCTGCTTAGGTAGTGACTTCCTGCTGTTCTGCTAACTCTTGCACGCTCAAGGTTGGAGACCCAGCAGCTATGGCTTCTGCCGCTGCTGCACCTCCTTTGCCAGGGGTTCCTGTTCTGTTTGTCCAGCTGCATGCCTTGCCGTAGTCAGCAGCTGGCAGCGTGTGATGAGCCGCTTGAGTTGGTATGCCTTCACTACAAACAAGCGTGGGGCAAACACCTGCTCGTACTTTATCAAGAGAGTCTCGACATCCCCGACCTTCCGGCTGCAGAACAAGAAGCCCAGCAGATTACAGGTAGCTTCAGTACCAAGTGTGTGGCAAACAGAAGCACACAGCTGCATGGCGCAACAACAAATGCAGGACTGTAGGCCAGCAAGTGGAATAGCCTGATAAGGCAGGACAAACATTAACTGCTTTGAGCTTTGGCATAGACGCCTCAGCATGTCTGTTGTGCAAAAGTGTTGGCAACAAGTCTGCTGTGCTGCTTTTAATACGCGTGCAATGCATGCCATGCCTAACAGCCACACCACGCTGCCAGGGACACAGCCGTAAGGCTGTGAACGCGATGGCGCCCAACGTCTCGTTGGGTGGTGAGCCGCCCCAGAGCCGGCTGCAACCGGTGCAGCTGCAGTGGCTCCCCAGCTCTCACCTTCCAGACACGTCTATAAAGATCACATTGAACTTGCGAATGCCAGCCGCATCAGCCAGCCGCCGCACTGATGCCAGGTCATAGCCGTCAACCTGTGCGAAGCTGAGGTTGGAAATGCGCTCGTGGCGTGCTGCTGCCTTGGCTGCCTGGCTGGGGCTCTTGTCAATGCCAACAACCTGCGGCAGCAGCAGCAGCACCTGTAATGACGCAACCTCACAACGGGCACCCTTTGAGCTCTTGCCTCTGCTTATGACAGGAGCTGCGGGCCGGTTCCAGGCCCTAGCCTGCTGCCCACACCAACCATTCCATGCTGACAGCAATGACTTTAGTAATGTGGTGGCGAGATTTGCGTCCCGCATGCCCCAGCAGCTTGACAGCAGGCCACGGACATGTACAACAATGTGCTGCTGGTGGCTGCATGCCCTGTTCAGCTGCCACTGCTGCATTCACCAGCTTGGCTGCTGCCTGGGTGAATTTCAGGCAACAGCAAGCTCCACTGCACAGGTTTTGGAGAATTGCTGATGAAACCCACTGCAGCAGCAGAGATGTGAGATTTCTCATTTGTGGTGCAAGGCTGCAGTGGGCGTACCTGCAGCTGCACAGCTGCTTCTACGCTGCCAGAGCTGGCAACACTGCCTTGCTCTGCTAGCACCGCTTCAGCGGCCTAGGGCGCACCCGCTGCTTGCGACAAAGCTGGTGCTACATGCTGCTGCTGCTGCTGCTGTTGCTGCTGTCCCTCACCCGCTTAGCTGTCTCTGCTATGAGTGCTGTGGTGACGCCCTCCGCACACCCAACCTGCAGCAGGGACAGCGGCGGCATGTGCAGGGGTGAGCTGCTGCTGTTTATGGCCTTTGCTGGCAAAAGGAGTGTCTGCGTGCAGCACTTCATGGGGGCTGGGAACACGTTGGACTGGCCTGCTGGGTGGTCTCTGTCTGACAGAGCCTGCGCACCCGCATGTGCAGCAAAGGATGCGCGGAACACAGACCGTTTGCAAGTGCACTGCAGCCCTGCCAGCTGCAGCCATTGGTGTGCTGTGCGTTAGCTGGCCACAGGTGCTGTGGGTTCACGTGACGTCACTGCCATGTGTTGGTGCTGCTGACACACCTCCAGCACCATGTCCTCTGCAGTTGCACGAAAGCAGCTCTGCTCAGTGTGCAAGTGGCACATGCCATGTCAGCATATGCATGCCAAGCCTGTGGGTCATTGCAGTGTGCATTGTGAGCTATGCAATGCAGGACGGGCCGAAGGGTGCTGGACACTGTACAACACCTGGTGCTGCTGAGCTGCAACAGTCGGCCTATCAATACCGTGCACATGCTGCGGCATGCACTGCTCACCTGCCGTAACAAACTCTGAGATGGCTTTTCTGTACTCCACTACATTTTCGGTGACTATGATGGGCGAGCCATCCATGTCATGCCACTTGGTGCTGCTGACCATGCTGCCTGTAGCCCACTATGCGCAGCTCTCTAGACCAGCAGCAGAGCTGGATGCGTGGCGTGCAGGTCTAGGTGCGTGGTGTGCAGATGAGTTCAGCGGCTGGCTACACAGGAATGCCGTGACTGCTGTGACAATGACAGCAGGCACTGCAGCAGCAGCAGCAGCAGTCAGCCAGCCAGCAGGCAAGCTGTCACCAAGCCGTATCTGTGACTCTGTTATGCTCCAAGCACGCCAGATGATGCGGTTCAGTCGTTTGTGAGATGTACAGCGATCCCAACATACAGGCCTGTGCGACACTGCGATGTGTATCAGCTCATCGAAGCACGTGTAGATGTCATCAAGTATGAGCGATATTCACTTGTAACCAACGTATCATTGTTGTACTTCAGCTATGTGATGGACTGGGAGTTGTCACCAAATGTGGGGTACAACTGCTGCGAGGTGGTTGGCCGATCGCCGTTGCTACTTGGGAGTCGCTGCGCTGCACATGGGTATCCTTTTTGTTTCAAATGCTGAGAAGATGAGCCGGCTATGCACGGTGCTTGTTCTGGCTGCCTGCCTAGTGGCCAGTGCAGCAGCAGCGGACTTTGTGATTGAGAATGCCAGCAGAAGGGTATGTTTACTGCACCGAGCCGACACACAAGCGAGATCGGTACCGAGGGCTCACTGCAGAGCTTCTATTGCAGATCAACTTGAAGAACACTTGGGCAAAGGCTATTGACACGCTCAAGGCCAAGAACACGGCCGGTTCAGACCTCTCCAATTTTGTGGTTTGCTATCCTGGGAGCTTGGCGCCACGAATCGCCGTGCTCAAGGTGGGCGGACTGGAACCAACACCAGCACCAGAACAGCAGCAGCAGCTCCTCTGCCTTGGTCAGCCTGTGAACGCAGTGGCAGCTGCCTCACTTGGTACTGCCCCATCAATCTTCTGCTCTCGCAGGTGCTCATCAAGAAAGAGAAGCAGGACGTTGCGGTGCTGGAGCAAGCGCCACAGGGTGCGCCGTCCGGTGTCAGTTGCTACCAGGCGACATTCAAATCACCTGTCCAGAAGGATGCCATAGTCGAGTTTGACGTGGTGGCAACAGTAACAGGCGTGTTCAGGCCAAACCCTGCAAGTATTGGCCAGGGTGACAAGCAGTATGTGGAGTACTATGACAATCTGTATCTGCTGTCACCGTACGAAGTGACAGAGCAGAGCTCCACAGTGAGTTGCTACGCTGCTGCAGCAGCTTGGTGGTGTAGTTGGAGCAGAGCAGCGCACGGCACAGCAGCGACAGCAGCAGAGCTGCAGCTGCAGAAGCAGCAGCAGTGGAGCAGGTGCCACGTTGACGCAGGCAGCAGCGACAAGAGTATTACATGTGTCGTCGGCAGCTGACGTGCTGCAGCAGTGTCCTAGTCCTTGGTACCTATACAGGCGAGCCTGCAAGCTTATCTCTGCCTCTGCCACAGCATTTCCTTGTACAGCGAGCCCTGTTCTTTTTCCGTCACACCAGGTTCTGTCATCTGCAGTGATAGCCAACCCTGGCCATGCACACCAGGCATGCAGTCCACGTGTTGCAAGCATTGTAACAATGACGTTCTTGCTGTGGTTGTGGCTTGCAGGTGCTGCTGCCCACATCTGACGTGAAATCGTACAGCCCAGAGGACGGTGCCAGCAAGTCTGGCAGCAAGGTCAGCTATGCCAAGCTGGGCAGGCAGGCGCCCTGGGCAGTGCAGGAGCTGCAGGTGCACTTCCAACATGACAAGCCATTCAAGCGGGTGAGCTGCGGCTGCTGCACGGGTTAGACACAGGGGGGTGATGAAGTGTGTCTGCAGGCAGCTGCGCATGTAGGCCCCTGCAGTGCACTGGTGGGCATGCTACATGACAGGCGCGTGAGACACATAGCAGCAGCAGCAGCTGTTGATCGAGCATGCTGAGACTGATCAAGCTGCGCGATGCAGCGTCATGCTGTGTAGCTGCTGCCCTCTTCGGTGTTCTGCAAGGCTAGTGCTGGTGCAGGCACATCTGCAGCAGCACGGCTTGAGCTGCAGGATTAAGACAGGGCGGGTGTGCGGATGCAGCGGCTGCACTGCAGTAGGCAGCTGTGCACGGCTGCCAAAGCAGGTGCCAAAGCAGGCATCAGTCCTTGGCGGCAGCCTGCCCTGCCTGCCTAGGTGTTCCACCAGTTATGCCCAAGATTCAACGGCTCACAATGTGCTGCTGCTGCTGCTGCTCTGTTGCTGCAGATCAACTCACTGGTACGGGAGATTGAGGTGTCCCACTGGGGCAATATCTACGTAGAGGAGACCTACGAGATTGTGAGTGGAATCTTTCAGAAGTATCAACACAGCAAATATAGTGAACACACACGCCAGCGCTGATTAATGCAAAGCTGCGCACAATGACAGCAGCAATCGCTTGAGGTTGCAGACTGGGAGTGCAGTTCGTAGCACTGCTAGCAGCATTGCCCAGCAGCATTGTGTTGCAGACCTTTAAGGCGCCAAGCAGCGGCTGCGGAGACACCTGCAGCCAACAGCCGCTGCCACAAAGGAGTTGCAGCTGGCTGGCTTTGCTGTTCATGCTGCTGTCTGCAGCACCTTGCGCTGCATCTGTGTCTATCAGCACTTGCCTGTTGCAGTGCACTGTGAAGCGGCACGGTGGTCACCTGTTGAGGTAGCGCCTTGGTGCCTGCCGCCTTCCTTGTCAACGCAGCAAAACGCTGGCGCCCAGCATACTGGCAAGTTCTCGCGCATGCTGTACGCTCACTCACAAGAGGGCAAGGGCAACTCCTTCCCAGTGAGTACCCGGCAGTTGGCGCCTGTGGCCTCGCAGTTGCTTGCGCCAGCGCACCAAGACGCTGCAGCAGCCAGCCCTGCACTGCCTGCAGCTGGTTGCACTGCACTGTACTGCACTGTGGGCAGAGGGCAGGACGAGTGCTCCTCGATGACAGGACTGCTGCTGCTTGTCCTTCTAGCTTTCGGTAGCACACTTTACCATGACAGCTTGCAGCTGCAGCAGCACCCACCCATCAATAGGGCAGTAATTGAGTTGCCTTTGCTTCTGGACAGCTTAGTGCGGCATGCTTGGAATGTGCAGACATGCAGTGTTGCAAGCAGGGGGGAGGCTGTTAGCATGCGCTGCATGCTGTCAGAGATTCTTCTTACTCACAGAGTTGCTGGCTTTGGAGTGCATGCTGGTGCCCCACACCGCGCCTGGTCAGCCTTTTGCCACGTTGTCTGCTCACCCACAAACTTGTCTTGTGTCCGCTGTACCGCTGCTGCTGCAGGATGTAAGGGCGCACCTGCCTGCTGCCGCGCACTCGCTGTACTACAAGGACATTATTGGCAACATCTCCAGCAGTGACACCACACACACCAGCAAGGAGGTGAGCTGGGCGCGTGGGATGTGAACTCACAGACATGGCCAGCAGAGCAGGGGTGCATGTGCAGGGCATGCAGGCTTTAGTAGTCCTTGGTGGTAGCTGTAGCAGATACTGACTGCAAACTGGCGAAGGAGGTGGCCAGGATCATGCCATCATCAAGGCGGCCATCCTCATGCGCGCCGCACGTAGCTGGCAGCAGCTGTGTGCATGCTGCAGATGTGCGCGGCGAGTGAGCACAGCAATGGACGGTGATTGATGGAGCTGCACCACACCCGTAGTCAATGTCTAAGCAGCTGCATGCACCGCAGATGGGTAGTTGTCATGCAAGTGTGCATCATTCATAGCAGTGTGTTGCCCTGCCACACATAATACTGCTGCTGCTGCTGCTGCTGCTGCTGCTGCTGCAGACAGCCATTGAGGTGCGGCTTCGCTACCCACTCATGGGCGGTTGGAAGACAGACTTCACCCTTGGTGAGCAGCACAACACAACACAGTACTCACTGCAGCGCGGGACATGTGCAAGCGCACCGCCCCAGCATTATCCGCGGGCGGCTGACGATTGCTCACTAGGTCTGGCCAGCTATCGAACACTGGACAAACACTCTTTAGAGCACTGGTCACCCTGGCTCTGCGTTTGCAGGCTACAGCGTGCCGCTGGAGGGCTTCCTGTACCGCCGCCCCAAGGGTAAGCTGAGGCTGCTGATGGAGCTGTCGACATCCTTCAACGACGTGTGGGTGGAGCAGCTCACAACGCGGGTGGTGCTGCCAGAGGGAGCCAAGCACATCAAGGCCACGGTGAGCGATGCATGTTGCAAGCATGGGCCTGCGGCAGAGTGTGGGTTGCTGCTGTCTCAAGATGTTTTGAAGGTGGATGACACGTCAACAAAACCCGCTGCCATCAACGGCCGCTGCAGGTCTGTACCTGCTGCTCACAGCTCTGCACTGCCACGGTATCCTTCCACGTGTTGTCTTGCTGCTGCTTACCATCTGGCAATCGCCCCTGCAGCTGCCATACCCCGACATCCAGCAGTCTTGGGACAAGAAGTTCACCTACCTGGACACAGCAGGCCGCCCCGTGCTGGTGCTCACCAAGGCAAACGTGGTGCCGGAGCAGAACAAGCACTTTGCGGTAGACTACAGCTTCACCTTCACAGGCATGATGCGCGAGCCGCTGCTGCTCATCTCAGGTGCGCTGTTGCTAGTGCTGCTGCTGCTGCTGGCAGCTTGACTCTCACTGTTCATGTATGGTGGTTGTTTTCCGTTAAACATGCACAACCCATTATGCTCCTGTGTGACGTCGTTTCAGTGTGCTGTGTTGAAGATCGCTGAAGACCACTGCTCCATGCCGAAGTACGCTGCTTGCTGACCTCACTTGCTGTGTGCCGCGGTTGCTGCTGCTGCTGCTGCAGTGTTTGCGGCCTTCTTTGCGGCTGTTGCCTTGTACAGCCGCCTGGACTTCACGATTACGCGCGATGAGAAGTGGCTGGAGGCCCAGGCGCATGACAAGGCCCTGGGCATCATCCAGCAGCTGACAGGGTACTGGGACAGTGAGTGCGACTGCTGCTGCTGCTTGCCGCAGCTCTCCAGGGTGGGGTTTGAAGGGGATGCTATGCTCTTGTTTGCAGCCGTACGCATGCTGCGCACCTGTGAATAACAGGACCTGCAGTGTGCGGGTGCCGCACCCACTCTGCATGCTGCAGGCATTTACGCTGAGCACACGTTGTGCACCATGAAACATGCCGCAGGTCACAGCTTGTTGATGTGCCGTGTGAGTGACTCGCCCCTGCAGTGTATGCGCAAGCGGAAGGAACTTTACATAATGTGTGGTGCATGCCATCTGACATGGCGAACGGCCTACGTGTAATTCCTCCTCTCTAAATTAATCATTGTGCATGATTGTGCATAATCATTGTGCATAATCATTCTGTGTAGGTTCTGCACACCCCAGCTTCTGTGCCGAATAGAGGGTAGCCTCATCCTGCTGTGCTGCTGCTGCTGCTGCTGTGTTGTGGTTGCCGTGTGCCAGGCGAGGCTGATGTGCTGGACAGGCTGGTGAAGCTGGCGCACAGCGTCAGCAACAGGCCCTTGGCAGATGCAGCACCAGCCAACAGGCAGGCACTGGAGAGCGAGCTGAGACCCTTGGACGAGCAGGTGCGAGGCTGAACACCTGTTGCATGTGTGCATGGTGGGGTGGGCTCTGTGTGATGCGTGTGCATCGCATGTGCAGCTCATCAGCAACAACACATCTACCCTGGAGAGCTGGGGACGGTGCACGATGATGGAAGCAAGCACACAGTCGCGGAGGGTGCACGTTGACACAATTCCAGCCCTTGCCTTACACGATGCTTTTGCTGCTGCTACTGCTGCTGCTCCTTGCGCTGCTCCTTCTGCTGCTCTGCTGTGCCTGCAGTCCAAGGTGCTGCTGTCTCAGGTGGAGGCATTGTCGCCGAAGCTGGCTGCTGCTGCACGCAGCCACGCAGACAAGGGCAAGGTGCTGCTGGTGCGCGCTGCCAAGCTGGTGAGTAGACGCCGCAGTCTATGGATCCCTTGTTCTAGTGCGGCTGTGGCCTGCCATTCACCCGCTGCTGTCTCTTGGAATGACGTGCTGCATGTGCTTGTGGCGCCAACCAGCAAATTACCATTGTTCCATCCATGCAGCAGCAGGGTTGGTCGGAGTCAGCCTGTCCTCTTGGTGACACCAGCTCAAGCGCCCTTCTTACAAAGGGTCCTTTGCTGCTGCTGCTGTTGCTGCGTCTGGTCTGCCGCTGCTGCTGCTGCCGCAGCTGTCTGACAAGTCTGAGCTGATCAGGAAGGACGTTGCTGCGCACGAGGCCAGCACCAGGCTGGCCGCAGCCACGCTGCAGCTGGAGGAGGCCATCAGGGAGTGGGTGGACGAGGGCGCAAAGATGGCTCAGGGCTGATGCCGCTGCGGCTGCCATGCTGCAACATGTGCGCATCCTGCTTGTGGTGCCTCCTGTGCCAGTGGAGGAGTCACACATGCAGTAGCAACGATGACAGGGGGCGCTGTGCTGCTGGGAGCATTTTGAACAGCGCTTCAGCATCACACAATCAGTGGCAGGGCATCCGCAAGCTGGTGGTCCGGGATGGGAGCAGCAGGTGACTGTTATGGTGACTGTCATAGCACGGGCTGGTGCCAGCACGTGCCCATCTGTGCAGTTGATCAGCAGGCCTCAAAGTCTATGCTGAGGACATGTTGATTGCAGGACACGCGCGCCAGCAGTTACTGTGCTGCCATTTGTGGGGCTTGCTCACCTTTGGCATCATTTTTCAACCACTGGAAGCCGTGACACTTGGTTGTGGAGCAGCATGGTTCGCATGCCAGTTTGCGGAGGGCAGTGCTCCGGGCAACTTGGGTCATGCTATTGTAGCAAGTTGACTTCATGCTATCCATGACGTTGGCGCAGTATATGCAGAGTTTGTGAATGTGAAAGGACTCGGCTCTGCAGTGCAGCTGCATGACATGGTTTGACAGCATGTGTAAACGTGCTTGCACCTGTGCGAACTGGTTGAGATGGCTCATTAGAGGTGCTGTGCTGGGGCTTGGGCCTGCTTCAGTCATCTGATGGTGACTCCCCATCATGAGCAGTTGATGGCAGCACTGCAACAAGGGGGAGCATGTCACTGGTGTAGGTGACAAGGGGCGTTACCGTGTGTTGCGGCTGTTCATAGTTTCATAGTTTCTACTGGCCGAAATTGCAACTGGGCCAAATCCTTTGGGGCTTTTGTACTTTTTAGGTTATTTACAGATTTTCTTCGGTCCTCCTCCTTAAATGGCAGCAGGCATTACACAGAGGGAGTTGATTTTTGCGCAGCAGCACCACTAGTACTAGTAGAGTGCACGTACCGCGCGTTCCAGGGTTGCAGTTGCTTGCCCCAGCCATGCGTACGCTTGCTTGCGCCAGCAAGGCTGCGATGAAGTATACAGCTTGTAATGTGCTATCGTTGTTTAAAAGAAAATTCGTAACTGGTCAGCGGTACTATGGTGGTGTTGGTTGAGCAACGCATGCACATACAGTCAGCAGAAACTTGGCATAGGTGTCTGTTTGAGCACTCATGCGCATGAACACGTTCTGTATTTTGATGGTTTCACGGACTCGTTACTGGCGGCTTGTTGCAGCCGAAGCGTATTGTAACTTGTTCCGCTTACAAAGTGTTGTTCACAGTGAGCACTCGGCGGAACTTTGGCCGGTCGCCGATGAGTGTTTCGGACGCTGTTCTTAGCCCAAAACGATATTTTGTTGGTGCCGTATAGTTGTAATCATGGTACGACTCTTGGTTTCTGCATGCTTCACGTCCGCTGCTGCGCCCCGGGGTTCCCCTCAGGCTGATCATCACCCCGGGAGCCCCTTTGCCCAACTGTATTGGGGCGCGGCCAGCAGACTTTAGGATCTTCAAAGGGCACCTCTAATGAAATACAGATTGACGTAATCATTTTGGATCCGCTGCCTGCCTTGGCGATGAACTGATCCCATATCTGCACAGCATGCCAGACCGCCTAAGCCAGATCGTCAGTCGCTTTGCGGTTAAGTACCAATCTTGCACAGATCAAGCAGGGGAGGCCGGGGCACTGTGCCAGGTGCGTCGTTCCTCCTTGATCGAACCCGGAGCACTCCATGGCTACGCACGCAAAGCCGCACTGGTAGCAGTCAAAGACGCATGTAAACACTTGCAAAAAGGCCTGCTGGGTGTCGTGGCTGAAACCTGCGTGCCCTTGTGTGCAGCTATGGCTGCCTCAACACACCCCTGGGGGAGCCCGACTTACAACGCAGGGCGCCCCGTTTGCCATACTGGGCAGTGCAGACGCATTGACACTATACAGATACTACACTGGTAGGTGCAATTGGCGTGGGACAGCCTTCACATGAAAGCTAACCTGCAATGATGCAGCTGCTGGCTCCAATGCTGCTTTCACTGCTGCACATGATCTCATTGCATACTGCCCCGTTGTACGCTGACTATAACCGCAGGCAAGTACCAACCGCATTGTGAAGGGCCTCGGATGGCTGCATCATGTCCCATCATTCGTGTATATGCCAACCTTCAGCCAGGCGCCTGCAGTGCCAGCGGCAGCAGCAGCACTGAGGATGCTGCAGCTGGTCACTTGGACCGACATGCAGCAGCTCAGCTGGCAAACGTGCACAGCAGCCTGTTGCTTGCGGTGCACGATGCACAGGAGCACCACGAGCACTCGCAGCTGCCCTGCTGCGTGTTGGAGTTGGTCCATCAAGAGAAGAATGTCGACTTCACCACTGCTGTCGGCGTCCTGCAAGCAGTAGCACAGGTGTGGGCATGGTGCAGTGTTGTGGAGCTGTCACTCCAGAAGCTCTTGTGCCTGTTGCACACCTCAAGCTGGCAGCAGTACCTACCACGCACAGGAGCTGCAGATTAGAGCAGCTCATTGGCTGCTGCAAAGCGTGCCTGGGCACCCCCACACTCAGCTGTTGACATGAACACACACCTGCATGTGTTGGCATGCAACGCAACAGCATGCAACGCAACAACAGCATGCAACGCAACGCTGCCTCAAATGATTGCTGCTTGCAGGAGTGTGGATTTTGGATTCCTGAGCTGGCATCTGCTCAGCCGCTCCACTCAAGCCAAGACGGTGCACGCAGCAGCAACTGGCTCATTGCCGGCTCAGAGGCTGCAGCAGGCCCAACAACAGAACACTCACAGCAGCAGCAGCAGCAGCAGCAGCAGCAGCTGAGGGGCCGCAGCCGCCGCGCCTCCATGATCTACACAGAGCACCTAGTGCATGATCAAGCCATGCTGCCTGGCGCACCAACATTCGCCAGCCTGGCAGCGACGCCCGCTCCTGGCCCTGCTAGGGGCCTGCAGACTGGCTACCAGCATGCAGCAGCAGCAGCAGCAGCTGGGAACGGCAGGCTCGTCAGCAGCTTTGGTGCATCACAGCAGCAGCAGATGCATTGGGACATGCCAATGGCAATGCAGCAGCAGCAGCAGCAGCTACATATTGGGAGCGTCAACGCCAGCCGCAGCAGCAGCAGCGGCTGGGGGCACTCAGCCGTCAACAGCACGAGCAGCTGCGACGCACGATGGCAGCAGCAGCAGTTTGATGAGCTTGTCGTCAACAACATGCAGCCCTCGCGCAGGACATCTTTCGACATGCAGCCCTCGCGCAGGACGTCATTCGACGGCCCCACTTCCGCGCACAGCATGGCACACCGCAGCAGCTTCTGGGACAGCGGCATGGGGGCTGGCAGCAAGGTCCGCGCGGTGGTGACCGTCGGTGGGTCCTTCAAACGCGCTGCTGCTGTTGCCGGCGCGTGGGTGTATGTGGGGGGTGCGCAGAAGGTGATGGTGCTGCCACGCACCGCTGCCTTTGATGAGCTGCTGGGCCTGCTGAGCAGCAGGGCGGAGGCGGGCGCTGCAGGCGGCAGCCTGATGGAGGTGAGCGGCGTTGTGCTGTGCTGCAGCTGGCGATGTGCCTGGGCATGCATGTGCCTTGCCAGGGCTGCATTGTCATGGCTGGTCAGCAGGGTACGTGCGACACAGCGAAGCTGGGCATGTTCCCGCATTGCAAGGACAGGCCATGTGCATCTTGGTGTTCTATGCTGCAGCTCCAGTGTACCAGCTGCTGCTGCTGCTGTTGTTTGGCTTTTGTAGATCAAGTACGCTCTGCCTGGCATGGCGGGGTCACTGATTGACCTGGCCTGCTCTGAGGACTTGGACAACATGTGGGATGAGTGGGACGAGTTCATAGCATCCAGCAGCAACGGGGCTGCCAGGCTGCAGCTGTATGTGGCTGCAGCCGCCAGCAGCACCCACAGCAGCGGCAGCAGCAGCAGCGGAGGCCACCGGCAGCTGCAGCCGCCAACGCCTGGCTCTACAAGCGACACCGGCTCCGGATTTGTTGCAGCCGCTGCTGCTGCCGCTGCTGCCGCTGATGCATTGAGGGCAGCAAGCCTGCCAGCAGCAGCCCGCTCGTGCAGCTGGGACGATGAGCCTGCAGCAAGCACATGTGGCGCTGTGGACGCACACGTGCTGCTGCCGTTCAGCAGCACCCTGTTTGCAAAGCAGCAGGGGCAGGTGGTGCAGCCGTCGCCATGGGTTGGCTTGCACACCGTATCAATCGCAGATGCTGACGATTGTGACGAGGCTGCTGCGGAAGAGCTCAAGTCTGAGCAGTTTGTCACGTGCTTTGACATGACAGCTGCACTGGAGGGGGACCCCGAGGTGGCAGCAGTGCTGGCTGCCATGGCAGCAGAGAAAGCAGCAGGCAAGCCAGTCGTGGGAGAGGTGCAGTGCAGCAGCACAGACCACCGTCAGCAGCAGCAGCAGCACAAGGGCGACACAGAGCTGGAGCAGCTGGTGGCGCAACTTAAGGTAAGCCCTGCCTGCCTCGGGGCTTGGTGTCAGTGTGGCCCTATCACCCTGCTGCGCCGGGTGTGTGTATTGACCAAACTGGCATGTGGCTACCATTGATGCATTTGCTGGTGGCAAGTGCTGACATGTGGTTTGTCACAAACCTCCACCGCCACCGGCAGCAGGAGCAGCAACAGGATGAGCGTTGACCTGGCAGCACGCACGCGGCTGCTTGCCGCCAACCTTGCTACGTTCAAAGCCCGCTGCAGGCAACAATGCTGCTGCTGCTGCTGCTGGTGCCCGAGCTTACTTTCACTGTTGATCACTGGCTGCTGGCTGCTGCTGCTGCTGCTGGCTGCTGCTGCTGTTGGCAGGGCCAAGTGGAGCTCATCCAGCCACACGAACTCCGCGTTGTGAGGTGAGCAACACGCGTCTGTGCAGTCTCATATCTCAGTGCTGTCAGCTGCACCGTCAAACAAAAGGCAAGCAGACCGAAGCATCCCTTGCATTGACTCAGGCAGCAGCTCATCTTGGTGACAGCACGCCAGTGGTTTGCAGATGCAGGAATATCATCTGGTTCAATGCACAGCATAGTCAGCAACCATACAGTTGACGGTGCTACCGGGGCTTGACACTGAGCATGCACCGTGCGGCTGGCCGCAATTACACCTGTTGACTGCCGCAGGTTCATTGGCGGTGGCGCATTTGGTGAGGTGTACCTCTGCAAGTGGAACGGCACAGACGTGGCAGTCAAGTGCCTCTCACCCTCCCTGCTGGCCTCCAGTTGTGGCAGCAGCGGCAGCAGGAGCAGCAGCAGCAGCTATGCAGCGGGTCCAGCGGCTGAGCTCCTGAAGGAAGCTGCTACCATGGCTGCGATGCACCACCCCCACGTCATGTCTGCTATTGGGGTGGTGCTGCCACCGAGCGGCGCCATGGGTGACGCCGATGACACCGGCGATGCTGACTCAGCAGGGCCTGGCGGGATCAGGCCGGGCGGTTGCGTGCAGGGCCCGGCAGTGGTGTGCGAGTACTTGTCGGCCGGGTCGCTGCAGAGCTGCATCAACACGGGCGCAGAGTGGCTCCGAAGTGACATGGCAAAGGTCAAAGTGATGCTGGACACAGCTCGGGTGAGTGTGCACGATGTGGTCGGCTTGCGCAGTGTGCAGTGAACGAGTACCTGAAGGGACACGGCAGCTGGACGGCTGCAGCCATGGCGCGCTGGGGTGGTAGCCAATGCATGGCGTGCAGCTGCGGTGTTGGTGTCGCCGTCTACTGATGTTCTTTGCCGCTGCTGTGGCTGCAGGGCCTGTCCTACCTCCACAGCAAGCACGTCGTGCACTTTGACCTCAAAAGCGCCAACCTGCTGTTCACAGTCAGGTGAGCTGTGCAGCAACCTTTTGCTCAGGACGGGTGCAGTTGCTGGCCACTACTAGTGCAGGTTGAGCCGGGCAGTGCAATCAGCACACAGCTTCCTGTTGCATCATGCTGGAGCACCCGAGCTTAGCCGAAGCGGCTGCAACACATGATGCCAGCAGTTGCAGTCCAGGGGCACTTGAAGCTCGCTGCGCCTGCTTAATGTAGGGGCTGCGCTGCACATTGAAAGGTTGAGCTGTGGCAGAGCCTGACCAGAGCCTGACATGCCTGCGGCTCTGTTGCACCTCATCGCCTGCAGGGACCGCACCCCGACTGTGAAGGTGGCTGACTTTGGGCTCAGCAAGCATCGGCACCAGACCTACGTGACAGGTGGGCGGCCCACTGGCGAGCCAGCAGCACCTGCCAGCAGCACCCGGGAACACATGTGCGCTGCGTGATACAGGTGTCACTGCTGAATCTGGCCGTTGTTGAGTTGAGTTTGTATGTGGGTGGCAAGGCAGGCGAATGGCTTTGGCACATGAGCGAGCGCCTGACACACACAGCCATGCCCGCACCCTGACACTGCATGCGCTGTGCGTGCAGTCTTCAACCCAGCACGAGCCAGCAAGCTTTGCAGCAGCATGTTGGAGCCTCCTCCTGTGTGCATGTTCGCCCCAAGCTCTCAGCAGGCTGCTGGTGGGTGTTGATGCTGCAGGCGTGGACTCCATGCGTGGCACGCTGCCGTGGATCGCACCAGAGATCATCAAGAACCCAGAGCTCGTCACAGAGGCGGTAAGGCGCCGACGCGACTTGTGCACAGGCGCAGCTGCGCATCTCACGCTTGCCGTGCACAGGAAGCATCCTCAAAGCCGTGGTGCTGCGCAATCACGTGGCCCACAGCCGACGGCCCCAAAAAAACACGTTGACACCTCTACAGTGTGTCTTCAGTGCATAGCGTCCCACTGAAGGGTGCAGAAGGCACGCAGCCATGTCCACTGTCTGATGCCTCTGCTCTGCTGTCACCGCATGCCTGCAGGCCGACGTGTATTCATTTGGCGTGATCATGTGGGAGCTCTGGGCGATGCAGGAGCCCTTTGCGGGCGTGCACATCCATGCGCTGCTGCACCAGCTGACCACGCAGGGCGGCCTGTCACTGGCAGTGCCTGGCAGCGCGGCATGGGGCGCAAAGACGGCGCCCCCCGAGCCTGCCCCGGCTGGTCAAAGCTGATGCAGCGCTGCTGGTGTGCCGACCCTGCAGGCCGGCCCACCAGCAGGCAGCTTGTGAGCGAGCTCGAGGAGGTGATGGCAGCAGTGCGAAGGGCTAAGAGATGACGGCTGACGAACGTGTGCTG
Source organism: Scenedesmus sp. NREL 46B-D3 (assembly GCA_014080715.1). NCBI lineage: Eukaryota > Viridiplantae > Chlorophyta > Chlorophyceae > Sphaeropleales > Scenedesmaceae > Scenedesmus > Scenedesmus sp. NREL 46B-D3. The sequence goes on along the minus strand of JACERP010000096.1, from coordinate 81,953 downwards.
TTTCAGCCCCCAGCGTCGCCAACAGATTTCGTCGGCGCATCGGCAGGCTGGGAGCGCACCCGATCTGGTGCTTCGGTAATGCACCCACGACAGCTGAACTGCTGCTAGTGTACAGTCGTGACGGGCTTGGTGAGCTGTTGCAGAAGAGGCTCTGCAACCGCCAGTTGGAGCGCAGGAGTGTGGCAGTTACGTAGGACCCTGTGGCACCACCCAGTGAGGGTGCATTGTCTCTGCTGGTGTTGAGCTGTGCCAGCAGGCATCAGGCGTGCACGGCACACTTCCCTGATAACAAACAGCAGTGTGCATGTTGCAGATGATGTTTTGGAGGTTGGTGGGCTCTGAACATTCCTTCGGTTGGGTGTTGGTGCTGTTGTGTGGTGAAGAACTGAGCTGCCTGTTGCAGCAGGCTGTATGCAGGCCACTTGAGGTTGCTGGCAACTCTATGGATCAGCATTTGAGGGCAGCTTAATGTGGTGGCGGACACTAGAGCTGCTGCTGCTGCATATTGGTTTGTTGCTTGATTGCGGCCAGCATCTTTGCAGTGGAGCTGCAAGCATAACTCTTGTTGCTTCATTCCTTGGTGTGACTGTGATACAGAAGAACCAGCACTGATTATGTTGAGAGATGTTGAATGCTGCCTAGAAGAGGCATGAGGGGAGGCTATTCGCATCATCTGTGGCAGCTGGTGTGGTCTGAACGGGGAAGCAGTGCTTGCGATTGTGGCAGCGCTGATGTTGCACCCAACTGAACACCAGGGTCTTATGTGTACAAGAGCCCTGTTTTGTGCAGGCATAGGCCATTGCGAGGCAGACTTACTTTGACGGAATCGCGGTTCTTGCAGCTTGCGAATAGCTACATCTGTTGCTGGGGTTGCTTCATTCCTTGCCAGCTGGCCGCCTGGCACTTGCTGGGTAGCACAGCCATGCACAAGACAGTTCTGATGCGTGCGCTGTGAGCAGCCACCTTGTAGTGGCTTGGTGGACCAAGGTGGCGATCACGGGCCTTGTGCCCAAGCTGCTGTGAAGTTTGCCTTCGCGGTTACAGGCATGCAGTAGATGTGGATCTGAAGTTCAAAACCCCACATTGTGCTGCTGATGCATGGGTACCCACATCAACTGTTGTGAGGAGCTGTTGTGCTGTGAGGAGCTCTCTCGCTGTTTGTAGCTGGCTGTCCTGATGCGGCTTTGTATCTTATCACTTTGCTAAGCTTGAATGTGTGCAGCAGCATCAATGATAACGGCCGATGCCCGCACGCGCTGCTCTCAGTGAGAGAGAAAGAGAGGTTGCATGTGCATTCAATCATCGGTCTGAATGGTATGAGCCACCCGTTGTGAATCCTTGTCAACACGTGGCAGAGAGGAGGTGACCATGCGTTCATGAACGCAAACTACCACTCACAGCACCACACATCACTACGTGTTCAAGAACGCACAGTACCACACATCATAACCTTGTTGCTGTGCCCTGTGGGTTGAACACTAGTATTTACATGAGAATGGGCTCTCGGCGCATGAAGATACTGGCGTGTGGTTGTTGGCTCCTGCTGCCGTCACTGAAAAGCAGTTGCAGATGCTTCAAGCAGCCACGCAGTGTGGCGGCTGACGCAGTGGGGTCTGAGCTGCAGCTGTGCCCCAGCAGTTTTGCGCAGCGGCATGCATAGGGTGGGCTGGCCCTATGATCATGAGTTCTACATTCACTGTACAACGCATGTGTTTTACCTCCCTATCATAGTGCTTTAATGTCGACCTCTGCACCATCTGGTGCTGCAGCAGCCTTGGAGATCCAGGTTATGTTTGCTTGTTAACGAGGTGTGGTCGCAAATCAAGGGCTGCACATGGATGGTGCCGCACTGCAGCTGCTCAGCAGCTGTGCTGCGCGCCAGTGTATGGGCTGCCACTCCATGGCACTGCTGCAAGGCAGGCATCTGTGCGTTTTCCAGCATTATCTGCCAGCTTCTTCGTGCACACCTCAAACATGTACAGTGGTTTATACTATGCTTGATAGTGTAAGCGCCTCAGAGACAGCATACTTAAAGTTGTTGAGGCTTTGAATAGTCGATGGTATCCTTCTCTGGTGATGCGGAACCCCATGAGCCTTGTGTGGTTCCTTAGTGGGTGGGCCGGTGGCACACTTGGTACTTGGTATTTTTCCTTTTGGCTTGGTCTTTGGTGACACATTGCCTGAATGCCTCTTGCAGTCTGAAAAAGAGGGGGTTTGGCCCGGACTACCATGGTAATTAAGGTCGCACTCCGAGCTTCAAGTAGTCAGGTGCGGGCAGGGAAGATGCTGCTGGCATGCTGTGTTGGACGCTGTGTTCACCTCCAGCAGCAGCAGCAGCAACGTACCACTCTTGCTGTTGTTCAAAAAGCGATGCTGCATTGCTGGCAATGCTGAAGCCGACCTGATATACTCAACACTAATAAGCTGTGATGTGTGTGTTGCTATCTCGTAGAAACTGCTGCGGCACATTGTCGTGCTGCAGGCGAGTGCTTCGACCATGCACAGGAGGACGCCTTGGCTGCAAATCGCATGTTATAATCTGATACAAGTAAGCCGAAACCCCTTTCAAACGATTTCGAGCATCGCGGAGGGCTGGTTGCAGGAGTCCAACAGTAACCACCTGCCCGGCACACCTGCGGCGCAGCCTTGGAGGTAGCTGCTCCTGCCATGGCTTACGCATTCTCAAACGTGTGCTGTAACAAAAAATACTATAGGAGCATGTATACAGCCATGCACGCTTTCATGTCCTGCGGTTTCTACCGCAGCAGAAACGAACAGCACGTACTGCCAGCACAGAACCACCGCTGCGCCCCACAGATGTTGTTGATCAAGCTACATACAGTAACAATGTGCCATTATGTGCGTATGCCGTGCCTTCTTTTTGGTGCTTGGGATTCGCAGCATCTCGCACACTGTCGCTGTGACAGCAAGCTTGCTTAAGCAGACCAAGTGCAAAATGCCACTCAGTATGTTCCGTATCAAAACACAATCAGTGTTCCGTCGCTGCTGGGGTCAGCCAGATAGACATGCAGCAACCCACGGCCAGCAGCAGCAACATGCAGGGCTGCTGCTATCCTGCAATGCAAGGGTGGGGCAGGGGTGGAGCAATGACACGGAAAACATCTGGCAGTCCTAAATGTGTCGCTGGATGTGTAGCAGTATCTACTAGCAGCAGACAAGTACACTGAACAGTGCTGCTGCTTACAACACTGAACGGTCATTTAACAGTGATAGCCAGTCAGCACATACACCACACAAACGCCCTGATCCGTTGGTTCTGACGAAGCATTGTACGGATATTGCCAAAAAGGGAAGTCTGGCCTCTCAACTTTGTCCCGGCGACATTGTTGCAAGCCCTGGTCCTCAGGCAGCCGGTCACTACAGGTGCCGCATCGGATCTTCACTTCTTCACCTGTACCATGCCCAAGCATAAGCCATGTCACGCTAAGATGAGAAGGGTTGCAAGAAGTCGTGTACTTCAAAGCGCAATGCCAAATACCAAATACCAAATACCAAAGTAGGGCCACAGGCCCACCCACTAAGGAGTCAAACAAGGCTCATGGGGTCAATGCAGCTGATGCGGCACTCACATATCAGAAAAGGGGGCCCTGCCGCCATGGCTGTCTTGAAGGTCAGTACTTACTCACCTGAATCTCACTACGTGCAAATACCCCCAAAGCCAACATTCTCAACTGGCAATGTATCAAAGATTTGCTTTAGGTAGAGCGCCCGGACATGCCTGCACAGGGCTACAACAAGCTGGGCTGGCAGCACATATGTAGCGACCAAAACTGGCTGCAAATTCATTTCAACGTGTGCTATGCTAGTACAGCGGTTGGGAGCACCTGGCTAGCCATGCAGAGTGCCCGCTGCGTATCCGCAGTCACATTTAGTGTTGCTTACTTCAATGATCAACCTCTGATTGTGTGTAGATGCTGCTGCTGCGTTTGCTGCGAGTGTTATTGTCATGACGGGTGTCACTGGCTCTGACACGGGGTCTGCTGGAGACTACTTGCAGGTGGTGCGCAGGTGTCACGGGTGCCTCCCCGCCCGGAGTGTGCACTCGTTGACACTTCTGCCCTGCAATTTTCTGCGCTACAGGTATGTTTGGACGTTTCAGGCCTTGCTGCAGGAACGCGTGCCTGCATGGCAGCCCACTCGGAGCACCAGGAGAACTTGGGTGGGGGTCTCCTGGTCCAGCATTGCTTGAGGTACGCAGTTGTGCATTTACCTGGTGCCCAGGAGCCGTGTAAACCCTCATGAGCGGAACAACGGCTCGCTGGGCTAGTGCCTGAGGCAGGTTCAGTTCTGTACTACTGTGTTGTATTGTATTGTATTGTAAAACTTGTTCTATTACATTCAGCCACTAAGCAAAGACGGTTCATTGTAAAGCAGTGCAGACAGCATCCAGCAATCACCATCTGTGTGCCACGCTTCAAACGCATCAAATGTTTACAGGATCAAGGTCAACATCTGCTCGGTCTGCTGTGCTTGCCACTGGCATGGCATGCCTGATTCAGTGCTGCTTGGTACAGCTGTCCCAGCACTGGCAGCGCCTGTACTGGTGCATCAGCACAGCTGGCACCCCACACTCTGGGCAGCTAAGGTGCAACGCCGCTAGTCAGCTGACTCAGCGGCTGACCTGGCAGCTTGACTCAAGCTTCGAAAGCTGGCTCGTCACACCAAATGGTGTGCATTGCTGATCAGCACTGCCCACGATGAGCACGTCAACCCAGCAGGTCTCATGCTTGCGCGCGCACACCTAGACCCACCCCAGCCTGCCAAGCAATGTGCAGATGTGTCCGCAACATGGCACAACGCATGGAACTAGGCCTAGCAGCCGCCTGCTGCGGACCAGATCTGCTTGCTCCCAGGCACGTGTTGGATCCAGCAGTGCCGCAACTGCACACACCACCGCTGCTAGTCCGGCACGCACTGCATGCAGCCCCACCCTGCCTCTCTGCAGCGGGGGTGCCCTGCTACTGCTGGTCGAGCGCCACTGGCACCGAGAAGTGATCTCTCAACTGGAACGAGGCGGGGTCGTTGGGTGCTGCCCCCTGCACCTTGTCGATGACGCCGTGGTGCAGGTGCCACTGCCCTGACGCCTTGTCCTGCAGCACGCACAGCAGCAGGTGGCACGCACATGGAACCGCCAAAGATGGCACTGGATGCGGCAGGCTTGCTCTGGTTGGTGTGGCCTGCCAGCGCACTAGTCCTGTGGACACACTCAGGCCGGAGTTCAACGGCACATGCCCTGCCCACAGCCCATGCTTGTGCCTACCATGCAAGCAAATTGCGCATGACACCTCTGCAGTGCCTCAAGGGCTCAGCCCCACACCCACGCCCCACACTCGAACGACCTTGTCCATCACTCGACCACCGACAAGTGCGCCTCAGCGCCATGCTTGGGCTGCTGAAGGCACTCTGTTGCACAGGGGTCAGCAGGGTCGACACAAAATGACACAATGACTGTGCATGCGGCCTTGCCAGTCACCTGGAGGTAGTGCCGCAGCGTTATGCTGACGCTGCTGAAGGCGATCTGGTCCAAGGGGATGCTGGCAGGGTCAAACAGGCCAACCTCCAGGCTTTCGGGGCCTGCTGAAAAGGTGAAGGGGAACGCAAGCTTGGCGCGGAACAATATGTACGCCTGACAACCAGCAGCAGCAGCAGCAGCAGCAAGAGCAGGAACAGCAATTGAAAGACGCCCTACATGAGGCTGATGGCAAGTGGGTGATCAGATGCCACGTCATGCTGATGTGTCACATTGCGCAAGGATACGCGGTGCAGGTGCACACCGTCTGCGCTGTGTCATGGAGCGCCTGCAAGTGCTGCAAAGGGTACAGGCAAGAAGATGTGGAGCCCAGAGGTCCTGCCTGAGCCCTTGCCCACACATACTCGCTCGCTTTGCAACATGCAGAGCGGCTGCAGCTACTGCGCGCGCAGTCAATGCTGAGCACCAGTGCTGGCATTGCATAGGGCTGGCGCACGCTGCTGGGCAGTGCAACAACAAGCAATAAGTGCCAGTGTATGGCGTCTTGCCTCTGCCGCGGCAAGCATCCTACGCCAGGAGTTCACCTGGCCGATCACAGGGATGTCCCAGTGGGCATACTGAGACAGCACATGCACCCTGCGAGCAGCACAATGATTATTTATAAAACAAGGTGTGAGTGTGTTGTGCATGGCAAGGCAGCCGCTTGCTGTGCGCATGTCAATGATGCGTGAATGCTAGAGTGCCGCTACGCCACCAGCACCATACCGTGCACGAGCCTCTTCAAATGTCTCCCTCTCCGCACCAGCTGCACTGCTTTCACCAATCTGCAGGAGCAGCGGCAACAGCAGTTAGCTGTTGCTCAGGCCAGACATCTCTGCAAGCCACTGATGTACAGATACGCAAGCATACTGCCTCTTGCTACACGCGGCAACGCTGGCTCCTCCCCAAAACAGCTGTGCTGTTGACGAACACCAGTTGCTGCGCATACGACTGGCGGCAGCAGGCAACAGCAGCAGCTGACACAGTTGCCGCAACATGTCTCGCACATCACCGCTGTTCTACCAAGCTGTAATAAAATGTACTAGTGAGCCAGCAATCACAATGCCAGCTCATCAAAAGAAAGCGTTCACATGCCAGCTACATGTAACATGACAAAGTGACACAGCACACACCTCCATGAAGCCTGCCGGTATGGTCCACAGGCCTTTGCAGGGCTCTATGGCTCTGCAGGCAGCACGCCAAAAAGTACTCAACACCGAACATGCTGCTGAAGCAGCAGCGTGTACATGGGGAGCAGCACCTGCTGCTGATGTGTTGATCGGAACAGGCTAATGCGGCTGCAGCTGTATAAGTACTGGCTGCTTTACACGTACTGGGTGGTGCTTTGCCAGCAGCACATGCATTAGCGGGGAAGGCTCCTTGAGTACCGTAACTTGAGTTGCTGTGCATTCTCTGCAGGCTGATGCTTGACACCGCAAACACTCCTGACAAATTGCCGACAATGCAACTGTTGGTAAAAGAGCCAGCATTGCCAGCACCCACATTGAAACACACCTTTTACACAACAGGATCTTGCCCTCATGCTCTACTATGCAGCCTACAACCATACGAGGGTTGAAGTAATCTGCAGACAGCAGCAGCAGCAACATTTGTTGTGGATCAAAAAGGTACATGCCTGCAAACTGCCTGATTTAGTGCGGCGGCTGGCCATGCAGCATCCCTGCAGGATGCACGGCTCGCACGCCGTGCCAGGTGCAGATGCTGCAGGGATCGGTAGGCTGCTGCCTTTCATGCAGCTGCACCACGCCCGAGTACTCAACACAGATGCAGATGACCGGCTCACAGCTCAGCGTGACCACTGCTGGCTGAGCTGGCAGCTGCAGCTGCTGTGCAGCGTCGCCGCTAACCGTCCTGTGTAGCCGCAGCTGCCGCACACATGGCGCCACTCTTGCGGCGAGGGTTCAATCCCTGCTGTGTGCACAGGATTAGGGGAGATTCAGCTTCCTTGCACAACCGACCTATGTAGCCGCAGCTGCCGCACACATGGCGCCACTCTTGCGGCGGGGGTTCAATCCCTGCTGTGTGCACAGGAGTAGGGGAGATTCAGCTTCCTTGCACAACCGTCCTATGTAACCGCAGCTGCCGCACACATGGCGCCACTCTTGCGGCGGGGGTTCAATCCCTGCTGTGTGTACAGTCTGCTGTGTGCACAGGAGTAGGGGAGATTCAGCTTCCTTGCACAACCGACCTATGTAGCCGCAGCTGCCGCACACGTGGCGCCACTCTTGCGGCGGGGGTTCAATCCCTGCTGTGTGCACAGGAGTAGGGGAGATTCAGCTTCCTTGCACAACCGACCTATGTAGCCGCAGCTGCCGCACACATGGCGCCACTCTTGCGGCGAGGGTTCAATCCCTGCTGTGTGCACAGGATGAGGGGAGATTCAGCTTCCTTGCACAACCGACCTATGTAGCCGCAGCTGCCGCACACATGGCGCCACTCTTGCGGCGGGGGTTCAATCCCTGCTGTGTGCACAGGAGTAGGGGAGATTCAGCTTCCTTGCACAACCGACCTATGTAGCCGCAGCTGCCGCACACGTGGCGCCACTCTTGCGGCGGGGGTTCAATCCCTGCTGTGTGCACAGGAGTAGGGGAGATTCAGCTTCCTTGCACAACCGTCCTATGTAGCCGCAGCTGCCGCACACATGGCGCCACTCTTGCGGCGGGGGTTCAATCCCTGCTGTGTGCACAGGAGTAGGGGAGATTCAGCTTCCTTGCACAACCGTCCTATGTAGCCGCAGCTGCCGCACACGTGGCGCCACTCTTGCAGCGGGGGTTCAATCCCTGCTGTGTGCACAGGAGTAGGGGAGATTCAGCTTCCTTGCACAACCGTCCTATGTAGCCGCAGCTGCCGCACACGTGGCGCCACTCTTGCGGCGGGGGTTCAATCCCTGCTGTGTGCACAGGAGTAGGGGAGATTCAGCTTCCTTGCACAACCGTCCTATGTAACCGCAGCTGCCGCACACATGGCGCCACTCTTGCGGCGGGGGTTCAATCCCTGCTGTGTGTACAGTCTGCTGTGTGCACAGGAGTAGGGGAGATTCAGCTTCCTTGCACAACCGTCCTATGTAGCCGCAGCTGCCGCACACGTGGCGCCACTCTTGCAACGGGGGTTCAATCCCTGCTGTGTGCACAGGAGTAGGGGAGATTCAGCTTCCTTGCACAACCGTCCTATGTAGCCGCAGCTGCCGCACACATGGCGCCACTCTTGCGGCGGGGGTTCAATCCCTGCTGTGTGTACAGTCTGCTGTGTGTACGGGAGTAGGGGAGATTCAGCTTCCTTGCACAACCGACCTATGTAGCCGCAGCTGCCGCACATATGGTGCCACTCTTGCGGCGGGGGTTCAATCCCTGCTGTGTGCACAGGAGTAGGGGAGATTCAGCTTCCTTGCACAACCGACCTATGTAGCCGCAGCTGCCGCACACGTGGCGCCACTCCGCATCGCCCTCCGGCTGGACGATGGCCATGCTGCCGCCACACATCCTGCAGCACACCGCAAACATGCAAATACTGAAAACCAAGGACGGTGTGCTTGATGTGACCTGGGGGTCTGTCCTTGTTGCTTGTGCGCCCGAGTAGGGTGGCGTTCTGCACAGCGCGTGCACGCTGATGACACCATGACACTTGCAAGCGTTTGCACACAATGGCAGGAATGCCAGCGACAGTGTACACGCATACTTGACCAGGGGATAGGACAACACAGGGGTGTGCTCAGGCTGAATGAGGTTCACCTGCAGAACTTGCTTTGAAGCCTAGGCATTATGCTTGTGCGCGGTGCAGGCGTGGACTGCTCTGCTCCAGCTGCTGCTGTTGCTGCTGCTGCATCTTGGCTTGATGGTGAGGACATGGGTGCTTGTGGGTGGCTGCCTGTTGCTGCTGCTGCTGCTGTTGCTGCACCCCTCACCCAGCTGACTGGGCTGTGACAGGGGAGTGCGGTAGGTGCTCTGCATCTGCTGCTAATGCTGCTGGGTGTGTGTGCACAGCCTGGGAGCGATGCTGGCAACGCACGAAAAGCCATTTGCGCCGCACTACGGAACATGCATCTACGGAAAGCAGCAGCAGATCCGACAGAGGTGACCTGGCAGGTGATGAAGCGGATGCTGTGTTCGTCCTCTGCTGCTTGTATCGCTCACGCTGACGACGATGTCTGCATCGGAAATAGCGGGGACACATAAGTGTTGTCATTCCGAGTGAAAGGTGTGTAAGGTGTCACCCACAAAGCCCCAGTTGTTTTGCCAAGCTGCCTGGGCCTCCGCTATTCTTTGATGAACCTCCTTCATTGGCTGTTACTCTGCTTGCGCAGTTACATGTCACTCCGTCTCAACGATCTCAGCAGGTCACAACAATAGCTGGCAGCAGCAGCAGCAGCAGCAGCAGCAGCAGCAGCAGCAGCACACTTTTGTACTGACAGTCCGCACGTCAGTTTGCTATACGCCTGTGGCCCCATACATTGCATCTGGTTCTAGTGCAGCGCACCTGCTGTAATCCAGCAGCATGCGGCGTGCAGCAGCAGAGGCGTTCCTCACCAGGTGGCAGATGCTTATGGATGCAGTTGGCGGCGTAGTGGCCTCAGCCAAGCAAACAGCACCACAAATAAACCCTTTGGAGGTGTGCTCTTCCGCAGTTTGGGGCGGCGTATGCAGAGCAAGTGTTGCTGCAGGCTTGCTAGGATGCTTAATAAGCAGTGGCAGCTGTGGTTGCTACTCCACGTGCAGCATGCTTCATAGTGCTGCTGCTTGTGCCACCAGCAGTGCCACTGCACCAGCAGCACCAATGCATTGCTCAATTACAACACAACAATGGCGCAGCTCCCAAAATGTGTCATAAAACATGCCGGCTCTTCACCCGTCACGCTGCTCTGCTGGATGATGCTTGCAGGCTGCTCGGCTGGATGTAGTGCTGAAGAAGGCAGTACGTGCCAGGGAGGTGCTGCAGCAGGTATGCAGCATGTTTGTCAACTGCAGATTTCAGTGGGTCCAGCAACCTGTAGCAACATCTGTGTTGAAGCTCGCTGCGACTGCACTGCAACCGTACTGCCGTCCATGCGACACTACTCTGTTCCATGTGGCCACATACTGTGTTCCTGGGTGCTGGCTGCCTTGGGCATGAGCAGCTGCAACAGCAATGCCAGCGGCAGTACCATTGTGTACTGCCTGTTATGTGACATGTCACTCTGCCCTTACGCACCACCTGCCATGCCCGCTCGCAGCTTCAAGAGTACAGTCAGCGGCAGCAGCAGTTGGAGCTCAAGTACAGGCCTGTGGTGCAGCAGCTGCCTGCACTGCAGCAGCAGCTGCGGCCAGAAGAGCTGAGTGCAGCTGCTGAGTTTGCGCTTACCGAGGGGATGCGGCAGCCCATCATGCAGGTACGGAGCTTTGAGCTGGGACTCCCAACTGTTGATGCTGCGGCGTGTGCTTGATAACAGGCTTGATTTGTTGCTGTTTGATTTGCTGACTTGGCAGGATGCATCAATGTGCAGGAATTCGTGCAGCACCAACAAGCTTGGCACCATGCACAGAAAGTGTGGCAGGCATTGCAAGGGAACAGGACGCGTTTGAAGGAGCGCAGTAGCAGTGTGCACAGCGCAGAATGCCCCACATCAGCACTGCTGTTCATAGCCCTGCTGTTGCAGGAACCTGGACACGTTTGAGCTTGTTCGCGCCCTGCCTGCTGCGCCCTTGCCGCCACTTGCAGCAGGTCACTGGCAGCGACGCAGCAGCAGTGTCAGCAGCGCAGGCTGCTGATCCCTACGGCATCCGTGTCGCGTTGCGGCCGGGACACCCGCTGGCCCTGCTGACGTGGCAGCAGTACATTGCCACGGTCATGCGCATGAGCAAGACCGTGGAGCAGCAGCTGCAGGGGCCAGCTGTGGAGGCCCTGGCTGCTTTTAACCGGGAGCGCAAGCTGCTGGTGAGGGGCTGCTTTCAACAGGGGCGACTGTACGCCCAGCTGCTTGCTTCAGGAGACTAAGTTGTCGTCTCTTTGGCGTTTTTTGTCGATTTGTGTTTGAAGTTGGATTGGCAGAAGGGAAGCTGCTGGTGCGGGTGTGGTGTGGTGCGATGACAGTGGGACAGCAGCAGGTGCTCGCCACGTGTAGGTGGGGCAGCTGGCTGTAGGCTGCTGCTGCCGAGCAAGAGCGAAGGAGGGACAGCACCGGCTGGGCTGGTGCACTGGATACAGGGGCATGCATGCTGCCTGCACTGCTGCGCTTGCTGCACCCAGCTTGGTGTGAGGCGGCATCTGCCTGCAACTAGGCCCTGGGTGCAGCTGGTCGGCTGCACACTTGCAGGCCTTTCAGCACAAACAGCTTCAGGCCACATAATGGCAATGCAACTGACTAATCCATCTCAATCAAGTCTGCTTTTTCCTGCTGCTGCTGCTGCTGCTGCTGCTGGTGGTGGTGTTGGTGTTGGGCCAGGTGCATGAGCTGCAGGCGCTGCGGCAGCAGCTGGAGCAGCAGGTGGAGATCCCGCAGCTGCAGCCGCTGCGTGACGAGACGGAGCGGCTGGAGCAGCTGCTGGATGCGGTGGCGCAGCTGCAGGTGCGGCTGGCTGGCGGCTGGGCGTGCGGGCATATGCAGGGTGCATGCGTGGTGGTGCGTTGTTGCCATGCAGTTGCAGGCGTGGCTGCAGCAATGATGTGGATGTGAGTTCCGTTGAGTTTGCAGGAGCGTGAATGAGCTCATGTTGCCAGGCATCTCGCTACGCATGGTGTGTACATACAGACGCCCGGGTACCTTCTGTACTGATGTATATAGCAGCAGCAGCGGCAGCGGCAGTAACAGCAGCACAGGTTGCTTGCATGCAGCAGTGGTGGCCGTTTATACTATTTTTAGAGCTGGATGCCAATGCCAACTGGCTGCTGCGTTGTGCTAAGTCACGGCTTCCCTACTCCTTGCTGTTCACTGCTGCGTAGCAGTCTCAACAGCGGGCTTTACACTGTGTTTCAACTGTGAACACATGACCCAGATGCAGTACTCCTGTTTGTTGTTGCAGGATGCGCATGTTACGATGCTGCGCAAGGATATGGCGCACCTCGATCTGGAGTTGCTGGAGTTGAAGCTCAAGCTTCGAGCTGGTGAGATAGGTTGCTGGCCTGGTGTGAATGAGGTGCCGCGCAGCCCTCTGCTTGCTGCGGCGTGTGCGGCGTGTGAGAGGAATGCAGCAGACTTGACCTGATTTCCAAGGGTCAGTGGAGGCCAGCAGAGCCACCTTGTGCCAGTGCCTGGCGACCATACCGCTGACAGAGCACTGACGAGCACTGCTGCACATCCTGATCCAGGCTCATCGTGTGGATGTCGCGTTGTTGGGTTATTGCGCATGCAGGTGACGCCTTTAAGGGCACGCCTGTGCATGCGGCGCTCAAGCGCCTGAAGCAGCTGCATGCCATGGTCAATGCCAGTCAACGGTTGCCATCTGCAGCGTGGCAGCAGCTGGACGAGGACCTGCGCACCCTAGTAGACAGCGCACAACAGCGGCAGAAGCTGCAGCAGCAGGTTGATGTCAACGTACAGAAGCATGAGCAGGCTATGTTCAGGCGCCTGGCGCAGCTGCAGCAGCAGCTGCAGGGGCCCTGTGGATGAGCAAGGATACCCAGGTGCCATGAAATTTTCGTTTGTGGCGCTAGGTCGTGCTGACGCAGTAGGCTACGGAGGACGGCTTGTTGTCCGCTGCAGCGCGCAGCATTGACCTGTCTGACGCGGCAGTTTTGAAGTCAGGTCGTATGCATTGTCACGCATGATCTGTGACTAGGGTTTCGAGTGGCTGTTCAAGTGCAATATTGTCTACAGAGGCAGCGATATTTTATACAGTACGACAACGGCGCCTACAGCGCACCCTACAACGCCTCACCACGTGTCCTCTTCCCTTGGTCGTGTTGCCAGCTGATCCCAGGCCGATCTCAATAACTGTTAGTAGTACAGCTTTAACGCTACGTAGGCTTGCTGGTTTCGATGCAGCGTCTGCGCGCCAGGCCTTGCACATGCCTGCCTCAGCAAGGTCATCCACACCTGCCCCCTCACCACACGAACTTGCAGCCGCGCCGCGTTGTGCTGGCATGCTCGGCTAAAGATGCGGACGCCATGCCAGCAGCTGGCAGTATGGACATGCGACTGGGCCAGCCAGAGCCACAGCTGTGGCAGCAGCAGGAGGGGTGCCACACAAAACTTGCACATGTGGACTGGTCCAGGTATCACTTGCAGGTAGGAGAGAGGTTTGGCTCTAAGGCTTTATGCAGGAACAGGTACGAGACCATCTATACGAAAGTTTGCTGGTGTAGCTCTATTAGTCGCTCACCAGCGCTGCTGCTGCTGCCACTGTCGCTGCAGGTGCTCTTCATAGACAGGCATGACCAGTTGCGTGCAAGGCTAGCTGCTGGCCTCTTCGAAAAGGTGTGTGTACGCAGTTGACATGAACACCATACAGCCCACTCTGGGCTAATGGGTAACGTATCTGTACAGGCGATTTACTGATTAATTTACGCAGCCAGCGCTAGTAGTTACCCTAGGTTCCTGGACTCAGCATGCCCAAACACATGGCAGCAACTCACAACAGTTGCCCAAGCAGCTGTCACATCAACAGCCCATGCGGGGTCAGCATCAGAGACTGCATGCTTAGGCACCACAGCAACGGCCAGGAAAGATGCTATGCAGGGCATCGCTCCAGCACAGCAGGACACGACACCAGTATGCTGCTGTGAGCGGCATATGCTGTGTGAACACATGAACCAGCAAGTTGCTTGTCGCGCCTCGCCCTTCTGCTTCTGTTTAGTTGGCATTGATTGAATGCACGTGTGTCTCGGTTCTGCAGGTGGCGGAGTGGAACGGCTATGGGCGTGCACTGTACCCCTGGTCATGCGGTAAGCAGCCGCTGCTCCGCTGTGGCTCCCTGCAGCACGTGCAACCAAGTCGGGCCAGCTGGAGAGGCCTTGCTGCGGCTGTGGAAGACAAGTCTTCAGCGTCATGCTGTCGCATTGGAACTAGCACACCTGGTCAGCCATGCAGACAGCACACAGCAGTCGCAAGCAGCGCCATGCCTCACAGCAGCTTGTACTCTGCTGCCTGGTGCGCATTGCCTCTTTCTTTTTGATGATGTTGCTACTGCTGCTGCTGCTGCTGCTGCTGCTGCTGCTGCTGCTGCTGCTGCTGCAGGCACCCATGTGGATGGCAGTGTGTCGGGGCGCACCTCCCACATGTGGCTGGCAAGCTCCCTCATGTCACAGGCCACTGTGTTGGGCATTGAGCCAAAGGCAAGTACACAGCCCAATGCATGCTCCCGTATGAGCATTTCGTTGACTGCTGATGGAATTTTGCACTCCTTTGTTTGGTGGGGCATGCAATGTAGCTCAAAGTAAAAAGTCAACGGATGCTGCAAGACATCATCAATTTGTGCTGGTCCATTTCTGCATGGATGCGCAGGGCAAATGCCTGGTTCACTACTGTTTGAGAGTCATTGCTCACCTTGGCTATCAGGTTGTTTCAATACAATACAATGCAATACAGTAGCACAGGACTGAACCTGCCTCAGGCACTAGCCCAGCAAGCCGTTGTTCCGCTCATGAGGGTTTCTTGTACTCGTACCCAGTTTCTTCTTCATTGTTTGGGCGATCGAAATTACCCGCACAAATCCGTCAATTCTAGTTGCTTGTGTCAGACACCTTTTTCGCCAATTGCGATCATCCTGTGTTGTACATGCCATGCAATTGCCCATGCAACTTCCTCTTTCTTTTTTGAAGCAGAGTACAACCAACCAGGCTGTGTAATTGCGCACAAACAAGCACGTTCAACCTCACTCAACCTTGCTGGCCAGCTGCTTCAGGCACCACTGATGTGCAAAAAGTTGTGGTGCTGTGCCTGCCGCCTGGTCTCGTAACTTGTCACATGACACCCCACTGCTGTCGGCTGCACGATGCAGGTGTTCATGCGCAGCCCTGAAGCATTTGAGCTGCGTGACCTGGACTGTTATGACGTTGTGGTTGCGGTTGACTCAGCAACGCGGGAGGAAGTGCTGGCCCAGGTGGACCCACAGTGCAGGCAGTACTACAGGTGCGCTGCGCGGGGCGCTTGGGGCTGGCGTGTGGGGTTGAGTCACGTGCTTGTTGCGGGCGGGCGGGCGGGCGCGGGCGTGCGTGCGTTTTCCCTGCTGGCTGCACTCCCTGCCGCATCCACATGTCGCTGGGCGCTCCCGTCCCTGCCGCTCGCGCTGCCCAGGGAGCAGGTGAACCTGCTGTCCGACTACGCGCAGCAGCAGCCGCTGACGGACGCCGAGGTGCAGCGCACGGGCGGGCTGGCGCTGCTGCCGCGCGGCATGTCGCGCCAGCTGCAGCAGGACTTGGCGCGGCTGCGGGGCGTGGTGGACGTGGGCCGGCCCAGCCTGTCTGACGGCTCGCCGCAGGGCGTGGCAGCCTGGAACTGGACCGTGCTGGTGGTGATGCTAGGTGGGTGCGCCACAGCTGCTGCTGCTGCTGCTGCTGGCGGTGGTGTGCTGGTGGAGTGTGATGCAAGTACTGTTTGCTGGATGAGCCGTGGGTGGGGCTGTAGGGTGCACATGTGCTGGTGGTGATGCTGAGGGGTTGTAGTGATGATGCTGGCTATGCACTACTGTGTAAGAACAGTATTGCTGCCTGTGGTTGGGGTTGCAGCCGTGCTAGTGCTGATGCTGGGTGGCGGCTCCCGTGCTGCTGCTGGTTGTGCTGCATTGTGCTGCGTTATGCCGAGTGGGCCAAGTGGGCTAAAAGGCGGGCACGTTTGCTGTGCACACTGCTGGTGGCTGCATGCTGGCAGTGGCACTGGTGGCTGAGCTGCAGAGCACCTTAGGAACAGCAACACGCGTGTGCCAGCAGTAGCTGCTGCAGCATGTTAGCCTGCTGTGATAAGCCTGCGTGCTGCCTGCCGTCTGTGTTGGGTGATGCCCATTTTTGTTTTTTGCTGCTGCTGCTGCTGCTGCTGCTGCTGCGCAGGCTGTGCTGGCCTGGTGAGGTACCTCATTGATGCCTACCCCCCAGACCTGCCGGAGTACGACCCACTGTAGCACTGAGGCCGCACCGAAGCAGGCACGCCAAGCACGGCAGACGCACAGCCGGCGTCGCTCCCTGCAGCAGGCACATTGATCGGCTGCAGGGTTGCAGGTGGTAAGGCTGCTTCTTGCCTTGTGGCATGTTGGCCAGCAGTAGGCTTGACTGGCAAACATGCCTCACCTCTTGCAGAGACTGCCGTGGCAGTTGGCAGCATAGCGCGCAGGGTGCAACCCGCTGCAGACTTGCGGCGCTCGCTCGGCATGCATAAGGTGGTGCTTGCTGGGCGCCACTACTTGCATAGCGCGGTACATGCTGGCTGGGTGGCAACACACATGGCAGCAGTGCGCGTCGGGTACCTTGCACTAAGGAGTTGTTCGCTGCGCACCTGAGGGGTCCCGCACGCCTTCGTGGTGTGTTGGGTTGGAACACACGTGTGCTGCAAATCGAACAGTTTTGACAACCATCTGCACAGGGCCTGCACACTGTGCAGTGCACACTGTGTGCTGTGTTATCCATGTGAACATCGATGTGCTCAACGTGCGGCGCAGTTTATGACTATTGAGGTCGGCTCGTGTGCAGGGCTGCAGCTCTGGCTGCCTTGCATTGTTGCTGTCGTGGCGGCTCTGACGTCAGACAGATGTCCACGTGAGCCAGGTTGACCTTGGCAGGAGTTGTGGAGGCGCAGGATCCTCTCATTGCCACACATGTCCCCTCTTTTGAAAGCAGGTGTTGAGTTTGAACATACCACGCCCGCTCATCCCTGCATTTCACATGTTTGAGCTATTTTGCATGATTGAGCGACCTGGCGCACAGCAGCAGCATGGCCCAGCCATTGCTGCCAGCTCTGCTTGTCTGCAGTTGTTTGTTGTGGCTTGTGCTTCCCTTGTTTCGTGCATGTCAGGGCACCGCTCAAACAAACGCCTCTTCCAGAGCAGGACGCACACGGTAGCCTTACGGCTGTCTGTGTGGTTTGTTTCACAGGCAGTACACGCAAGAAGGCTTGTGGCAGCATTTGGCTGACACCTGGACAGTGTTGGACCACGCACAGCACTAGGGATGTTGCAGGCAGCTTCATGCATACACACAAACGTGTGTTGCAGCGGTTGTTGTAATGTATTGAGGCGGCCTGTGCCGAGCGTTCCTATGTCAGCAGACACATGAATTTTGTGCAGCCATCACATAACGCATTGCATCATGAGCGCTTGCAGGCATTCGCATCTCAGGGGTTGGGTGTGGTGCTTCGAAGCACCATGAATTCACCTGTGAGCACCATGCCGGATGCTGTGCTCCAATCAGCACTGGGCATGCTACAGTGTGCAGCTGCATACCATAGCGCATCATTTAGGGCGTCTGCTGCATGGCTTTGGCAGGCTTACAGGCGCGAACATGCAGCTAGCCTTCACGTCGTTGGTATGTTTACGTCCCGTGTGTACCAGCTGCAACATGCTGGATATGTTGTTTGTGTGTGCTGACATCACTGCACACCAACGGCAACTGTACAACGCGCGCACTGCAACGTGGGATGTTGGTCTTGGCGCCATCCTTGGATCTGGTGGCAACGCCTGCTCGTGGTTGAGACCAGGTTGCGCTTGTTGCCCCCTGGTCTGCATGCATGCATGCGGCATTTTCAGCGCACAACATTGCATTGTGGCCAGCGCTGCTGCTAGCGCTGGCCACTAGTGGCCGGTACTGGCCTTGCTGGCAGCATGACATCATTTGAAATGGCATTGGTGCGCATTGACGCGCTTTGTCCCACCAATCGGCATGTGGCACCGCCTTCTTGATGCACAAATTGCACATGATGCCATCAGCAGTTGTTGCTATGGCTTGAATGGGTATTATGATGATGATGATGATGATGCCATCAGCGGTGTACGGAACACAGGTAGCCAGCCTCAGCTGCGTGTGCACAGTGCCCTTGCAAACCCCGCCTGCGTCATGCATAATGTGCGACCATTGAGTGGAGGGTTGGCCATACCGAGCTGCTGAGACTGCTCAGGTCGCGTTGAGCAGCAGAGAGGCAGCAACGATTGACGTGGCTGCACTGAAATCCCAGTAAAGGTTGACGTGTTGTAGGTGGAGGATTGCACGGCAGGAGATGGGGTGGGCAGCAGCTGCTGTGTAAAGTAACTGGTGAATCCCGTTGTTAGGTAATGGATTTCAGCCAGAGGCCTAACCCTCTCTGCATGCAGTGATGCCAACACAATTGACCTTGGTCGTGCCGCAGTTCACGCCGGCATCTCCAGCGGCAGCTTTCACATGAACACGCACAATGTGGAAAGCATCATCATAGAACAAACAATGCCAGGAAAGGCAGAGTCACACGACCTGCCTCATGCAGAACGCCTGCGGATGCGCAGAGCTGCGCATCCATGCAAAACCACCGTGAGACCTGACAAGTGATGACACACCGTGAGACCTGACAATGATGACACACTTTGCAGGCGCATCCAGGCATATCCATGCAAGATCCAACGAGCGATCACAACTGCTTTTGTACATGCCATATGGCATGCACGTATTGCAGGCGCTGCACACATGTGCCGCATGCTGCCTCCTTCCTCACATGTTTTGGTGGAGCCAGCTTTGTTCACAGATGGCGATGCAGCTTTGCATGATCATGCATGAGGGGGCCGGGTGACACTGCTTTTCCTTGCTTTGCTTTTCCGGCTAAGTGAAAGTGCCTCTATTTCTTCTTACATATATGCCTCCTGGCTCTGGAACCTCAGCGCTCAAGGCAGCGCGCTCATGAAGTCGTCCAGCTCCTGCCTGCTGGGCAGGCTGGGCTGCGCCCCTGCCCGTGACACGCAGATGCTGGCAGCAGCAGCAGCAAAGCGCATGGCCTGTGCTGCGCTGCTGCCCTCGAGCAGGCCCACCATGAAGGCGGCAGTGAAGCAGTCTCCAGCACCTGCACACACCGCAGGCACCAGCAGCAGCAGCAGCAGCAGCAGCAGCAGCAGCAGCAGGCAGCACGGCACTTGCAAAATTGGCAGACCAGCTTGCTGACTGCTTGACAATGCGCTGGCTGCCAATTCAACCCATGCAGTCGCCAGCTAGTCAGGCCAGCATGGGCCTAGGGCAAGCACCTGCCGACGCACGCTGCGCAGCTCAACACCCAGCAGCTGAAGCACATGCTGTAGTTGCCATTGCGTTGCATGCAGGGTGAAGCTCGTGATGTGCTGCGCATCAGTGCAAAGCCGGCAGGCCTGACCTGTGGTGTCTACCACTTGAGGGCAGTCAACAGCAGGCTGCTGCACCACCTGGCCGCCAGCAGCAGCAGCAGCAGCAGCACCAGCAGCAGCAGCGGCTCCTGCAGGCACCATCATGCTGCCTGCCGTGCCCAACTTCAACAGTACTTGCAGCCCACGGCCCTGTTGTTGCTCTGCTGCCCTCTGCTGCAGCGCAGCAGCAGCTGTCAGCAGCTCCTGTTCGCTACCTGTGGCAAGCCTGTGAGGCGTTGCAGCTCAGTTTCGTTCGGGCTGATGATTGTGAGATGCTGCAGCAGCTCAGCGGAGACCGGTGCATCCACACCACCAGCATCAAGCAGCACTGGCACACCAGCTGCCGCTGCAACCTGCAAAGCACAACATGATCAGAGGGGCAGAGCATGATGGTCGATCCTACACGGCACATGCGGCTACGTTGTGCTGCACAGGCTGAGTTCATCTGCCAGGGCTTCTTGGGAGCAGCAAGGGCATGAACGCAATGCCTGCCCTCTGCCGTACTGTGCACATGAAACGGCAGACCTGGCTTGATACACAGCTGTGGCAATCAGAGCCGCTGCGTTGCCTTGTGGATGGTTGAGATGCTTTGTGTTCACCTTGGCTACTTCTATGTTTGCAGCCTCTGGGATTTCCCGCTGCAGCAGTACTGCGCCTGCATCAGCAATAAGCTGTAGCAGCAGCAGTTGCGGCGGCAATTAGTTGCGGCTCTGTATCTCAGCCAACTGCAGAGAAACACAGCACACTGCAGAAGGTAGCAGCCCACCTCAGTGCAGCTGCTGGTGTGCTGCAATGCATTGCAGGCACTCTGACATCCACATGACGTGCCAGCTGCTGCCGGCTTGAGGCGCTGGCCAGTTGGTGAGCAGGGAGAGCAGCAGCAGAGCAGCGGCGGCTGCCATATGCACACCTGCTGCTCCTGCTGTGACAGCTTCCATGCGTTGCGTCCTGGTTGGCGCCTCCCAAATGATAATGCTGTTTTCGCCTGCAGAACAGCAGAGCAATGGAGCAGCAGGCTGTACCGTGACACGCATCCCTTGAGTGGTGAATTGCACAAGATATGTGGCCAGCGCAGAAAGCGGGACATACTACATAAGCCAGGTATAGTCTGGAGGGGTGGAGGGTGCTTGACTGGCAGGAACGAAGTGTCCTGAGGAGAGGCTGCTACGCAACCACCAGCATCCCCAGTCACCAGCCCAACACGTGCCCAACCATACACAGCAGCAGCATGCGGTGTGATGTGGCACCTGTTCAGTTGCCAGGAAGCATCCTTTGTCTCACCGCTGGACTGCAGGAGAATGACAGCAGTGCCTGAAGGGCCTGGCACCTCCTGCAAGTGGTCCAGCTGCACACCAGCCTCAGCCAATGCCGCACGCAGCGGCCCTGCGTAGCTATCGGTGCCAACTTTGCCTAGGAAGTGAGTTGGGTAGGAGAGCTTGGCTGCTGTAGCTGCCTGATTGGCTCCCTGCAGTAGGTCGAGGGAGGCAGGTGAGTGCTCAGCAGTTTCTACCAAAGTAGTAGTTGCAGGCGGCAGGACCTGCATTGCCCACTTTTTGAACCCTGAAGCTATGCTGCTCTGGTTTAGCGGCGCTCAAGATATTGTTAAGCAATGCAAGGGTTTGGACATCCCAAATTGCAAGGGCTTGGACATCCCAAAGTGCAAGGGTTTGGACATCCCAAAAAGGCTGATGACTCAAAGCACGTGGCTGCGTGGCAGCCAGGAGTGGCAACCCCTTCTTGATGCTGAGCCCACCTTACCACCAGGGAAGAATGACATGCCTTTGGCGCCTAGGGTTTCTCCTGGTTGCGGCAGCCGGTCGACTGAGAGCACCAAGTCCGCATTTATGCTACCCACAACTACCAATGGCTTGCTGGGTGCACCACCTGCCAGGTCAGCAGCAGCTGCTGCTGCCACCAACGCTGTTGTATTGATGCGTTGTACGTGGCCACTTAGCACGCTGTTCAAAAATGGTTGAATGCTGTGAGGCAGCAGAGAAGGTCTGTGGCTGGTCCGGAGGGCCGCATCGTGGACCGCTTGCGATGCAGTGGTGCCGTGTTGCTGGGTGTGCTCATGCCTTGTATGTCCGATCTCGGGCAGCGTTCGCGGATATATGGTAGAGATTCTACAACCGACTGTGACCTTCCTATTGTTTATGCAGCGGGCTAGCAGAAAGAGCGCTTACGCTTCGATCAACCGTTATAACTGACTGTTCAGTTTTGCACGTACACGTCTGCCAGAGCCACTGCAGTTTCAAGACAACCGTTGAACCTGCATCGAAACTTGCTGCATTGCCACAAGCTTCAACCAGCAGGCATCACACAAAGGTCGAAGGATGTCCAGAGTCACCAGTGCTTTTTAGGCTCCACAATGATGCAATTGAGGTCCAGGGATACTGACTCAAATGAAACAACATCATTCACACAACAGTAACGATACGTGCTGTAGCACGCTGACGCTAATATACAAGTCACTACAGTGACATGATGTACCACAAGTGGCTCAGCTCCTGGATTGAAACTTCATCAAGGCAACATGCAGGTCAACAGCTGCTGTCAGCAGCATTCTTGAACGCACCCAGGTGCAATCTTGACCACCATATAATTCCTGGACAGAGAACTTGCTTGGAGCCCTGGCAGATGCCAGAAGCTGATGAGGGTACTGAGGGCCACTGACATGCACAGCTGTCACAGATTGAAGCATCATGCATAATTAGTCTATTTTGAAGGACTCTCGTACAACACTAAACATGCTGCACAACCTCGTCACAGCTAATACAACCACTGCCACACCGTGCAGCAGCCGCAGCTACCCAGACAGCGCCCGCTGCACGACCTGCGCCTGGTCTTCCGGCAGCGCCAGCTCCAGCGCCGCTGCTCTGCCCCTCTCCCCCATCTTGCCCCACGTCTTGCGCACAATGTCCACCATCTTGTCTGCGCCTTCCTTCTGCAGCAGGTCCGCAAACTGGTGCTGCATGAAGACCAGGCACAGCGCATCCTCCACCGCCTGCGCGTGTGCAGTTGGCGGGTGGCGGCCAGAGCGTGTGCACGCACGCACGCACAGCAGCAAGCAAGCAAGCAGGCAATCAAGCAGAAGTACAACCATGCAACAATGCCAGGCATAGCGCATCCTCCACTTGCATGACCTGAATGCACTCAGCAGATTTTGAAAAGTGGGGAGGCCATGGCATACAATCAAGCTGAGTTGGATTGCAATGCTGCATTGTGCTGCGCGTCTGACATCATGCAGCAAACACCGTTGTGCAGCACATCACAACTGCACAGCTTAGCAACGCTCCAAGAGGCAACACACACACACTCACCCCCAACATGTGCTGCATGTGTTGTTGTTTGGTGACTTCGTGCATGCAAGCCTGCCTTGCGCACCCACCTGGTTCTCAGGGTCCTTCTTGAGGTCCTTCTTCAGGATGAACCTCGTCACGCGCTGCTGCGACGACTCGTCATAGCCTGCTGCCTGCATGAGGCCCACCACCGTCGCCGCGTGCTTGGCCTTCAAGCCCTCGCGCCATTGGAGATACCCAGCCTTGCCCTGCACAGGCCAGCACAAAGGGCGCACAAATCTGTTTGGTGAAATTGCGGAAGAAGAACACACAGTAAGAGCTGTCACATACAGTGGTCACAGTGTCAAAACTGTCGGCACTTCAGTTGAGCTGTGATGACAAGCCAAGGGACAGCAGCGCAGCACTTCATGTGCACAGCAGGCCCTCGCGCCGCTGGTAGCAGCAGTTTGAGCTCTGCACAGCACAGCAAGGCAAAGCCCGCCAGGCATGCATCATCAACAGACATAAACACGCTTGCAAGCTGTGAGTGAGTGACACAGAGCGCTTCAGCCTAACACCCACAAACTTCAGCACCTCACACCAGTTAAAAGCAGCGACCAAATGGTTCAGCATACCAGATGTCTGCTCATCTGATAACAGCAGCTGGCTCCCAGCGCTCCTTTGAGCGTCTTGCACAAGCATACAACAAACGCTGCTGAAAGAGATCACACGGCTCACAGAGCCGCCATGCTGGATGCACAACAAATGACATTACATAACAAGTAACACACCACACAACAAGTGACACAACATACCTCTGGGTAGGAGCTACGGGGTGTCTTCCAGCGCTCCACATGCTGCCCACGTGCCACAATGCGCAGCTCTTCTGAGGGCTGCTGCTCCAGCTTCAGCACCCAGTCACTCAGCCACTGGCTGTAGGCAAGCTCATACGGCAAATCGACACCCTGGCAGCTGACTGTACGGGGATCTTGTGCGTTCAATGCGTCGATGCCATCTAGGACCTGCTGCAGGCGCGCACTGGTTGCAGCGCTGCTGCTGCTGCTGCTGCTGCCGACGCAGTTGGTGCGGAGTGAAAGGTGGCGCGCAAGGCGCGACAGCAACGCTTGCTGCGGCAGGCGCCTGGCGCCTTGCTGCTGTGCCTGCGGCACAAGGGGTTGGGGGGTGGGGGCCACGGTAGATACATGAGATAGTAGGTGGCGTGCTGTAACAGGGTGCAATCCAGCTGCAACAGCTCTTAGTAACATTTCCAATTATATCTCTCTTACGTCTCCAAGCCTGCATGCACATACAGCTGACGTCTGCCACTGCCTACACTGCTGCAGCTGCCCTTGCCCAGTGCAGCACGTTGTGACTCCTGTGGTGCCAAACAGGCGCAGCTACTGCGTGCCAGGGTGGTGCATGCCAATGCACAGGCGCCTCATCGTTGTGCACCACTGCTGAAGCTACATTTGTACAGCTTGCTGCGCTGCTGCTGCAGCAGCAGGTCTGCTGCTGCTGCTGTGCTCAAAGTAATTATTGCCCACTAGAAAACCGCAGTAATTGGATTGAGCTACTCACTTTGTGGCAGTTTAGCCTTTGGGCTGCCCAGATCATCGTCCTTCGCTCAATACACCAAGCACTTGCACGTCAACCGGTTCTACCCGAAAAGCGCTCACTCACATCACCGGTGCAGTCCACCGTGCAAGGCGTTGAGAGTTGTAAGATGCCTTTGGTGATGACGAGGATCGCAACCCTGCATTTTGACCAGCAGGGTTTCGGCCTCAAACCCTGGTCCAACCAGGAGTAACCATCCTGGTCTTGGTGCCGGGCGTGACAGGCACTGTTTCTGGCCAGCAGCCCCATCACGCTGCAGCACCGTACGCCCTGCCAGGTACCAGTGCAATGCTCTGTAAGAAGCAGCAGCACTGCAGGCTAGCAGGGAAGCAAAGCAGGGAAAAGCCAAGTCAACCGACCTCCATGCAAGGCTGCAAATGCACGCATTGCTCTGTGCCATTTGCTGCTGCCCAGGGCCTTTCTCATACTATCAAGGCTGACCGCAGACGCCTGGGACGAGTGCTGCTGCTTGTTGTGCTGCGCAGGCATTTGTGACACAGAACAGCAAGCTAGGTCCGTTACACACCCACCAGCGCGTTCAAGAGCCATGCAAGCGCGGCCCCGCTGCTCTTCCAGCAGCTGCAGCAACACCAGCTGCAGTGTGAGCCCCACCATAGGTGACACTGCTTGCTTGCTTGCCTTGTGCTGCTGGGTCAGAGTGCTTCTTCTTCTGCACAAATGTCTATGGTGTACACCATAGAGCCCTATGACGGTGTGTACCCAAACCACGTCACCGCAGCGGTGTCAGCGGCAGGTTCTTGTTCCACTGCTCCAGGCGCGTCATCCGCCGCTTGCTGCTGGTGTACACCCCCAGCTGCTCCGTGCAGTCACGTGCAAGCTGCCGCAGGGCGGTCGAGGCGGACCCTGGCTGCAGCTTGCGCTTGGATGTCACCTGGCGACCGGCAGCGCAGCAGGATCACAAGTGTCATGTGACAGCAGCAGCAGCAGCAGCAACGCAAGTCGATGAGAGCATTGTTGGCAACCCACTAATTATACGGCAGACTCCCCCACCAGGGGTGCAGCCTACCGATGCAAAGGACAGGCAGGAAGCTTGCCAAGGGAGGGCTGTCCGTTTGCAATTGGAAAGCAAGCGTCGCGCACACTGGACAGTGGCGACCGGCAAAAACGCAGAGCCTGACAGCGCATCAGCAGCGTGCAGCACCCTCGGCAGCGTGTGCAGCTCTCACCAGGTTTGCCTGCGCCGTCTCCAGCACGCTGAAGCCATCTGCGGCCTGCCTCTCCAGCCGCCGCATCAGCACGTCATCCCTGCGACAACACCACAGCAACCGCATGTGACGCAATGCAGCCATGCACCAGCAGCAGCCAGCCGTGCGCACTCAGCCGCTCAATCCCAAGCAAGCGCCAGCTGTCCTGCAGAAAGCACGGCAGCGGCTGGCGCTCCTCGTCACGCCCCCCAAGCCTGCTAGGTGGTCCAATTGTACCGACAACGCCACACTTTCTGTCATTGTTCAAATTCAGCTGTCTGCAGAGTGACGCCGGCTGTCTCACCTCGGCAGCACTCCAGGCACGTCCAGCTCAGCCTGCGCTGCCTCGTACAGCAGCACCAGGCTCAGCAGGTCCTGCTGCTGCCTGTAGCGCTCCCCAACAGCAGCGACAATGACACACGCAGCCTGAATCGCT
Source organism: Scenedesmus sp. NREL 46B-D3 (assembly GCA_014080715.1). NCBI lineage: Eukaryota > Viridiplantae > Chlorophyta > Chlorophyceae > Sphaeropleales > Scenedesmaceae > Scenedesmus > Scenedesmus sp. NREL 46B-D3. Next base: position 55,638 of record JACERP010000096.1, on the reverse strand, counting down.
GCTGCTGCCTGCTCTGTGTGGCCCGGCACTGCTAGCACTCCAGCAAGGTAGTCTAGCAGCGTGGACAGCTGGCCTGCCGAGGGACAAACAGCAGGCAACACAGCAGACATGCAGGTGTCAGCATCCAACAATCGTACAGGGGCTCAAACTCCTGATGCTGCCAAGCAAGGTTGAGCGCAGCGGGGTGGACGGGTGGCCTGCCGAGGGGCAAACTTAAGGCAACACAACAGGTATGTAGGTGTCATGTCTCCACAAGTGTAAAGGGGACCAATCAAGGTTGAGCTCAGCAGGGTGACAGCTGGCCTGTTGGCGGTCGATTCAAGTGGCTATTACGCACTCTTTCAAGGAATAGCTGCTTCTAAGCGAACCTCCTGGTTATTTCAGCATTATCACATCCTTTTCCACTTACCAATCATTTGGGCACCTGCACTTGAGGGGTCGGCGCAAGCTTGGGCTGCTGCATGTGGTCTACATGCATTTGGGAGGGGGGTTCACTTACCAGTTGGCCTGCCAGGACACCCCCAGACGGGCGCATAGTCACATGACATTGCAGCTGCAGTTGATGGTCACGTGGTGATGCCATGCAGCCACCAAACCACCACACATACAATGCATGCGTACCGCCCACCTGGGTGCTGCCGCCCGTAGTGCTCCGCCGACAGCTCAGCGGCCTGCTGCAGCATGCGCAGCGCCTCGTCGGCCGCCGGGCCGTCGCCGCTGCCGCCCGCGCTGCGCAGCATGCTGTTGGCCACGTTGCGCAGCGCCCAGGTGCGCTCCGGCACGGGCACCAGCGACTGCCGCTGCCGCGCACCCTGGGGGTCCAGGCCGCCTGGGCCAAGCACCGGCGAGCCCTGCGGCGAGTCGGGCGGGCAGGCGGCATTTACGATCTGCAAATTTACTTTTGGTCGGTGTGGTTGACGAATGGCACGCAATCAAGCAGCAAGGCAGTTTGTCAGCAGGTGCGGGCAGAGGCCATTGGCTGCCGCCAGACACCTTGGGGGGTAGAGTGCGTGCGAGCCAACCAGCGGCCAACCGGCAACCCAGGCAGCAGAAAGAGACGCAGGCACATGCAGCTCTGGACCCGCAGCTCCCATGACTTTGAAAGCATGCAGAGCAGAATCAGGAGGCTGGGAAGGCCAGAGGGCAGTGCATGAGCAGTAGACAGGTTTGGGCAGGTATGAACACGACGTGCTGCCGCTGCTGGGACCCTGCCCGCCCGCACCAACCACTGGCAGGCGCTGCATCCGTGCAGGCTGGCAGCAGCTGGAGGCAGCGGCAGCGCATTGCCCGCATGCAACTGTAGGATGCAAGCTAGGCATGCACGACGTATGCAGCAGCTGTGTCGTGCGAGAGACTGCTGCAGACACGCATGCCGCACCGCCTGCGGCAGTCGACTATGCTACAGCTCGAAACTGTTTTGCACGTGCGCCCCCTCCCTGCCCAGCTCTGCAAGTCATGCACCCCCGGCTTCGATGTACTGCAGGCGTGCGTCCCATCGGCAGCAGTCCATGTAATTGCAGCAGCGGGCAGCAGACGAAGCTGCAAGGCCGTTTTCCTGCTACGCGCCACCCTGTGGTGTGCAGACTCCCTCCGCACCTTGAGCACCTCGTTTGCCCTGGCGAGCGTCTTCTGCTGCCGCCGCACCTCCCGGGCCTGCCGCACCGCCAGGCTCGTGTTGCGCGCCGCCAGCTGGCGCGTCGCTGCCGCCACCGGGTGCCGCCTCCCCAGCAGCGCCTGCAGCGAGGCAGCCGCAGGCGCCAGGCTGTCCTGCGCCGCGTCCGCTGCCAGCTGCTCCAGCTGGAACTTGACGAGCCGCTGCAGCGGACTGTCCCTGCTGCTGACAATGCTCCTGCTGCTGCCGCTGCTGCTCGAAGGAGGGGAGTCCGCGTCAGCAGCTTCAAAAAGCTCATCATCAGCAGCACCAGAGTCCGTGGGGGTGCCGGGCGTGCTGCTGGCGTCAGGGCTGCTGCTGCCACTCCTGCTGGCGTCTGCATTGCTGAGTGCATTGAGCTGCTGTGTTGCCGCGTCCGCTGTGTCCAGCAGCAGCGCGTACACACAGGCAGGGACCAAGTATGCGGATGCAGGTGCAGCAGCAGCACCCGCCCCAATGACCTCCCCAAACAGCACACGCAGCCTGGAACCTGGCGACCTGCCACTGCTGCTGCTGCTGCCAAAGCTGAAGTTTTCGCTTTGTTTGGATGCAACAAATCCTCCAGGTGCCACTCTATGATGTCGTTGAGTTCGGCGGTTGCTGCTGCAACCTGCTCCTGTTTAACTAGCGATGCTGCGTGCTGCAGCTGCTGCTGCAGGGATGCAGGGTGCTGCTGTGGCAGCCCACTGTACCGCACATAGACCTGGCAGCGTCGGACAGCAGTTGGCCAGGTGCAGGTGCAGCAACAGCAGCAGGTGGTGTCAGTGCTGCGAGTTTGCTTGGCAAACATGCAAATTGACAAGAGGGGCACTGGTGATGCAGCGCACCACAAGATGAAACGCACTTCGCTTCCACCTTGACTTCATTTAGGAGTTTTGCTGCAGCTTTCCATTGCCGACATCATTCACTGTTCCAATGCAACACACGCAGAGCTCACACCAAAACCACACAAACAGTAACTGCCTTACCATGCCCCAACCCCGAGCCCTACCTGGAAGTCCTGCTGCAGCTCTCCACTGCCTGCCAACGGCGCGACCTGGCCCACAGCCTGCCGTGCAGCGGCCTCCAACTTCAAACACGCCAGCCACCTCCACAGCAGCAAGTCCGAGCCCTCAAACAAGGCCTTGCTAGACTGCTGCTGCTGCTGCTGGGTTGGAAGCCGCAGGCTTAGGCCTTCTGAGCTACTGCTGCTGCTGCTGTCAGCTACTGCTGATGCGTAGTAGTTTGCTGCCGCCTGTGCCGTTGCTGCCGCCAGTTCCGTGGCTGCCTCCACTGCCGCCTCTGGGGACTCGTACGTCCTGCTGCTGCTGGCTATGCTGCTGCCGCTCTGCTGTGAGAACTGGATGGCGACCGACAACTGCCTACTGCTGCTGCCAGACGCTACAGCCCTGCCACGCAGCTGCAGCTCAACCCTACAAAGGGCACAGCAAGCAAGCAAGCAGGCGCAGGTAATGCAATTTGCAGGATATCACGTGCAGCAGCTATGCACAGAGAAGCTTGCTTGAAAAATGTGATGGGCCGTAGACACTTCCTTTGCTATGCATGCAGCGCTGTGTCCTGTCCACCAAGTGCAATGCAGCGGGGTAACGTATCAGCAAGCTGTAAGCTTCCATGCAGCACAAAACACCGCCCACCAAGTGCTTGCCAAGCCATCACAGAAGGGCAGCCGCAGCTACCCGTAAGAAAGTTACTGCCAAAGGCCGCCTTCCACTTCACGATGAATCCAACGCTTCACACTTTGAGGTCACCTGACTCAGCAGCGTCCAGCCACAGCGCTGCCAACCTAGCAGACTCTCGGCGGTGCACTCACCTAATACTGTCCCTGCGCATTTGCTGCTTTGCCGCCGCGCGCCCTCTGCTGCTTCCCGCGCTGCCCGCTCCACCTCGGCTGCTGCTCGGCGGGCCTCTGCAGCCGCCCGCGCAGCCTCGGCAGCAGCAGCAGCCCTGCAGCAGCACGTCACACACGTCATCACGCAGCCATGGCAAGCCAGGACACCTGACGCCTGCGCCAACGTGCCAGCACTTGCTACCATACATTGCCGCATACCAGAGAGCGCAAGTGCAAGTGCAGGTGCAACTTGATGTGTTGCTGCAGCCCCCGGCCACTGCCCTGTAGACCGCACTTGCGGCGCAGCCACATGGCAGCAGCAGCCCCCAGCTGTGTGCCGCACCTTGCCGCCTCCTCCTCTGCCGCGCGCCGCGCCGCCTGCTGCTCCCTCAGCGCCAGCTCGCGTGCTGTGCGGGAGGCCAACTCCTCATCGAGCTTGCCCTGAGTCTCCTCAAACGCCTGCGGCCGCAGCATGTGCGGCAGGTGTCGACCAACTCCGCAGTCGGTGCGGTGGCCTTGTTTGTGCAGCTGCAGGTGGTGCCCCACTCAGTCCCACACACGCAGCCACTGCCAGCAGGCACGGGAACGCCCCTCTCCCTGCCGCTGTGCATCATGCGGCATGGCATGCAAAAAATTGAGCAGGCAGCTACAGCCTGCTGTGCATCCGCCCCAGCACCCCTCAGCCCCGCACCTTCTTTGCTGCTGCTCGTTGCGCCCTCAGGGCCTGCAGCTCCTGCATTGCTGCGGCCTCGTACTCTGCTGCCTTGGCAGCCGCCTGCTGCTTCTCCAGCTCAGCACGACGAGCTGACTCAGCTAGCCTGCAGCAGCAGCAGCAGCAGCAGCAGCAGCAGCTGTGAGCAATGGCGACAGGCAGTCCAACAAGATTTCACCACACTGCATGGCTGCTTTGATCCTTCATGAATTGCTACAGCAGATCTTCACAAGAGTACATGGCAAGCACACTCAGCTGCATAAGTGTAAGCATTACATGGACAGCAACGTGCTGCTGCCTGCTCACCGCTTCGTTGCCTCTGCCTCTTTGAGCGCTGCCTGCTGCTGCAGGTACTGCGCACGCTTTTCGCGCAGCTCACGGCCCTGCAGGCATGACGTGGACGCAAACACAGCAGCGCGGCAGCATTGCCACACACACAGAGAGAAGCAGTTACAGCCCAACAGAGGGGCGGATAACAGCTCAATGGGACACCAGCAGGTGCTTGCGGCTTGAACTCTGCAGGAGCTGCAGGCATTCAGGGCCATAAAAAACCAATCCAGGACACCACAAGCCGCTTGTGCAACAAGGCCGGTCACATGCAGCCTGTCAGGCTCCACCAGGCTCGCATTGCCCGCTGCTGCTGGTCAATCTGTGTGACATGCGCACGCATGGCGCCAACAGCGCAGCCGGCACTGCCGGCTGTTCTGAGGGTGATGCAGCATGCCATGATTCACGTTCTGCTGCCCTGCAAGACCCCCACCGTCACCAGCCCTGCCCATCTTGCTGCTGCACAGCGCTGACAACATGCACAAAATGCATGTTGGTCACCCGCACTGCATTGTATTTCAATTGTGTGCTGCTCACAAGACCGCCTTCCGCCGCACTCCGCCACACACTGAAACCTTACATTCCCGGAACCCTAACCAGCAGCCGTCTCACCTGCACCCTGCTGCCCTCCTGTCGCGCCTGCAGGCCTTCACGTCCAGCCTGCCTGCGTCTGCTGCCAGCCGCCCTTGACGCACCGCCGCCAGCAGCGCCAGCGCCACAACCCATCCGCCAACTGAGCACTCCCAGAACCCCGCTGCTGCTGTTGGCGCTGCTGCTGGTAGTGCTGCTGTACTGCTGTGAGGAGCTGGTGGAACAGATAAGTTTAGCTGCTGCTGCTGCTGCTGCTGCTGCTGGAGTGGCTGCTGAGCTGCAGTGTCTGATGAGGTGGCTTGCTGCAGCTGCTGTGCCTGCAGGTCAACGCAGACGCCAGGCAGTGACGTGGCTCTTCTCCGGGGTGTGCTGAGTCGCCCAGCGGCCGTGTACTGCACTAAAAGTGCTCGCTGCCAGCTGAGCCAACCATGCGAATGACAGGGCACGTTGTGCACGTTCAACCCAGAAACAGTTGCACAATGCAGCTGTGGCGTTGCCGCAAGCAGGCAAGTAGCTCTGCAGCCTAGTATACACCAGCAGTGCAAGGGTACTGCCTGCAACCCCTCTGGGTCAGCCGGAGCAGGCACAGCGCACCTTGCCAGACGTGTCAGCTGCACCGACTTCAGCAACCGCCTCTGGTACAGCTTGTTGTGCAGTTGCAGCTGTAGCATCTTGCGCTGCAAGTGACAATTGCTGCTGCTGCTGCTGCTGCTGGACCTCTTGCTGGCTTGCTGCTGGTGCTTCAAGCTGCTGAACGTTGTCATCTGCTGCTCCAGAGTCTGTCACGTACACATACTCGTACTCGCTGTCCGATCCGGCTCGTGAGGGCTTCGACCAAGGAAAGCTCCAGCCTTGCTGCTTGTTGTCTGTGGCTCTAGCTGCGATTGAACGCCTATATCCACTTCTGCCTACGTTTTTGTGTGCATAACGCAACGTAGTTCATGATCTACTGAGTGTGCTGCACGTACGTTTGCCGAAAGTTGTGTGGGCATGCTGTACTTCCCCGCACGTATGCATGAACTGTAGGCTCGTACAAACAGCAAACTCCTCTATACTTCCAGCGAAAACAATGGAGGGTTGCAGAGCGGCAGGTGCAGTACATGGGTGTGGCAGTAGCAGGTGTAGCATGTCACAAAAGGCATACCAAACTGACAAACTGCCGTTGACCGTCATCTTCGTTAAGAAAGGAGCCGTTTTCTGCTATAAAACTCGGGAACCTTCCCACAGTTGATTTTAATGCCCGCTTTTGAGCAAACTAGGCACTTTGGCAAGTGCCAAGTTTGCATTCCCTTCGACTGGACATACCTCCGCAGCAGACACGCGTACAATGGCAGCAACCATTGATGTTGTACAACTAACAGAGACAGGTTGCTGCTGTTCACCCAACGATCAGCTGCTGCCAGCCCTGCGAACGGGGAACCAAATGTCGAAGCCTGCCACTCCTCCAGAATTTTGTAGGCCCGAACATATCTCGTAAAGCAGTAAAAAGAGTTTTGAGATGCTTTGGCCGCCGATCGGCTCCGCTCGCGAGGGTTCATGCCGAGGGCTCCCCGTCATTCTCGGGGTTCTGCAAGAGAGTCGTGACTTGGTTGCCGGCCTAACTGTGGGACGGTATCAAGCAGTAACCGCGGCACTTCATCAGCTGTATCATAACGTTACTCAGGCTAGACATCAACTGGCTTGGGGAGGCAGCACGCTGACAATAAGCATTGGTGATCACCATCATGATCAAGACCAACTGCGCCCTGCCGGTGCCGCATCAACTGCGTCGCCTGCAACATGCAGCATCTGTCATCTCTTTCAACATGTAGAGAGAGCAGCTGGTACGGGGAATCACCGTGTTTGCTGTGCCCATGCCCATGTGCACAATTGTTGCAACCAGCTGGTTGCAGTTGGTGCTGCAAACGCCGGCTGAGCCTCCGGGTCCCTGTCGACACCAGACTGCACATGTGGGTGACAACCATCCACGACTTGTTTGTGACGAGCACCAATGGCATCAAGTGGATAGCGACTGGATGATGTAGCGCTCGTTGTCAAGCTTGTGCTGCAGGCGCGGGCCCTCCATCAGCGACTCCACCTGCAGCAGCACAAAGCAATGCAGCAGCAGCAGCAGCAGCAACAGCAGCAGCAAATGGTACTGATAGGCGTTTTAATGGCAAGCTGTGTATGGCAGGCAGCTGCTTCACACTGGCTTCAGTTTGGTAAGGATTCAAGAGTCCGCAGTATGGATGTTCCATGGTCAACACACCCCATTTTTCCCCACTGACAGGATCATCGGACAACAACTGATAACCCAATCAGCCAAAGTTGCGCAATTGCCACAGCCAACCACAGTGTGCCGCAAGCTCCAAGCCTGACCCGCACCTGCCGTGATGTCTGCATGACGGCGCCCACAATGATGACCAGGCTGGTCGTCGCCAGCGTGGTGCCAACCATGCTCAGGCAGAGCTGGTCAAACAGGTTGGCTGACACAGCCAGTCCTGCCAGCGCCATGCCGCCCCAGAACTTGCACTGCCGCAGCTTCTGGGCCAGGAACTGCTGCGTGGCGTAGCCGGGAGCAACGCCCTTGACGCCCACGTCTATCTGCGGGGCAAACACGCGGCCAGCCCGTCCCATCTTGCTGGCTCGATGCTGTGTGCATGAGGGACGTCTGATGTACTGTCAGCAAAACAACACCCGGTTCCGGGCATTGTGCACAGAACACCTGCAAACACCTCATGCACCTTCACCTGCTGTGCCAGCACACATTTCAGGACTATCACCGCCTGGATGCAAATCACAGCGCCCACCATTGTGAAGTACTCCGCGACTTCCGGCGGGTTGACCGCGCCAAAGGGCAGGAACTCCATGGCAAAGACCAGCAGCCCGTACACCAGCAGGCCCCAGCCGGTGGCCTGCAGCCCATAGATGAAGTTTGCCACGCCCACCAGCCCCACAAACTCAGCCGCCTTGGGCAGGATGCCGTAGAAGGCAGCGCTGGCAATGATCATCGGCTGCAGGGGAGCGACATAACACGCAGCGTAACAGTGTGGCATAGGCAGATACATTTGGAAGCAATGGCACAGCACATGAAGGCATTTGTGCGACACAATGGGTCGTGCAGGGCGCCCCGAGCGTCAAAGGCACAAGTTGCTGTACATGTAATCATGGGTGTTGAATAACAATTTAGGAGATCATACACGAGAGCCGAGTTGCTTGCATACAATGTGCATGCAACTTATACGTGTGCAGTAGTGGGCTGGACACAGCAGCAGCCAGGATCAGCACATCAAGCCAGAGTAAAACACGGTCACGGTGCCCAACCAGCCATTCTGCAGAGGCCACAGGCTTGAGTCCCATCACCACGCCTGTGCTGCAGCCACGCCCGCCACTCACCATGACGCCAGAGGAGTTGAGCAGCAGCGGGAAGTGAGCGCCCTGCTGGCCTGCTGCGGAGGCCTTGCGGTCGAGCAGCGCACGCGCAGCGGACAGCAGCTCCTGCCGCCCACCAGCAGCAGCAGCGCCGGGCTGGGGCGGCTCCTGCAGGCATGCGCCAAGAGCCCAGCAGCAACAACAGGAAGTTGCACTACTTCAGTTTGAGTCATGAAACTGCCGAAACGCAGTCCGAAGATGGGCTGCAGCTGAGTGGGGAGCCCACATGCGCTGCACGACAGGGACGTCTGATCCTATCCATGGCCACCACCAACAACAGGCCAGCTGATGCTGTTTTGCAAGAGCTCGGCGAAAATTTTGCAGCGCCCTGGACCACAGCTCAGTGATAGGGCATACCAGCGTCCTGCAAGAAAGACAGCGAGTTTCTACATACATGTACAGCGCACCATACCTGCACATGTGGCACCACAACAGAGCATGCAAACAGGCCAACGGCAACATCGCTGCCCGGCTACAGCTGACAACTATCAACTGCACATGTGCACATCCCCGCCCCCCAAACACACGCGCGCACGTGCGCACGCACGCACGCAGATGCGAGCACACCGACCCACCGGTGGCGGCGCCTTGCTGTACTGCACGATGGGCAGCCGCACTTCGCTGCTCGACAGGTACACCGTGAACAGCAGCAGGCCCAGGTAGCCCGCCAGCAGTGAACCCAGCTTCCAGGCAGCCAAGCTGGCAGACTCCAACCCCACCAGCACCTGGTGCAGAGTCGAGGCATACTCTGCATGGCGTTGGGGGACAGCAGCACACACGCAGAGGGTACGTGGGGCAGTGAATCCACAGTGCTGTTCTGGTGGCTAGCGACAGCAGCTAGGCTGGCAGGTCCTGAAACCACCAGCATCTGGTAGCGTCTGCAGCTGCACGCGGACTCAGCCTGGCACAAGCAGCAGCAGAATCACACAAAGCATGTGAGCTGTGCTGTGGTGGCACAGTCACGGAAGCAAGGAAGGTGCAACTCGCACACACCGGCATGTCCTGCAGCAGGAATGCATGCGCTGCAAGACCAGGACGACAGAGGCAGCAGCAGCAGGGGGTGCAGCTGTGCAGCGCATCCTGTCATCCTCAAGTACCGGTTCCGCAACCCCTGGGCCGTCGGCAGCCGCTGGGTAGGTGCAGGGGTGCACGCGGAACAAAAGGTGCTGCATGATGATGTGTTTCAGCGCAAGCGGCGGCAAGGGCGGATGCGCCACCAGTGCTGTTGCAGATTTGCGGAGGTTGACTGCACGCCGCGCGCCGGCACGCCCGCTGCCCACCTGTGATGATGCCCATGCAGATCACCAGCGTGCTGCCGTTGCCCACACCCGCCGCGGTGATTGTGTTGGCGCAGTGGTGGATCATGAACGAGCCAGCCACCAGCGCCAGCGTGGTCTGCACCACAAAGCCCTGGCTGTACAGCGCGTAGGGGGCAAGCTCCAGGGCCCGCGTCACACCCTGCGCCGCCCACCAAACACACCACAGCAGAGTGAGCATGGGGTGCCAGCCCGCAACTGCATTGATGACGCAATGGCTGTACCACTGTAGTAGGGGAGTTGCAGCACCTGCTTAGGCATAACAATGCTTCCGACTTGCGCAAACCATGTAAAACACCGAGGAAAGGCTGCACCAAGGAGTAGGCTGTGCGGGTGGAGCTGCAACGTCGCACGCACAGCACATGCTCGTGTGCCTAATCATGCATCTGGCAGCCGCCATGTATGGCGGCTGCCGTGTGCATGACTAGGCACACTAGCATGTGCTGTGCGTGCGACTTTGCAGCTCCACCCGCACTATATGGTCAAGCTGTTCTGCCGGACGCCCAAGGCAGGTGTGGTGCTGCTGGCAGCCGCGACCTCACCGTGTAGAGCGCAAACCCCAGCGCCAGGTAGTTGATGCGGTCGTTGATCAGCGCCTCACCCTGCAGAGATGCAGCCGCAGCAGCAGCAGGAACACGCGAAAGGGTGCTGATGCGGTTGCTGTGATGCTCTGGACTCGAGCACAAGCACAGAAACATAAGCGCAACAGCAGCACAATTACACTGCTGTGTCAGCACCGCTTGCCCAGGCATGCTGTTCAGATGAAATGCAACACTGCTGCCACCGGAGGGCCTGCCTTGTGCGTTCCACTGCTGCTGCCCCGGCTGTACCGCCTAGTCGCCATGCGCCATCCATCTTACTCCCTGCCCTCCTTGCAAGCATCCTTCAGCGGTGCTGCCACTGCCACTGCTGCCGCAGCTGCTGCTGTTGGCTCGGTACGTGCAGCTGCCCACTCACCCCTTCCCCTCTTGCTCATCTCTATCATAACCACGCTGCCGCCGTTGCGGTCGCCACAGCCGCTGCCGATGCCCCTGCCACTGCTTCAGATGCCGCCGCCGCCGCCGCTGCTGTTGCCTCGGTAGCTGCACCACTGCCCACCCCCTTCTGCCCCTCCTTGTAGCTCCAAACATTGCTGCCGCTGCCGCTGCTGCCGCTGCCGCTGCCGCTGCCTCCCCTCTCTTTTCACCCGGCTCACCCCCTTGCCCTCCTTGCGGGCCTCCCTCAGCCGGGCCGCCCAGGGGAAGGGCAGCACATCCTTGGGCAGGATGAGCAGCATGCTGACGATGATGGAGGCGTTGATGTGGGGCGAGATGCCCAGCTCAAACAGGCTGGCCGGCAGCGCCTGCGCCTGGCCATACAGCGCCCGCATCATGCGCTCGCCTGGCGGGGTGTGGATGTGCGCATCGGGAAACAACGCAGGGCAGCAGCAGCAGCAGCAGCAGCAGCAGCAGCCGTATGGCGACGACAGCAGTGATCCGTGCAAGCAGAAGGGCCCATGATCCATGCACAGCGAGGGCATGACAGCGCTGCTGCTGTGAGTAGCGCTGCCTGTCCTGCAAGCAAACTTGTTGCGCTGACAGGGCGGAGCAAGCATACTGGGCACTGGCTGCTCAGCTGCTCAAGATCTGGAGACGCCTCGCTGTCGCTGCCGCTGCTGCTGCTTGCATTCAACCGCCGACAGCCAGCACAATGCTGACATGGCACTGCCTCCATCACCGCGCCGCCTGTGTTGCCGGTCCTAGTGATGCTGCCGCTGCTGCTGCCGCCGAGGCTCACCCTCCATGCCGTATGCTGCTGCTGGCAGGCTGCCCAGGTCCACGCCAGGCACCGGGATGAAGTAGCCCAGGCGTATGACCACCAGCATGCCCAGCGTCACCAGCAGCCGCTGCAGCACCGGCCAGTTGCGCCGCAGCCAGCCAGGCAGCAGCCGCCGCTGCCACCCCTGCAGGGGCCTGGCAGGAAGTACGTCGCCAGATGCAGCAGGGCGCATTGCACAGTCATCAAGGCAGTAGCAGGGCGACATGGATTGTAGTTCGGGGCTGTGCGTGTGCAGGCCGCTGGAGGTGGGGGCTGGCATGGAGGCAGGTGACAAGCAAGAGTGCTATTGTTGTAGAGCTCGCCTGAAGCCTACTGCTGCTGCTGCTGCTGCTGCTGCTGCTGCTGCTGCTTCTGTCGCTGTTGCTGCTGTTACTGCTGTTGCTGCTGCTATCAGCTGCAGTCGTATCAAGCAGCTAACAGTATATCAATGCCATAGCTATGACGGATGCAAGCAGAGTGATGTTGTGGATTTGGCTGCAGCACGCAGGAAAGTGCGACAGCTGTGCATGGATAGGACAGCTGCTGTGCTGCTGATGACCACGTTCAGGCATCACTTTCATGAGAGCCATCAAGGTGCGTGCTGGGCTTCAGGGCAGAGCTACTCACTCTCCACTGCTGCCCCCTGCTGAGCCATACTGGGGCGACGCACCAGCAGCAGCTGCTGCTGTTGTGCGCGCACGGTGCTGCCCATGCACAGCTACTGCCCTGCTGCCAGCAGCTGGACTTTGCAGCGATGCTGGTCTCCTACATGTGCTACTGCTGCTGCGCCGTTGACTGCTACTGCTGCTGCTGGTTGTGGTGCTGACCGCCCATGCTGTAATGGCTCCAGGAACAGCTGCCTGGCAGTGAAGCGCATGTTGATAGAACCGCCTCCTGCCAACGGCTGGGAGCGCCCCTGCACGGCACATGTGCAGCATTGTCGCCGTGAGAAAGTTGGTGCCCCATGTGACATTGTGATGTTGGTGCTGCGGGTGTTTGTCTGCTGCTGTACAGTAGTGCTGCTGCTGCTGCTGGTGCAGAATCCTGCTGCCTACCAGCGAAATAGCATCGTACGTTGCGGATGTAGCTCTCTGTACCTGTTTTGCACGGGTTCAAGATCCTGAATGGCGGATGGAAACTTGGTGTGCTGAGACGCAGCATGTGGACTGCTGCTACAACACTGCTGCCCGCAACAGGAGCATGATCGTGCCCAATCCTGTAGCGCGTGCGTCACTATTTATCTAGAACTTCAACGATCCAGCACTGGCGACGCTGCTGTCAAGCGTAGACAAGAATGTACCTCCCGCCTGCGCAGGGCAAAAGCTGTGCACACGGTGCGCATTGATTGTTTTACAGTAACGGCTGCCTTCTTTTCAAAAGTATGCATTAGAAATCTGCACGTTCGGAAACCTAGGACCTGCCAACCCGTGTCCCAAATACCCTAGCTCGCTGACAGACATATGCTGCTGTGTAAAAGTGCTGCTCCTTTTGACATATGGCCCAGACAAAGCCACAGGGAAAACCACGAGCTAGCGACCCGGTGATCTGCACTCAACAGTAGGCACGGCAACCAGCAGCACAAACAGAGTCAGCATTGCTCCACCGTGTCTGCAAAATCCTCCTTGCATATAACCGCAGTTTTGCACCCAACCAAAAGGCACTCAGCAGTGATGAACGAGGCAGACGATGACCTCACTTACCATGTGTTACACAAAACAAAAAAGGCCAAGCATTGAACGCCTGCTCAACAAAGACACCCACACACGGATGCCATGCCCAATACCCTGTGATATGCAGCAACTGCTGATCAAGCTGATCAGCCCAACTCCACACCAATCATCTGTCAGCACCATCACCTTGTCCTGGCAAATAATCTGTCATGGCAGTGTCCGTCAACTGCCCCTGCTTAGAACCAGAACATCTACCCATGCCTCAAGGACATGCGCTGCTCTGCTGTATGCTGTATCGCACATACATAACCTCCCTGGGATGCCTAGGTACTGTGGATGACTCGTTCAGCATCGGATCGGACGCTGGAGAAGGTGCTTGATAACAACACATACAAATGCGGTATCAGCAGGAACTTCTCAGTGCCACTCCAGCTCACCCCCAAGCGTCACATACAGCCACACGACGTGCCCACTAGACTGCGGGCGACCACGGTTGCGGTGGCGACATACAGTGACACAATGAATCGTGGGAACTTCCACAATTTGATTGGTTATCTGATCAAGGATGTATCTGCTGCAGTGAAAGGTATTCTCAGTGGCCAAGCACCAAACAATCAACCGTGAATATATGCCTAAGGTGATGGTGCAGATCAGCACATTGAGGAGGGTTGAAACCCACAACGCAGCACTCACGGCGAATACAACTCCACCAGAACACAGCTACTCAAGTTCAAATACCCCTGTAAACCAGCGGCCACACAAATTGCGTGGCAACTGGACACCTCAACGCGTACATCGCCCCCACCAGCAGCGCCTGCACAGACCTTGCCCACAAAGTACAAATAAGCTGCTTGTTCAGCAGTGTCAGCACCTCCACCCCAAAGAACACGCAGGTGCCGTGCGAACGTCAGCTGATCCGGATCAACTGCCCTGCACCGCGCCTTGCTTTCCGAACGCAAACAGCAGCAAACCCAACCTCATGGCCGCCACCGCTTTTCCGCAGACCTTCTGCTGCCATTTCACGTACTGTACAGCCTGCGCAATTGGCAGGACACCCATGCAATGCCGGCACCAAATGAGGACAGCGCTAGACAGCATACGCACGCACGGTCCGCACGTGCACACGTACCCAGCCCAGTGGTGATGCAAGCAGCCCCGACACCCAATCACTGTGCCGCCCATCACGTGACAACATTGCGTAGAAAGAAGAAACCCGCCAAACGGTCTCCACACAGCAGCCGCTTGCAAGGTACATACATGTGCAAATTGATACCAGCAACCTCATCATGTATCCCAAAGCGGTGGCAGCCTGTTTGATGCTCAGAAAGACTCCTGCTCCCAAGGGAACGAGCAAACACAGGGTGTGTGCTTTGCAAAAGCACTCCCCTGGTGCCTGACACACATGTGCTGTGTTGTGAACCCAACAACTCTGGTGTGCTGTAGCTCTGGGCCAAGTGACGCACGCTAGGCATACACAGTGCTCAGTCAATCGTCAAACCTGCTGATGCCGCCACCTGCTTCAATCGCAGGCGCTGCGCGTGACACCAAACCTACAAAACCGGAGGGGGGGGGATGGTGGTACAGTATGCCACTTGCATGACCCATACGTGCCGCTGCAGCATGTACACATTTCACCTCTCAGTAGCGCTGCCAACAGCCCCGCCAGCATCAACTCATGACAGACCAGCAGCAGCAGCAGCCATGCAGCAGAACACTTCCATAGCAGGCCGCAGAGGCAGCCGCAATATCCAAACCCCAAAGTGCACAGTGGTACACACGTGCAAGTCATTGCATGCCCAACAGACACCACCGTTCTTGCATGCAGGCGCTACGGAAGCAGTTTAAAGCATCATTAGGCAGGGCAGTCCTTGAAGTGAAGTCAAGATGACGGCTGCCTCTCATCGAACTCGCATTGAAGTATTGTGACCCGCATGCCACAAGCGCATACATCCCAGGGTGCTCATGCCTCAAGTGCATGCAGCACACCTGCCTGTCCCTAAGAACAAATGAACATTTGCAACTGTCATTGCCTGAGACTGCTCAGGGCTTCAACAGGTAGCCGCACCCCCCCCCAGAACACACAGCGCAAGCCGACATGCAGTGCAACCACCAAAGGAGCGCAGAATTGGTTCAAATTTCCGTGCAAATGACGCAGCACATCTGACCACGCAACGCGCCAATACAATCACAAATGGCCCCATGCTAGTGTCGTATGGTTCAGCAGCGAGTGCTGCTGATGCAATAAGTGACTTGCGCAAACACAGGCGCCGCTACCCGACCTACCAGCGCGCCAGGGCAGATCAGTGCCTCCTCCTAGCTTTGTGCGCAGACCCATATGTGCAGCTTGCTTTCACCCTGTGCGCAAAGTGCACTTTGGTCGCAGCCACCAGTACCTAGAACATCCAGCAGGCCCAAGTTGCGCGCAGTGCGCCGTGGCCTAGGCAGCCCTCCACATGTACCACAACAACACCTTGCGGCGCAAGAGGCGAGGCCAGGCCAAACAATATGCAGAGCCTGATGCCAGATATGACAAGTCAAGTTGTTGTTGCTGTCGCTGTTGTAGGGAGAGGACTTCAGGAAATGCGGGCAAGGCACACCAAATACTCACGACAGAGCCACACCAGACAATAAAAACAACACGCCATGCAATCATCACACAAGAAGAACCTTGGAACCTGCTCCTATTCCCAAACCTTATCGAGCACCAGGCAGCCAGCGGGTGCGCGCAGGCTGCCAGCTGCGCAAGGCCATCATGTCGTCAGCCCAGCCTTCATGCAGAGCAGCAAACGCCATGCCTTTGCAGCGCCAGGTGTGACCACCATACCCGTGCGCTTGCCCTTAAGACCCCACCCCCCCTCACCTCGACACACCGAGCCCCACCATCACGCGCTGAAGCAAGACGCAGCTGCAGCATGCGAGCAGTAGCAACACAGTCCTGGTGCTGCTACTGTGGCTGCCAGCCATGCTTGTCCCTGATAGCGGGCTTGCACGCGGCAAGCCCTTTCGAGGAATGTGTGGGCACCCAGCAGAGTTGCTGCGAGTGTGGAAACACAGCACACACCGAACACTTCAACGCTGCCCACAGAGCGAACAGGCCACACGCATAGGATTGACGCCAGCTTGAAGCCGGCTGATGCTGGCCTGCTGCTTGATGCCGACTAAAAAGCATGAAGCATGATGCCGGGCACCGCACAGCACAAAACAAAACCCCTTTGCACAGAGAGCAGTGCTCTGCACAGCTGCTGCAAACCCACAGAGGCATGCTCTGCACGGCAGAAGCCAGCCACACCCGACGCTGCCCATGCGAAGCAGCGTGCCCATGCCCGACCCAGCAAACTTCCGAGTGCGACACCCCAGGCAAGCACGCTGCTGCCACTGCTCACGCTGCTCCCGCCATTGGCGCAAACCCAAGCTGACCCATCTCCCTGAGCGTGCAAACAAGGACAGCGTGATGAACATGTAGGTTGCCCTGTGTGTAGAACATGTAGGCAACCCGTTGTGCCTGCCACACCATCTGTGCCCACCACCACTCGGCCTAGGCGATCACTCCGCTGCCGGCACCAGCACAGGCTGCGCGTGCGCGCGCAGCTCCGGCAGCAGGCAGCTCAGAGGCAGCTCGCCGGACAGCGTGCGGCGGCTCGCCAGCGGCGAGCAGCTGCCGCGGCTGGGCAGCAGCGCGCCGCCGCCGCCGCCCGCCGCCTGCTGCCTCCCGGTGCTGAGCTGCGGCACGTCCACCGGCCGGCTGCGCGGCAGGCCGTGCGGCGGCAGCCCCACCACGTTGCCGGCCGCGCACGCGCCGCTGGGCGTGGGCGTGTAGCCCAGCGCCCCCGACAGCCACGGGTGCGCCAGCGCCTGCTGCGCGGTGGTGCGCGTGGCGGGGTCGCGGTCCAGCATGCCGGCCACCAACGCCTGCGCCTCGGCGCTGATCGGCGCCCACAGCTCGCGCGGGAACTGCACCTCGTGCGTGCGGATGGCAGCCAGGATCTCGTACGGCTGCAGCCTCGACACGTCGCCCAGGGACTTGCTGCGCCAGAACGGCAGGCGCCCGGTCAGCATCTGGTACATCTGCAGGGGCAAGGGAAGCAGCGGAGGGTCGGCGGCCGGCGGTGAGCCTCTCACACACATGCACGTGACCCAGTTGCAGCATTTGTGCATGCTGCCAACCGCAGTGCGCATCCGACCAAACTGCATGCGCGGTGAGCAAGTGTTCCCCCAACTGTGTGGGTGTGGGTGGCCACACCCGCACTCCTGGAGTGTTCCTGCCTGTGCAGCCATCATGCCAGCATTACACACCACGCCCCAGGCATGCACACGACATGCACAGCGCACGACGAGCAGCAGAAGCTAGCGGGGCCACCCACCATGACGCCAGCTGCCCACACGTCAACCCCAACGCCAAAGCGCTGCAGCAGCATCTCTGGCGCCATGTACAGGGGGCTGCCGCAGCAATGCGTCAGCGCCCTGCCCTTGGCCGCCACCCGGCTGGAGCCAAAGTCCACGGCACGCACTTGCAGGTGCGCGAAAGGCGAGGCGGGGCACTCGCTGCCTCCGCTGAACATGATGTTGGCGGGCTTGAGGTCAGCATAGCAGATGCTCTTGCTGCAAAGAGGGAAGTCAGACCACCAGCTGTATGTGAGTCAATGCTGCTGCAAGTGCAGGCCAGCCAATCACAGACAGCAGCAGGGTGTGGCAGGTACAGGACTAGCATGCATGCATCACTGCACGCCCCCATGCATGCATGTGTGATATCAGAATTGGCGCACACCCACCCCGCCCCTGCCTTGCCTGCACTCCTCACACTCTCTCACCTGTGCAGCTCCACCAGCATGTCCAGCACGCCACGCATGATGGTGGCAGCCTCGACCTCACTCACGCAGCCATTTGCATCAAGCAGCGTCTTCAGGTCACCGCCTGCACACAGCTCCTGCACGATGTATGCGTGCTCCTCATCCTGCAGCATGCATGAAGGTGGGCACGCACAGCAGGCAGACACAGCAGCAGCATGCGTCAGCGGCACACGAGCGGACACCTCAACTTGTACAGGGACTGCATGCCATGCGGCGTTAAACATGGAGCCTGCCACTATGTGAGCACAAGTACACGCAATAGCAGTTTCATGCAAGGCAACACACATGTACCACTGCAGCATCCCAGACCGCCATAACCACGGCTCCTTCTTCTTCCATGTGAGTGGCCTGCCTGCATGCCATCTGCCACTGGTTCCCAGCCTCCAGGCCCCTGCCATCACACGCACCTCATACAGCCCCTCCAGCTTCGCCACAAACTTGGAGCCCTGCGCCTGAACCCATGTGCTGACCTCTCTGCTGATGGCGTCCAGCTGCATGCCACCATGGCTGCCCGCCTTCTTCAGCACCTTGACTGCATAGCAGTTGCCTGTCATCTTGTGCACCGCCGCATGCACTGTCCCGAAGCTGCCGCGGCCAAGCACCTGGCCAACTGCAAACTTGTTGGTGAAGCCAGCATTCCAGCCCAGCTGCGGAGCAGCACTGCAGCACGACTCGCATGCTGCTGCAGCAGCCAGAAGCGGTGCATGGTGCCGGTTTGCTGGCCAGGACTTATTGCCAGGAAAGACATCACTGGCGTGCTGGCAGGGCTGCAGCCTTAGCAGGCTGTGAGGCACTGCCACAGGATACGGCTTTGGGGCCATGGTGGTATGAAGGCATGCTGAGGTCTTGAATGAAAGGTCTCCATGTAGCAGGTGTGTAATGGCGTGGCTCATCTAAAGCGCGGTACTGCCCCAATGCTTAGCCAACGGCACACGCCAGGGGTAGCGTACGGCGAGACCAGACAAGACCTGACGTCTGCTTCTGCTGGTTGGTACTGCTGCTGCTGCTGCTGTTCACCTAGCGACCTGCGCAGGATGCCCAAGAGTCATATAACGGTTAGTATAATTTGAACTTGCGCTGATAGTTGCAATCGGAGACACATGGGTGGGACGAGTGCAGCACGGGAACCAAACGCGTCCCAAACTGCGCATGCAATTGTTTAAAAGACGCCCGCGTCTGATCCCGTGCAAATAATAGGCTTACTAACAGCTGAAGATGCCCAGCTGTGGCGCCAACCACACCGGAGAACTTGCATGTTGAAGATAGCGTGTTGTGGCTGCCAAGCATCGCCGCAGACAAGAACTCGGAACAAACGCAACAAAAGCGTTGCTCTCTGCGCAGCGTGACCGCAAAGGCAGCTGGAGTGTAGATATGACTTGAACGACGCTGCTGTGCCTGCTGCCTCCCGCCGCTGCTTATGAAGACTTGCAGCAAGCCCGTATTAGCACCTAAAACATACCACACGCCTCACCTGTTCTAAAAACGCTGCTTGGCTTGATGTGCACTTCGACGAATATGCGATGAACGCCTGGAAAACACTTGAAGGTCACGAATAATGATGAATGCTTAGGTCTTTTGAATATTCACAAAAACGTCCTGCTGCGACAATCGGCAGTATGTATGCCTCCTCCTTGTCAGTGACACGCTTGGCAGTACCCTAGTGCAGTGCTAAGTTCCTGTTCATGTCTCTATCAGCCATGACGGTGGCTTGAGGTTGATGAAGTGGCTGATGTTTCCGGTATTGCAACAAAGTAAGGGTGCAGACATGGCCAGGCACATGTGCACCAACCAGGGACACATCAGCACCAGGTTGGTCAGCACTTATCACTTACCCTGCCATTTCATATCCCAGTGCTCACATTACAGCAGTAAACGACCATATGACTGCGTTGCCGGCGCAGCAGCAGCAGCAGCAGCAGCAGCAGCAGCAGCAGCGGCAGGAGGAGGCCAGACGCAGCAACGGTCCAAACGGCGGCAGCGAACAGCTGTGACCGCTCCACCTGCAGAAGCAGCAGAGCTAGTGGTGGGCATTGATTTGGGCACCACCAACTCTGCTATAGCCTACATGCAGAGCAGCAAGCCCATCTGCATCCCGAATGAGTTTCAGGACACTCTGACACCTTCAGTGGTCGCCTTCCAGCCTGGCGGCAGCAGCCTGGTGGGGCGAGCAGCAAAGCAGCAGCAGGACCCGCACACCACGTACTACTCGGTGAAGCGGCTCATAGGCAGGACCTGGGACGACCCCGCAGTGCAGGAGGAGCGCAGCAGGCTGGCATATGAGGTGCGTCTGCATTCTGTGCTTGCATGCATGCAGGCATGCATGCTTGCAGGCCTGCACCTCAAGCTCAGGGGCTGTCTCCAGCGATACTTCCGCCTGCTGTTGTTCATACCCTCTTGAGCATCTGGCCCCGCGGCTGGCTGGCTGGCTGGTGCATCGCATCGCAGCCCGACCATGCCAAGCAGCTGCAGGTTGGTGACAGTGGGCATGACCACAACAACCCTTTCAGGAGCGCCAGTTGGGTGGCTAACTGCAAACGCAGCAACAGCGCAGCCCAGCGCAGGCGTGACTGGCGCCCAGCCCTCAGGCTGCAGTGCTGCAGTCTCTGAGCCTGCAGATGCCGGGGCCCTGAACCCCTGCAGCCCTGCTGGCGCTGTGCTCACCGCGTCCACTCGCCCCAGGTTGGCCAGGACTCAGAGGGCAACGCGGTGCTGGTGTGCCCTCACGCCGAGCCGGGCTGCCTCTACCCTGAGGAGGTGGCCGCGTGCGTGCTGGCGCAGCTGCTGGCTGACGCAGCACGCCACACAGGACGCACCGTCAGCAAGGCAGTCATCACCGTCCCCGCCTACTTCAGCGACGAGCAGCGAGAGGCCACGGTGGCAGCAGGTGCGTGGGCGACAAGCGTGCTTCGGTGAGGAGCATGCAAGCAATTGAGCAGCAACTGACAGCCAGGTCGCACCAGGCCTTGACTCGTCTGGTAGTGCTGGTATTACTGTACAGCTGTGTGTGGTGCAAGGGCGGGAGGCGCTGCAGAAGAGTGCAGCGCTGCACCTGGTGCTGTCGTTTCATGGGCACCACACGAAGCTGCAGCCGAACAGCCTGATGGTGAAGCTGCCTGGTTCAACTTTTGCCCTGGCACTGACAACACATTGCTAGTACCTGTGTGCTTATTGCACCCTAGTCCTGCCGATGATGCACAGGGATGCTGTGTCTGCTGCAACATGTAGTGCCATGGTGTGCCCTGCAGCAGTTGATGCTTTGTTCTGGTGCCATGGTTGCTGTCAACAGGCAAGCTGGCAGGGCTGGAGACTGTGCGGTTGATTCGGGAGCCTGTTGCCGCTGCACTTGCGTATGGCCTGGACCTTGCAGAGGAGCAGGTGGGCTGCTGCTGCTGCTGCTGCTGCCGCTGCTGCCGAAAAATAGCAAGCTACTGTTGGCTTGCATTAGGATGGACAGCACATTGCATGGCGTCCTTGTGCTGTGGCTCAGGTGCTGTATAGATGCAGCCACGAGCGGTGCAGAAGCCTGCGGGGTCTGCTGTACCACAGCCAGGGTCCTGCAGTACACCTGGTGCTAGCTGCAGCCTGCAAACCCTTGCATACATATGTGTGCTGCCCCTGCTGCTGCTGCTGCTGCTGCTGCTGCTGCTGCTGTTGCTGCAGGTGGTGCTAGTGTTTGACTTGGGAGGTGGCACATTTGATGTCAGCCTGCTAGAAGTTGGCAATGGCACCATTGAAGTTCTGAGCACAGGTGAGCAGTGCGTGTGATGTTATTGTGCTGTGCTGCATCCGGCAGCCTGGGTGGGGTCCGACTCGAGAGCCCAGCAACTCACACCATCAGCAACCAAGCCTACACCACACTCAATGCCTGCAGGGGCCCAGCCAGCCCACCCGCTGCTCCCCTGTCTGCTGCTGCGTTGCCTCAGGTGGTGATGCGCACCTGGGCGGCGATGACTGGGACGCTGCCATCGTGAGCTGGCTGCGTGAGAACTTCCTAGACCCAGCAGGTGCGAAACTGCAGCCACAGCAGTAGCTGCAAGCGGTCTTTTGCTGGTCTGTATCGCTCTGCCATGGCTGCCTTCATGCATGCACGTACTGCTTCATCCTGCAGTTCTGGCACTGCAGGTGTGTATGCAAACATCGTGCATGGCGAATGCAAGTCCAGCAAAGCATCTCTGGTTTGTTGTGTGATCGTGCTGTCCACCGCATGGTGCAGGTGTTGACAGCAGCAGCCCCGCCATTGCAGCCAGGCTGAAGGCGTTGGCTGAGTATGCAAAGGTGCAGCTCAGCGAGAATGAGCAAGTCACACTCAGGTGAGCTCTCAGGGGCTGCTGCTGCTGCTGCTGCTGCTGTTGCTGCTGTGTGCTTGGCTTTTCTTGCATGCACGTTGAGCATGTGATGTGCAGGCAGCTGATGTGCAGCACACCCTGCGTTCTTGAAAGAGGTTTCTTACGCATGTTTCAACACGTTGGGTGAACACGGCGCTAGGGGTGTCCCCCTAGGTATGCCTCTCATAGACAGTGCATTGGACAGCTTCTTGCAGGCCAGGTGATGGGACGAATAGCAGAGGAACAACGTCCACAAACCAGGTGAAAAAAGCTGTGCCCCAACGGTGTTGCAGGATGCCCCTTGGCGGGCCCAGTGGCCTACAAGTGAACCTGGACCAAGCCACATTCGACAGCCTGTCTGCTGACCTGTTCCGGCGAGCGCGGCTGCCGCTGGATCAGGCCTGCTGGGCTGCAGGCGTGGATCTGAACGAGCTGCAGATGAGCTACGCCGCCAAGAAAGAGGAGATGGCTCGCAAGGGCGTAGCACAGTGGAAGCAGGACATGGTGGGTGCAAGGGACAGCGGCAGTGCTGTGCGGGTCTCGCCCATGGCGGCGCTTTGTGATGTGCACCTGTGCGTGTCACCACCGCCATGCGCGGCGCAAACCGTAACAGCGGCGTGCCCCGGCCTGGCAGCTGATGACTTGCCACCACCCCTGTAGATGGATGGCGCAGAGTCTGTGTGCTGCTTGCGCTGTCCCACCAGCACGGCATGTACGCGTCACCAAGGATGCATGGCTGACTTCAGCAAGCCATTGCTTTCGCACCAACGCCTGCAGCTGTGAAGCTGTGCAACTGGATGTCTTACCAGTCAGCAGGGTGCTGCACCACACTGCTTTGCTGCATCGTCCTGCCTGCCTGTCTCTGCTGCCCGCTGCACCCGCTGCGCACGTGCAGTTGAAGCTGGAGATCCGCCCGCGCGCGCGCGCAGCGGTGAGCAAGGTCTTGCTGGTGGGCGGCGCCACGCGCATGCCTGCTGTGCAGCGCTTCATCACCAACATGACCGGGCTCACGCCTGTCGGTGCCCATGGCGGCGTGGACCCCGACGAGGCTGTCGCGCTGGGTGCTGCTGTGCAGGTGAGCAGGCTTCAGGGGTGCTGAGCGAGAAGGCACAGTGCAGCATGAATGCAAGGTTATGTTGCATTCTGGTGTGTTGGGTGTGCACCGGAGGCTGGCTACGTGCAAGTGTGCACCTTGGAGAGTGGGCACCATCTGCAGTGTCTTCTGCTTGGTCAGCAGGCTTGAAGGTAACTTTTGGCATCTCACTGTGACAGATGCACTGCAGGAGTGTTCATTTGGCGGTGGTGTAGATGTCCACACATGCAGCGCTGCACGACTGACAAAACTGCTCTGCTTAATGCGTGCCTGACGAGCGTGCCTGACAGGAATGGTGCTGACGCCTGTGTTATCTGCAACTCAGCTGTCGCGCTGCGCGCAATGTCATCAGGAAGCACTGAAATATGGGTGAAGGTGCTCAATGCCCTTGCACATGGTGCAAAAGCAAACTGCGCTGTGTGTGACTCCTGCTAGCCCTGTATCACTCTCCTTTGTGCGCTGCTGCACCTGCAGGCTGGCATTTTGCAGGGCGAGGTGGACAGCTTGATGGTGATGGACCAGTGGCAGGCCAGCCTGATGCGTGCACTGGCACAGCTGCAGCTCAAAAGCAACCCTGAGACGCGTGCAGCTGTTGCAGCAAAGTTTGACATGGAAGAAGAAGCAAGAGATGCAGTACTAGAGGGGCAGCAGCAGCAGGCGTTTGGCGATCAAAATGAGGTAGAGCTGGTAGCAGGTGAACTCATGCAAAGTGACAATGAGCAGCAGGCAGGTATGGCAGAGCTGGGGCAGGTAGGGCGGCTAGGTGTTCAGGAACAGCAACTGCAAGCACTAGCAGGGCAGAGCTTGCAGCAACGGCAGCATCAGCATCAGCAGCAACAAAGGCAGTCAGGGGAGTGGGGTGCGAAGGTGCCAGAACAGCTTGCCCAGCCTGTGAGCAGCAGCGGTGCAGGCTTTGAGCAGCGGCGGCTGTTGGCTGGGCGCCGCGCACAACCAGCCAGGCCCACTGAGAAGCGCAGGAAGCGTGCAGCATAGGACACGTGCAAGGTGATTGATTGTAGGGGCCGTACCAGGCTCTTCTCTTGCATGGCTGGTGCTCCCTGCCAAGCCCGGGGGGCACTGACACCAACATGTAAAAGACCGGATTCAGCGGCTCCTGGGATCCACAGGTGGCATGTACTGAATGCTAGTGCCGTCTCCTTTCACATGTCTGCTAGCACTGCTCAAGAGGCAGTTCTTGTGCCGACATGGCTGACGCGACTGTGTGAAGAAGAAGCAGCACTCTAGCATGAAAACTATGTGGAACAAGATTCAGCAGCTGCTCTATCGGGTGCCCTCTACTAAAGGTGTAGTACATCTCACTCAGAGCACCAGGAGAACTTGGGCGGGGGTCTCCTGGTCCAGCATTGCTTGAGGTACGCAGTTGTGCATTTACCTGGAGCCCAGGAGCCGTTTAAAACTCGTCCTCTTACATCTGGCAATAACTCATAAATGGTTAAAACATAGTTACGTACATCTTAGAGTGCTGCTGCTAATTACACACACCTGTATACTATCAACAATGCAATGCAGTGCCATGCTTTTATGGGGGCGCCGTATATGTGAAAGACACAGCACTGCATGCCGATGGCGCTGATGCTATGGCTTGAATGGGTATTATGATGATGATGATGACAGCACTGCATGCATGCAGTGTGTGACATTGCGTTGTTCACTGCAGGCAACAGCATGCATGCAGTGCTGTGTCCTTACAACTGCGGACTTGTGCAGCACTGCCGCAGTGCTTGTAAAAGGAAACGGCACTAGCATGCAAAACTGTGAATCCCACACGTCCATCACCCCCCGCAAGCAAGGCAGTGCTTGTAAGCACCAAGCTTTCAGCTCCTGAGCTCCTAGGCTTGAGCCAAACTCGTTGCATGCCAGTTCTCTCATTGTCAATGAGTCATTGACATCACCGCACACAGGTGTGCGCTCTGGCCAGAGGGTTGACAAACCACAACAAAGGCTGCTACAGCCAGCTAGGTCACTGCTAACCCTAGCAAAAGGGTCCTCTGCACGTAGCTTGAGAGGTAAGGCAGCTGATGCAACTACAGAAAAAATGGCATGCTGCTAGACTTACTGGGATGGATGAGCTCCTCTGCGCTGCTTGCGTCTTGAATATGCACAGGGCAT
This sequence comes from Scenedesmus sp. NREL 46B-D3, assembly GCA_014080715.1. Lineage (NCBI taxonomy): Eukaryota > Viridiplantae > Chlorophyta > Chlorophyceae > Sphaeropleales > Scenedesmaceae > Scenedesmus > Scenedesmus sp. NREL 46B-D3. Next base: position 29,940 of record JACERP010000096.1, on the reverse strand, counting down.
CTGGTTACTCTGCTTTCCTGGTTCTGCTTCCCTGCTAGGTTCTAGTCACTGGACCGAGTGATGCTGCTGCTTGCTACAGGCCGTCGCCTGCAAAAGGCTACCCAAGCCTGCTTCGGTGAACACGCACATTGACAGCATGTGCAATAAATAGCATGTGCTCCGGGTTGCAGCCACCAGAGCCTTCTCGGGAGATGCGAGCTGATCTCGCACGGCTTCGTATGCGTGAGTGCCTGATCAGGCCTACAACTGATACCACAAGCTTTCAATTGCTACAAACTTCATCGCCGAGCGCCTATACCTGAGACTGTCTCAGACACCCGTAACGATCTCTACCACCTAGAACCCTCGCTGCAGTCGTGGCCCAGAGCATTGTCCTGCGTGTAGGCCGCTACCGGGCGTCCGTGTTGATTACTTAACGGGGAAAGGAAGGGTAAAAGACTTTGGGAAGCTCCGGCAGGGTCATAGCAACGTCTTTGGCCAGTTCTATAGCTCAGCACTGCAGGCAAGGTAGGTGATCTCTTGCACGAAATCAGATCAATGGAAACCAAAGTTTCCGGTAACATTTTTGAGGCGTTTATGCACCTTGCTGCCTCAGGCGAGCCAGTCGGTCGGAGAGCTACTGCTTCTCTCGAGAAACAACACACCGCAGCCAACCTGGCGCTTACAAGTTGAAGGACACCAGATACCAAGCTTTGAACAGGTGGGCTGGTAGTGCTGCTGTGCACACTGCTCGTGATTCCCTGGCCGGTTGCTCCAAGAACGATTGTCTGTCGTTTGATGCTGTCAGAGGTCGTCGGGTTTGCTAGGCGATCACAACATCATATGTTTAGCGTTCTTGTGAAATTGGCATACGATGTGCAACAGCCTGTTGTGTCTTCCCATCAAGGGCGGCCACAACGCCCCCCGGCAGCACTGCTGGATTTTTTTTGCAGCTGCGTTGAGCAGACGTGGAGACGCCTGTGTAAGACTGAATGGTTGAGCCTTGAATGTCGACTTGAAGTCGCGTGCCTCGCAGCTGGATCAGCCAGGCTGAAGTCTCACCCCGCAAGGCGAACCTCGACATCCGAGCGACCTGCGCCGTGTACGCAGACCTTGCAACAACAACTGCACTCTTTTGTTTGTAGGTCCGCATGTCTGACACCGATCACGCGCTAGCGGGCCCTTGTGGCCTGATATCAGCTGCAGCACCAGCTCAGCAGAGCGTGTCACCCTTTGATCTGGAGGCAGGCAGTAACAGCCCTCCTGCAAGCAGCTGCTCAACTGGCACTGCTCATGGTGCGGCCAGCGGTAGCCGCAGCACTGGTGCAACACCCGCCACCAGCCACAGTGATGGCGCAGCAGCAGGCCTTCTGCACCAGCACCACCATGCAGGCACCAGCAACTGCCACCACCAGCGCCCGCAGCAACAGGGTGTTGTCAGCATGATGGCTGGCCACGCAGCAGTAGCTGCTGCCGCCAGCTATTGCTCCAGCAATGAGTGGCTGTACCGCCTGGTGACCTTCCCAGCGTACTTCACTCCCTGCGTGGACTGCTGCGGCGGCTGCCGCACTCCCAAGCGCGAGCAGCTGATGACGCTGTTTGACACGAAGTTTCCTTACAAGGTGTTCTGCAGCCACTGCCCGGAGAGCCAGGTCAACGGTGGCGCCAGCCTGCTGCAGGTGCGCCGCGCGTCCTTCAAGGATGTTGTCAAGGCAACCGACATTGCACGCTTCGGTGCCGACATTGGCGGGGTACAGCAGTACACCCTCAACGGCTCCAAGGTTATCTACCTCAACCGCGAGGCTGCACTGGAGAAGAAGCCCAACAACAACGGCAGCACCGCGCCAGCCATGTGCACAGTCGACGGCCGCGCCATGATGGACAAGTCCAGTCTGTACTGCTCCCTCAAGTGCAAGATGCAGGCAGAAGATGCAGGATTCACCAGCTGGCTTGACTCGCAAGACCCTGCAGTCCGCATCATGGCAGACATTGCGGCGAACGCACCGCCGCGTCCCACCGTGGCCTGCAAGCGCGGCGTGGCGCCCACCAGCAGCGGCAGCAGCGGCGGCAGCGCAGCGACAGAGTCCAATGGCAGCGGTGGCCACAGCGCAGGGCGCCCCAAGAAGCAGGCCCGCACAGAGTCTGGCGGGAACAGCGGCGCGGCAGCAGGTGCACCAGCAGGCCAGGGCACAGGCGACGAGTCAGCGGCACCAGCAGCAGCATCTGCCCGCGCAGCAAAGCAACGTGCAAGTGCAGCAATGCAGCGCGCGGCATCAGCACCGCAGGGTGCGCCAGCAGGCCTGAAGCCGATCAAGACGGGCTTGGCAGGCGGCGGCATTCGCATGAAGCAGCAGCCAAAGCTGCAGCACCAGCATCAGCACCCGCAGGCCCTGCTGCTGCCCAGCAGCATGATCGGCAGCGGCAGCGCAGGCTTCAGCCGGCAGGCCTCTGCTCCCAGCGGCTTCCTTGAGGTCGCAATGGCTGAGCCGCAGCTCTGCGGCGGCTTGTGCAGCAGCACTGCTGCTGCTGCAGCAGCACCGAGGCTGCTGCAGATGGGCGGCAGTGCCCCAAACGGCATCAGCTGCAGCAGCTGGTTGGCTGGCCCAACTGATCTGGATAATGCACTGTCCAGCAACGGCGCCCTGCCCGGCTGGGAGTCCTGGGGCAGCTGGCAGGGCGGCCTCCCTGCAAGCCCTAGCTTTGCGCTTGGCGTGCATCCTGCGCAGGACTGCTGGGAGGACGGCTCACTCTCACCTGCGCTGCTGCCGGCTGCACCCGCTACTGCAGCAGAAACAGCAGCCACAGATCTGGTTGAGCCGGCGGTTGCTGGCTGCTTTGGTGGGCTGGGAGGAGGTATGGATGACTGGTGGATGCCTGGGTCACCTGCTGGTGCATTTGCTGCTGCTGGTATGGCTGGCTTCTGAGTGCTCAGCAGTAGACACCGACCAATAAAGTTCAGGATGTTGCAGAGAGTTGAGTTGGCGAGTTGTGAAGCCCGTGCTGCAGCCTACTTGGCTGCAGCAGCGCTTGGGTGCATGGTTTCCAGCAAGGTGAGCTGCCAGATTGTGCGCTTGATATGCAATGCAGCACTGCCCCCAGCCTTCTGTTATCTGTGTGGAATGCAGTTTTTTTGTGTGGAATGCAATGCTGAACTGGACACTGCAGCGGCACAGTGCAGCTGGCAGTGCAGTGCAGTGCGCTGTGCTGCTGTTGCGTTCTTCGGCTTGTGTATATGTGTGTCCATATTGGTGTGCGCACATTGGTCGCATGAAGAGCGCATGACTGTGAAATGTGGGGTGGTGATGTGCTTGCCTGCTGCAGCTATGTGGGTGCAGGGTGCAGCCTGGCATGCTTGGTTGGTGCGGAAGTCTGTTGAGTTGGCCCTTGGGCGGCTGGTGTGGTGCAGCGACGGCTCTGTTACTGAGGTTGAGATGACGTGCAGAGTAAGGCGGGCTGGTGCAGGGCTGGTGGTGCATTGTTGTCTGATTACGAAAGGCAGGCAGGAAGGGACGAAGCACAAGCGCCAACTGCACATGACTGCGCGTTCTGTCTGATTGCGTCCGGTGTCAGCAGCGGTGTTGATTGATGGCAGATGCTTCGGTTGTGTCAGGTGGTGTTCTCAGCCATCCCATGTTCGTCCGCGTAACACGTGTCATTCACGTGCTCCTTTTTAAAGAGAGGCAGTGCATGTGCATTGTGCAGGCTCTGTTGGTGGTGGTTAGCAGCTTTCTTGATTTGGCTTGTCCGTCTGTTTCATCAAAGGTTCTGTTTCTTTGACGTTTTCTGTTGGCGAGGCACGTAGAAGATAGGGTAGGCAGCAAGAGTGTGTTCCTGTGTGTTTCGGCTGTGGCTTTGTGTGTGCGTGTCTGTTCTCCTTGTGCATGATTTTTCAAGAGCGATGCAGCACCACACTGTGTGCACGCAATGCACGCCATGCATGCATGTGTTGCTCTGAGAGATGCAAACCAGGCATGCAGTGCAGCCACGCCAGCAGGCTGCACAGCTGCCCATGTTCCCTCGCACTGCCCGGCTGTTCCACCACGATGCACGCACACATGCTGCATGCCCCTGTGCCATGGATGTACTGGTACATTGGCATGTGGCTGTGCTTCGTGCTGCTTCTTACTTTGGTTGGCGCCTCTTTCTCTCTGGTACCATGTAGACCGGTGCTCTGTTGCATACTGCGCAGGACACCTTTAGCAGCTTCTCTGGCACCTGTTCGTTTGAGAGAGACTTGCAGGAAAAAAATCAAAAAAGAATGGCCTGGGCCGCATTGCTGCCGACTTCGGCAGTGGTCTTTGAGCGGGTTTGGTAGTCTGGTAAGCAGGTTCCAGGCGCTTGCTGTGCGCTGTTGTGGTGCAGTTTTGTTGCAGAGGACAGTGTTGGTTTTGGTAGGATGGGCGATTTTGTGTGTGTGTTTGTGTGAATTGTGCAGCACAAGTCGCATGACTGGCTTGTGTTGCATGATTGGCTTGTGTCGCATGACTGGCTTGTGTGGCATGAGTCGACACTTTTGGATTGCTGGCTACAGGAGCAGCAGCAGCAGCAGCAGGCAGGCCTGAAACAGCAGCACTGTGTTGTTGGCTCCGTATGATATACACGATGCGCAGCGCTTGTCATTGCATCATTGTGCAGTGCTTGCCTGCGCTTCTTTTCTGGCTCTGGCCACACAGCCACAGCAGCTTTGAGACGGACACAACCGTCGGTGGCACCAAGCTTGTGTGCTCATGAGAGTGCCCTGACACTTTTGGGAGTGGCCCGCTGTTCCCATACAGATTTGTGGGTCAGCGCGCCGCTTACAGCTGCGTACGCTGCTTGCGTACGCAACAGTAGGCCAGTCAGCAGCCATAGGCTACACTTGGCAGCTTGTACTGGCCTTGATTTGTTGCTTTTGCTGCTGGGACTTGTCGGCTTCACGCCAGCTGCTTTGTCGCCGTTTTGGGGGAATGTGCCTTGCCATATGTCATGTGCAGGCAACTAGCAGCTGGTGTCAGGCTTGCATGTGCGATTGTACTGTTGATCTTGTACGAAAAGGACGGATCGGAGGCCTTTGTTTGACCAGGTGCAGGTTGTTAATGGTACATGTTATATCATGTCATAACACACATCTGCGCTTATCGTCAAGTGCTTTGGGCGGCAGGCAGGGGGGACAGGGCAGGGTGCAGGCGGAAGTCAGGTGGTTTTATCGATTGTACATTGTGTCCCCTCCTAATGCTGTCATGGCGCAAGAAAGGCGTGTTTTGTCACACATCGTGTCGTTTATACCTACCTCGGACCTTAATGGTGTTTTGTGGTTGGGGGCGTGTGTCAGGCTGCTTTGATGCGCATTGGGCGTCTTGCTCGTGTGCCTGCAGCTCAACATGCAACAACACCAGCTACCCTGCACACGGCTTGCAGTTGTGTTTGGCGGGTGGCGGCTCTCAATTGGGCCTTGCCTGTCTTTATACCACTATCTTTATTCCTGCTCAGCTTAGAGTCAGGCTTGCATGAATGCCGTCCAGCACACAGCAGTCGATAGCGGCAGCGTATCCTGCTAATATGCGTGTTGACAGCAGCAGGCGAGCACGTGCCTTTGGTGCCGTTGCTGTGATGTGGCTTTGTGCTGTCTGACGTCTTGCTCTGCGTGGATTTCGAAGCATGCTGGGGAGTCCAAACGCCCCGCCTGCTGCAGTTAGGTTTCGCGTCAGAGCACCTTGGTGTTAACCCTATCTTACCCTTGCTCACTGGTGTTGGCGCGGTCACATACACTTAACCCTGCCGGTTGTCACGCGATCTGCACCGGCCTGCTTGGAGCCGCCCTGCGCTCGCGCACAGCACAACACACAGTGAGCTGTATGTTTAAACCAAAGCATTTCTTGGCACAGCAGGCAGCACCAGCATTTTGGCTCTGCAGGCGTGCGTGGGTCTGGCATGCAGTCGCTCAGGATGCTCGAGTTGTCTTGCGGGGTATCTTCTGGACTTGGACAGAATCTGGCAGCAATGCACGCATGGCTGGGTGGTGAGCTTGCTCAGAAGATTGTTCTGGCGGTGCTTGGAAGATTTACCTCTGCTGTGGGCGCAACTGCAGCCAATGTTGGCATCCTGTTCCAAGCTTGCCTCAGCAGGCGGTGTGTTGTGCACATGCATGATGCCCTTTCTTCCCAAATGAAAAGCCAGTGGCATGATATCCCAGTGGATAAGCGCCCTGCGCGACACAATTTTGGGGTGTCATGGCAGGGTGTCAGGTGTCGGGGGAGGCGGGTGCGTTGTGGTGGACTGGTTTACTATGACAGCATATTGTCTGTTTGCCATGGTGAGTGTTGGTGCGTGGAGGCGTGCAGTACCCGAGGGTTGGACGCTGGTGGTAGGTGCACATATGTGTGGGAGCCTGCTTGATGTTGGTGAAGCCTTTCAACACTTTGCTTATGCTTTTGTATACCAGGCACCGGGTGTTGGTAACGGTGTTGCGGTTTGTGCACCAGATGCTGTGTCTGGCTCTTTATGAACAGAGGCCCCAGCAACTTCACCTGCTGGGACGGTGTTGGCCTGACGATCGTTGGTGTTGTGCATTTGGTGGCAGAGTTTGTGAGGAAGCTTGTTTATCACTGTAACTGTACTGACCTATAATGCGGATCTGGCCATGCCGAGTTCAGTGGTTTGCTGGTGGGCGGGAAGTAGATTGCTGTAGCTGCATTGCTTCCAGCCCAAGATATGTGAAAGGAGACGGCACTAGCATTCATATGTCAACCCATAGTAGCTGGGGCTCCGTTCCAGCACCGTGAGTGCCGCATGTTGCGTTGAGCTTTGCAACTCGTGCTTTCCTGCAACCACCTGAACCCTGCATATCCTTTGAGTGCAGAGTCCGCAGTGTCCAGTGGCTGCTCTTCAACCTTTGAGGCGGGTAGACTTCGTCTACTAGAACCAAGAAAAAAAAATCTACTAGCTAGTAGGCGGAAAGACATAGCAGAGCACGCAGTCCAGGCTAGCGTGCCATGGCGGCCTCAGCGCATGCTTGAGCTTGCTGGTGCAGGTATGATTGCTGCCCTCTATTACATACCAATCTAGGCTCGCTTAGTTGGGGTCCAATCAAGTCATGACAAGCTGCTGCATGCTAGTGCCGTATCCTCTCACAAGCCAATCAGACTGAATGGCAGCTTCACAAGTCAAGCTGCTGCTGCAAGTTGCTGAAACCTTTACTTCCTGAGAACTTCCAGAGGAATAATTAGTAACAAGCAGCAGCAATGTAATCTAGCAGGCAATGCACAGCGTTCGCTGCGCTGCAGTGCTCTGCTGCTGGCAGGCTCCACTGCAGTTACAGCAGCCTGCTAGGCAGTGCCTGTGACCAGAGACAGGATTGTTCTATAAGCACAGCGCACAAAACTGCATAGGATGCTCTCAGCAACACAAGGCAGCGCATCCCAAGTACAAAACGAGCATGCACACTGCTTGCAGCCCCTAAAGGAACAGTGGCCTCTTCTCTCACATCCCACATGTCACACTTTAGACCGGCGTTGCTTAGGTGATTCAACTCGGCTCCCATTTCAGGACCCACTGACAGACTTACTAGGCAAAGAGGGCAACCCACGCCACCCTCGCCACGCCACTGCCCGGTGCTGGCGGCCGCCCGGCAGTGGCGGCAGCCCGGCAGGGCCCACAGCCCATGCCCAGCCCAACCCACTACTCTCCCGGCTGCTGCTGCTGTGCTGCTGGCTGCTGCCCTGCAGAGCCGCCCGCACTGCCTGAGCTCCTGCCCTTGAGCTGCAGCCGCACCTTCTTGCTGCCCCCCTGGCTGGAGGAAGGCATGCCGCTGCTGGTGGCCTGGCCGGCACTCACAGCCGGCCACGCCGCACCGCCGCCAGCAGCAGCAGAGGGCGCTGCTGCGCCTGAGGGGCCCGCTGCTGCCGCCATGCCACTCCAGCTGCGCTTGGTGCCCGCTGCCGCACCATGGCCAGCTACACCATAGCCTGCTGCCGCTGGCTGCTGCTGCTGCCAGTGGGGCTGCTGCCCAACGGCAAGCGTCTCCAGAGCTGCACCTGCCTGGCCTGGCAGCAGGCTGCCAAAGCCACCAAGGGCAGGTGCAGCAGCAGCTGCTGCAGGTGGCTGCACGTCATCTACATCCTCCCAATCATCCTCCTCTGCTGCTGCTGCTGCTGGCATGTGCGCTGCATTGGGCTGGGCCTGGCTGCCGTGATCAAACTTGACCTGGACACCATCTTCAAACTTCACATGCTGCTGTACAGGCGGGCTGGCCGCCTCCTGCTTGACTTGCTGCGGCTGTTGCTGCACCAGCCCTGCCACAGCTGCCGGGGCAGCAGCTGGCACTGCAGCTGCAGCAGGAACAGGCACATTCCCACCAGCACCACCATCCCGCAGCGGCGGCGCCGCAGCCACTACCGGCTCCTGCTTCACTTGCTGCTGCAGCACACCGCTTGCAGCCCCCGCTGCCGCCTGCTGCTGCTGCTGCTGCTGCTGCCCTGCAACACCCGGCTCTGGCTCTTCCGCTTGCTCCAGTGCCTGCTCAAATTCCTCGTCTATGTTCCTGTCGTCCACGACCTCCTCCTCGATGTCCTCCTCCTCGTACCCGCGCGAGCCGCCAACCACCTCCTCATCCCCCTCCCCGTCCTCCCCGGCGCCACTCACATAGCTGGTGGCGCCCAGGACGCTGCCCATGCTCTGGCTGGGCCGCATGCCGCCGCCAGAGGCAGCAGGCCCGGCCAGGTCAGCCTCTGCCAGCCCGGCTGCAGCAGCACCCAGCCGGCTGGGCTGAGGCGGCACGCCGGCCCTGCCGCGGCCGCGGCCGCGGCCGCGCCCGCTGCCCTGCTGCTGCTGGGCGTCCGGCCCGCCTGCCAGGTTCCGCGCGCGGCGCTCGGCTGTCGCCAGCATGCCGACGCGCGCCGGGCGCCTGGCTGTGATGGTGAGCACCTCCTGCGCCTCGGCCGACGAGAAGCGCAGGTACTCGGGCACCTGCAGGCGCGCGCGCAGCGGCGGGGGTGGGCAGCGGCGGAGCAACAACGGAGGACACACACCACCAGCGCAAGACATGGGTGTGTGGGCGGGCCCGGATGCGGTGGCCGGCAGTGCAGTGGGCGCGCCACGGAGGCAAGCAAAACAGCATGCAGCGGGCACAAGCTTCTCACCCTCATCATGCTGCTGATCACTTGTGTGACACACTTCACATTGCGCCATGCGCCTCTGCTTCCGCTGCCTGGGACGCCGGCACCCACGTGTGTGTGCACAACAGCCCTGCCTGCCAGCGCCGCCCGGCCACAACCCCGCGACTTTGTTGCACACAGTATGCCCTCAGGCACGCCCCCCACCCCCTGGGCTCGTTCCTGCCACGGCTCGCTAAGGTCCGTGTCCCACATGCAACCACACAGCGGCCGCTGAGGACGCTTTTTGAGTCATCAGGCAATATATCATGCAAGCAAAGAGAGTCCTGAGTTCCCCGCTCCTGCACCGGAGCTCTCCCCTGCCGAGGCACCTCATGTGGCAGGTACAGCTCTCCCGGCCAGTGCGCCTCCTTGTCCATGCGCGTGAAGAGCTCATACTCCGCATGCCCGCGCGCGAGCTGCCTGTTGAAGCCGTCCAGCGTAGGCGCCTCGTTGGTGGCGGTCTGCAGCCGGTCCTCATCCTGCAGGGACACACACAGCATGACGAGGCAGGGATGAGCAAGGCTCAGGCAGCAGTGGGTGTTCCAGGCACATGTGCGGGCCAGTCGGTGCCTGCACTTGCCCCTCAACTTGGCACACGGCGGCCACCACACACTGCCACACGCGTGCCAGCATGCACCTGTGCGTGAGTGGCCACACGCACAGGTGCAGCCGCATGCCTTTGCCTTGGCCGCACGCTATCGCCAGCGCGCCAAGCGCATGCAACCCGGCGCAGCAACCAGCACCTTGATAATCAACGTAGCCCCCGTAGGCTGGCATACCATCCTGCACAACCAGCAGCTTTGCCCTGGCCTACCCACGCCACCCAAGCAGCACTCGGAGCAGCCCCAGAGCCTCCACTCACCAGCAGCATCTCCTCCAGCGTCTTGCGCCGCTCCTCGTTCGTGGTCTGCATGTCGAAGCGCCCCGCATCAATGACCTCGTTGGCCATGTCGATCTTCTGCTTCTGGATGACGCTGCGGTACAGGCTCTCCACGCTGTCGGCAAACATCGACGGCGGCCCCTGCTGCTGCTGGGGCTGCGACGCCTGCGCCTGCAGCTGCTGCTGCTGCTGCTGCTGCTGCGCCTGCTTTATATCGCCGCGGCGCGGCTGGTAGTAGGGCGGAGGGAAGCTGTCGGCCGGGTCGGCGATCGCCTCCAAGTGGAACACGCGCACCTGCACACACAGGCACGCGGCAGCAGCAGCGCACCCCAGCACCAGCGGCAATGGCGGCATCGGCTTCGACTCGGGACGCCACGCTTGCGGTTGATGATTGTGCATGCAGAGCTAGGAGGATTGTGACAGTGTTCAGGAGGTGCAAGCCCAGGCAGGTACAGCTAGCCTGCACGGATCAGCTGGCAGGCATGCGGCTCAAAGAGACCTGCGCGTGTGCATCAGCACCCAGCGCCACCTGCGGAGCAACGGGCGCCTCCGCCGCGCCAGTTTCACTATGCGCAGCCGCACCCTCCAGGTATCATGCATCCCATCTCCCCACACACCACAGTCCAGCAAGACGTTCCCACACACGATGCATCTGCCATGTACGCGCAGGGTTCCTGCAGATGCCACGCACCTCCTTTGTCTGCCCGATGCGGTGGCTGCGCGCGATGGCCTGCTCCTCGTTCTTGGGGTTGGCGTCGGGGTCGTAGATGATGACGGTGTCGCTGGTCTGCAGGTTCAGGCCGCGCCCCGCCGCACGGATGGACAGCAGGAAGATGAACACGTCTGCGTCGGGGAAGTGTTGCAGAGCAGGCGGGCAGCAGTGACGCAAGCAACATGCAGCCGACGACAGTCTGATCGAGTGCAAGTGCAGAGACAAGGTCGATGTGGCGATGCTGCACAGGGTCAGGCGGCACAGTCATGATGCATGTGCTGTGGTGCACTCACATGTCTAGTGCTGGTGCCCAGCAGACTGCGTCTCCTTCTGGTCGCAGTACCAACCAGACAGTTGACTGTCTAGAGCAAGAAGGCCCAACAACAGAAGCTGCAAGCATGCATGGCAGCACAGCAAGCTGCGCTCGCCTGTGTTTGGCCTGTTGAACTCCTTGATAGCCGCCTCGCGCTCATCCAGTGTGGTGCTGCCGTCGATGCGCCTGCTCTGCATCAGCACCTTCTCCCCGCTGCCGTCCGGCTTGTCCACCTGCGCCACCACACACATTGTACAGCACAGCAAACACTGACTCGCCTTCTCTGCTGCACGTTGAGCTGCATAGCGCCCAGCACATTGCGCGAGCACACGATGATATGCAACTACCCCCCCTCACAAACACAGAGCCACACGAGCCACACAGCACATGGAATAACTGGAATGTATCCCTCTCAACAGCACACAGTCATTGAGCCTGCTGGTTACTGCTCAGCCACTGCACTAATGCCGTGACCTACCAGTCAACCAGCAACCTCCGCAGCCCTCGTACACCGGCCGCCCCTGGAGCCCCTCCAGCTGCACCGGCCGTTAAACCCCACACGCAGGCGTGCTTTCAACCCCGCGGCCCGACCCCCCGCACCTCCCGCCAGTTGAGGTAGAACTCCACGGTGTCCAGCATCTTGGTCATGGTGGAGAACAGCAGCACGCGGTGGCCGCTGGCGTGCAGCTTGACCAGCATGCGGTCCAGCCAGAACATCTTGCCGCAGGTGCGCACGACGTCGCTGCCCCAGAAGTGCTCCGTGTCGGGGTAGCACAGCCGCGGGTGGTTGCACACCTGTGGCGGGCGGCAGCGCAGCCGCGGGGAGGCACGTGGGTCACAGGAGAGAGCACAGGGGCCAGTACGTGCGGGCAGCGCAGCCGCAGCGGCTTGCTGCCCCGGTCCACATGCTGGAGAGGAGGCCGGCGCAGAAGGCGGACGAGGGTGCGGTACAACGCACGGGCGTCGGGTGCTGCTGCGTGCCGCACCTTGCGCAGCTCCATGACCTTGTTCTGCAGCGGCTCCCACGCGCGCTGGCCGTGCGCCGCGCGCCTGTGGCGCGGGTCCACGCGGATGGTGTTGGTGGTCTTGATCCAGTTGTACACCGCACTCTGGTACGCAGACATGGGACACTTGATGGTGATCGTCACCTTCTCGGGCAGCTGCTGCTCGACATCCTTCACCTGCAGGGAATGCAGGGGAGCGCGTGGCGGAACAGCGTGTGTGGTGCGGCCATTTGGCAAAGCGCTCTTGAATGTGCGGCAGATGTACCGGGCAGCACTACGCCACACCCATGCAGACAGCACACCCCACCAAGCGGCACACCCCATCCAGCTTCGCCAGCCTTGCAGTCTAGTAATCCATGCAGCTCAAAGTTATTCATTGTCTCCAAGACAGTGAGTTGAGGGTGCAGGCCAAAGCAAAGTGCGCCGCACACCCAGCGCTGCAACAACCAAGCGGCATAGAGCAACGGCAGCCGCCGCATGCACCTAGCGCAGCTCACCATGCGCCGCAGCATGAACGGCGACAGGATCTGGTGCAGCCTGTTGACCACCAGGATCTTCTTCTCCCTGTCCAGCGCGGCGGCATTGACGAGCCCGCCACCTGGCGCACCCGACCCGTCGCTGAACGACTCCACGCCCAGGAAGCGCGTGAACCACTCGCTGAAGGTGTTGGAGTCGTTGAACACCTGCGGCAGCCAGGCACACACACACACACACACGAGCGACAAGGGCGCACACGACAGCGACACCTGAGCACTCGACCCGCAAACGCTTCGCAAACGCTCACAAGCTATCAGAACCTGCGCTCTTCACCCTGCCTTCCCCAATGCAGCCTGCAGATATCCTGTCCCCGCTGCCCCTGACAGTTGTGGTGTGCGAGCTCACATCAGGCAGCAGCAGGTTGAGCAGGGACCACAGCTCCTTGAGCTCGTTCTGCAGCGGAGTGCCAGTGAGCAGCAGGCGCCGTGCTGTGGTGAACTTGGTCAAGTCCCGGCTCAGCTTGGACTTACTGCAGCAGGCAGAAGCGTTGCAGGAGTCGGACGAGATTAGATCGCCAGCTTTGGCAGCATTAAGCATGGCAAGGCTTGGACAGGTGAACCGCACACTACTAGCCAGGCATGTCTCCTGCAAACTAAGCAGCCTGCCAAGCGGCTACCCTTTGAGCACAGGCAGCTCCTGCTGCGCAAGAACAACATCAGCAATACCCACCGCAACCTCGGTACGCCACACAATGAACAGCAGCAGCAGCGGCAGTAAGCAGCAACAGTAACAGCAACATCAACTACACAGCAACCTGTGCGATACCAAACCCCTCTGTTGCGCCGCACCTGTCCTTCATGCGCTGCGCCTCATCAATGACGATGTACTTCCACGCAAGCTTGGACAGCTTGGATTTGTCCGTCATGATGGACTCGTACGTGGTCACCAGGATGTTGAACTGCATGCTCTGCACCTCCTGCGCACCCGCTCGCCAGCACAGGGCCGCAGCAAGCGGTGCAGGCGCACACACGCACAGCAGAGGCAGGTGGTAGACCACGCTGGCCCAAGCAAACAATCGGCTGAGCAGTAGCATGGATGCACGCATGAGCACAGCAGGCAGGACGGGTCAATGATGACAGTCTAGCCGACTGCTTCATGCAGCAGATAACCAAACACTGCCGAACACTGCGGCTCGCTCCTGATTCCTGCAATGCGAGCCCCATCAGCAGCATGTGTCATGCAACACTTCTGCAAGCAGGCAGCCAGCCATCAGCAGACACGCACGTTCTGGAACTTGACGACGCGCTCCTCCTTGCTGCCTGTGTAGTAGACGCAGCGGAAGTCAGGCAGCCACAGCTCCAGCTCCGCCTTCCAGTTGACGATGACGGCATTGGGCACAATGATGAGGTGCGGCCCGTAGTTCTGCTTGAACTCGTACAGGTACGCCAGCAGCGCCATCACCTGCCCAGCAGCGGTGCGCGCAGCAGCAGCAGCAGCAGCAGCAGGAGCAGCAGGTCGTAACAAGCACGACAGGTGCAAGCAGGAGCGACTGTTGGCCTTGCACCAACCATGCAGCAGCAGCGACCAGCAGCGCATAACCCCTGCAAAGTAGTGGCAACTGGGATGGCACAACTCTCACAGCCACTGTAAAGCAGGCGCTGCGAGCGCGCCCCTTGCCTTCCTGGCCGTCTAGGTGCCTGCACCACATGGCCAACCATATACACACACGGAGCATGAGAGCCTGTGCAGGTGGGTCTACCCGCACTGCACCTCAGACGGAAAGCTGGTACAGCCTTGCACCCCAACCTACCTGCACCGTTTTGCCCAGGCCCATCTCATCAGCCAGGATGCCGTTGAGCTTGTTGTTGTACAGCGACACCATCCACTCCAGGCCAACCTGGCAGGACAGGCACAGCATCAGACAGAGAGCAATGCACAGCGGCCGAACACCACCAATGTTAAACAAGCGGCAGCAGGACACGGCGTACACAGAAGCAGCAGCAGTGACCAGAACAGCAACACAAGATACAGCAGGTGTATGCGGGCATGAGCTGATGCAACACGACGTCCTTTGTGCACCTTCCAGCTTCCGCACTCCGGTTGCTCATATCACTATGCTGAAGCTCAGGTGCCTGCACCCCGCGTGTCGTGCTGCTGTGTGCACAACACCAGCTGTGCCACACGGAGCATGCTGCGGGGCGCATGAGGCGCAAGGCGGCATGCTGACCGAGCAGCACGGCGCGCACCATCTGGTACTCCCTGAGCTTGCCGGCCTTGGGCGGCTTGAGGTACGCAGGCTGCCGCGTCACCTTCTCACGGATGTTGTGGGCCAGCTGCGTGAACCTGGCAGCGGCGGCGGCAGCAGCCGCAGCGGCGGCATTCACAGCAGCAGCAGCAGCAGCGGGTGCAGAAGCAGCGCATCACACATGGATTTGCATGCATTGTGGACCAGTACAAGGTGGCAGGCATCAGCAGTGCCGTATTATGCAAAGGGGCACCAGTCGCACAAAGCTGCATTGCTGAGCAGCCGGAACTGCGCACACCACAGCTGAGGGTGTCCAGTTACGCAGCAATAGCTGCAGCTTGCCGGCTGCAAGGCAAACGTCTGCACGAGCAAGCACACCACAGTCGCCCCAGCCGCCAGCCTCTGTGACAGCTCGCCCACAGCCAGCAGGCACACGACCTGGAAATCGCATGCCACCTGTGTTCATGCACAACGGGTCCTGTGTGCTGCCTGCAGCTGCAGGCAATGCAATGCCTGCGCTGGCTCACCTGCTCTGCGCGTCTCCCCCCAGCGTGTGCACCTGTGTGAGCAGGTCGTTTGAGGCCATGTGCTCCTGCTGCGCTGCTGCTGCGCGCACCTTCACCTCTTCCTCGCTCAGCTCGAGCATGCGCGCCTGCAGCGAAGCAGGGACGATGCCGGGTGACGAATTTGAAGTGGCGACCGTCAAACCCGAAGCAATCAGCACGGTGGTACAGTGCAAAGTCATAGCAGCGCATCTGCAGTAGGAATAAACAATGGTGGCAGACGCAACCGAACCAGGCAGAGACAGCACCAACACGAAAGCAGCGGCCGCACCTCTGTGATGGCCTCCTGCACCGCCTCCCCTGCCTGCTCCTCCGCCTTGTACTGCACCAGTTTCTTTGTGAGCTTGTTGATGTACTCCTCCGTCTCCTGCAGGAAGCGCTCGACCTCTGCAGGCAGCCGGGGCAGCCGGGGCAGCACACAGCCCGTAAGCACTACACTTGCGCATGCAAAGTGGCATGTGAGCACTGCGGGTAGGCGCCACCTCCGGCATTAAGCCAACACGGCAACGGTTAGAACAAACAAGGCTTTACATATGTGTATGCGCAAGTGAATAGGTGTGGATTCAAAAATGGCCAGGATCCAAACAGCAGCAATCACCTGTCCCCTGCAGGCGACGGATAAGCACAGCACCAGCACAGCAGCAGTGAGCAGCTTCCTGCAAGCACGCTCTGTCTGTAGTTCCAGCAGCCTCGCGCCCCGTTTCGTATCCACCCCACCACGCCCTGGCCCGCCCCCTCAGCACCACGCACCTGCGAAGCGGTCGTCGTCGCTCAGCGGCCCGTACGTCTGCTTCAGCAGCTCCTTGTACGCCTCAAAGTCGTTTGCCTTCAGCGCCTCCAGGCGACGGTCGTTGTCGTCCATGCGCTGGCGGTTGAGCTCGCGGCTGAGACGCTCGTGCAGGCGGCCCAGCTGCTTGTTGCGTGTGAGGTGCATGTCGCGGAACATGATGAAGCGGTCCTGCGGGGGGATTGATAAGCAAGAGAAGAGGGGCAAGACGGGAGGGGAGGGTCAACTCACCAGAGGCAGGCACGCTTCAGGACTAAACAAACACATACATATGCACACGGTGCAGGTGGTGCAAGCACAACAGGGAATGATAGGTTGTTGGCGGCGTAGGTAGGGGTGGATACTTGGCAACATTGCAGCAGGCACCGCAAGAATGAGAGAGCTGCAGCCACGCCAGAACTGCGCGTTGTGCAAGCATGCAACGCAAGTGAAAACTCACCGCCACCACCTTCTTGTACTGCACGCGCTCAATGAACAGCCGCTCCCACTTCTCGTGCTGCCGCTGCTGCACCTGCAGGTCCAGCGTCTGCTTGTACCTGCAGCAGCACAACGAAGCAAGACACAAACGACGTTGTCGAGTTGAAACAACACACACGCCAGCCACAATGGCAGCTGCAGCCCAAAACGTATAGCTTGCTTGTCAACGCGCTGTGCAGATGCGACACCGCTCTCTGTTTGTGATGGAAGCTTGGAATCAGCTGGCTCCCGCCCCTGCAACTGCCGCAGAAGCTCTTGCATGGCAGCATGTCTGCGGCAGCATCATGGCTGCCAACGGCTCACACCCACTGCACCCGTCCTGAGCTGTGCTGTGTGTGCTGAGCTAGCCCAGCAACGGCCGTCCATGTAACACGGCGCGCTTCTGCGCACTCACTTGGCCGCTGTCTTTGCCAGCTGCCTGTAGTCGCGGTCCGCCATCCCGCAGATCTCGTCCTGCTCACGCTCCAGAGCCCCACGCACCTTGGCCTGCACACGCAGGCATGCGGCAGCAGTGTTGCAGCACCCGCAACTCATGACAACCACTACACATACTGCGTACGTCAGCTCCCATCAGCGCACCTCACACACGCTTGGCACAACACTCTGCTGTACGAGCGGCAGACCCACGCACTGCAAACCCCAAATGGCAAGGCTCCTGCTGCCACCACACATGCTTGCCAAGGCTAGCACACCCTCATGGCGCAATGCATGGCATGTTGTTGAGCACAGCTGCTGCTGCTGCCGCCGCCAGTGCCCACCTGCAGCGATGCAAGCCGCAGCTTGCGCAGCTCCAGCAGCACAGCAGCTCGCCCAGGCAGCCCCTCAGGGCTCTGCAGCCAACAACAAGCCACAGTGAGAAACTCGAGGCTGTCACACCCGCTGGTGAAATGACGCTGCGGCACAGCAGGCTGGGACAAAGGGAGCGCACGCAAGCACCAGCTGCAAGGCCCCCACACCGGCAGCAAGGGCAGCAGGGCCAGGTGATTGCCGGGTGCACTGTCCTCTGAGTTGTCTTTCAATCATGACAACAAAAAAGCTGCTTGGCACAGTTGGATTCCGCGCCGCAAGCTGCAAGCAGCTGGAATTCATGCAGCAGCGCGCACCAGGCAGAGGCTGCTGTCAGGCACTGCGTCCTCCATTCCAGGTGTGCTCTGCTGCACACTTGGCCACCTCTGGCCAACAGCCCAAGCCCCCTCACCCTGGTGTGGCCAACAGGCAGGTCAGTCCTGCGCAGCAGCTGCTCCAGCTCATGCTGCCGCCGCACTCTGCTGCGGCCAGCACGTTGGTGGTACTCGCGCAGCAGCATGCGCGTCACGTCGACATTCAGGCCAGGTGGGGGAGCTGCACCCGCTGCAGGCATGCACATACGCAGGCGGCGAAGTCGTGACAAATGCATATGCAGTTGGGTTGCACGCCAGCGCTGGTGCGGGCTTGCAAGGCATCTGCAAGGAGGCAAGGAGGCAGAGATGCCTGCGGGGCATTCGTATCACGCAGGAGCACACAAGTTCCTGCAAGCCATCTGTGCACCGAAGAGTTAACACAGACACGCACAGCATGGCGATCACACGTCAGCATGCATCAGCGAGGCAGTGACAAGGCGGTCATGCGGCTTACGTGGCAGCTCTGCAGGTGGGAGCAGGGCCAGCAGGGGGCCCGCCCAGCGCCGCACAGGCACGTCCATGGGGGGCGTGCTGGGACCCGTCTGCGCCTCAGCAGCAGCAGCAGCAGCAGCAGCGCCAGCCTGGCCAGCCCTGCCACCAGCAGCTGCGCCGCGCTGCTGCGCCTGCGCCTGTGCTGCCCGCTGCTGCTGCTGTTGCTGCTGCTGCGCTGCTGCTGCTGCCGCAGCCTGCGCTTGCGCCGCCTGCAGCTGCTGCTGCTGGAGTTGCTGCTGCTGGGGACGGATGTGCTGTTGCAGAGCAGCCACACCTGGTGGTCGGACCCCGGCAGTCAAGGGTGCCACCAGTGCCTGCTGTTGCGGCAGCGCTGGCGGAGGCAACGGCGGCGGCTTGCACTTGTCCAGGGCTTCCTTTGTGACCTCACTGCCCTTCTTCACCGTCTTGAACAGCATGATCTGCTCCTTCAACACCATCAGCTGCTCCTGGGTGAAGCCCATTGCTGGCTCAGCAGGCGCTGCTGCTGCCGGCCGCACACCTGCACTTGCCTGCCGCAACATCTGCTGCTGTGCCATTAGCGTTAGCTGCTGCTGCAGAGCTGCTAAGGCTGCTGCGTTGCCTGGTGCACCCGGCTGCCCAGCTGCTGCCCCTTGCCCCTGCAAGCGCTGCTGCAGTTCCGACACCGTGGGTTGTGCCGTGTTTGCTTGATGTGCAGACACACCCTGCTGTCCTGGCCTCACTGCCCTGAGCATTGCAGGGTTGAGCTGGCCCATCTGCTGCTGCATCATCAGCAGCCCATTATTTTGCTGCTGCTGTTGGTGCTGCAGCAGGCCAGCTGCTGCACCCGGTGGCAAAAGACCCAGGGTGCCATTCGGCATGCGCACAAGCGTAGCACCTGCTGCCTGCAGTGCTGCCAAGTTGAGCTGTGGCTGTCCTGCCTGCGGCAGGCCCTGCATGCTGACTGTGGTTTGCTGCTCTGCGCTGTTCCGCTAACGTTGGTGGCGAACCAGCTGTAACCTAGCGGCTGCCCCAAGGCAGCTTGTGCGCCATCACGCTCAACCCAACCAGAGGTGGTGTGTCAGGAGCCAATTGAAACGCAGGAGGGGGTGACAATGAGCATGTGCAGCACGGGTGAGCCCCCCAGCAGCTGCAGGTGTGTAACTAGTGGCCTGCTTCTGCAACGCTGTGCATGCTCGAATCCAGCGTCCAGGTACCTATTTTCTAGCTCATCACGCAGTACACAAGCATTGACACCATGCAGAGCGACCACGGCAGTGTAATGACCAATGCCTTGCTGCGGCACAAATCGCACTCCCCCCAAAAAACTTCGTTAATGTAAAACTGCCGGATCTTACACCTTTCAGGTAGTGCTGTTCCACAAACTTGCAGCCGGTGCTACAAGGATTACAAGACAAAGTGCAAACAACAACGGCCGATGAGACGCGTTGCTGACTATCAATTGCGTCCAGGTTGTTACAAATGCATCAGCAAGATTCGCAAGCCCCAGGGCAGTCACAGCAACGGACAGGCGGGCAGGTACAGGTGGGCAACATGTGTCAGTTGTGATATGCAGTAGCACTGCAACTTAGCAGGGAAACAAAGCAAGGAAAAGCAGAGTGACTTGACCCCCGCATGTAATGCTGTGCATGCAAGCACCGCTGACACAACCCATATGTGCTGTCAGTGGGTAGCAAATGGCGCATGTGCCTGCACTGTCAGTAACACCTCAGATGTGTGGGAGCAGCGTGACCGGCTACACCTCTTGGGGGTCCGCGATACGCTAAACTGCAGACGCTAAACTCCGCTAAACCCGCTAAACCAATAATTCGTTACCGTTCCCGCTCAAAAACACGCTCGAAATTAACTGCATGATTGTTCTGAATGTTGCACACCCCACTGGGGTGCCTAAGCCACGCTACCCTCCAGACCCAACACAACGACTATTGACCATCTGCTGTGGATCATCGAGCTGCTGGTATGGCACACAGGTGCCGCCATCACATCACCCTGCTGCTGCTGCAGCTGTGCACCCATCAAACTGCCCTGCTACAACACATGCGGCTGCTGGTGCAGCTGCAGCCCGCATTGGTTAGGGCTGCTGGTATGCAGGTCCCGCTGCTATCTGCTGCTGCAGCGCCTGCTGCATCAGCTGCTGCTGCAGGATCTGCTGTTGCTGCTGCACAACGTCCTGCACGTTGAACTGTCCTGTGGTGGGCGTTCGCACCTCCACCACGGGGGCTTGAATGGCCTCTCTGTAGCTGCTGCTGAGCAGGTCGCTGCTGAGGTCCCAGCCCCCAAGCGCATCATGCACAGCTTCAGTCCAGGTGCGGTGCCTACCAGGTGGCGTGAGGGCGTCACGCAGCCTGCTGAGCTCAGCACCCAGCTCTCCAGCAGTGACTGCCTCCTCACCGTCCGCACTGCTGCCTACATCTGCACTGCCAGCTGCCGCGACTGCAGCTCGGTTGGCTGCCACGTGTGCAAGCAGCCCATCTGGCAGCTGTGCCGCTGCTGACATGGCAGTCCCTGCCACGCTGCTAGCCACTGATGCATCGAATTTGTCACGCTTGGCCTGCTGGGTGCTGCTGGTCTTGGGCTTTGCAAACTGCTCCCAGTGCATCTTGATCGTGGTCTCCGTCTCACATGTGGCTGCACCCAGCTGGTTGCGCTGCTTGCTGTGGAACCAGCCCATGCGACTGAAGACCTGGTGCAACACAAGCAGCACAAGATAAACACGGCATGAAACTTAAGTGCTTGGCCACAAAGCAAGGTAGCAGACCCTGCCCAGCATACAGCACCTTCAAATGCAATACAAATGGTCACCCCAACCTGCATTGCTTTGACAAGTTCTCATCAATCTGCACCTGAGTTGCTGTTGGTTGCAAGTTGCTTTTGCAAGTACAACTCCCATGTACCTGCTCTGGGGTAGCGGCAGTAGGCTTCACCTCCAGCAGCTTCATAGCAATGCTGGCCAGCAGCTGAGGTCCGCTACGCTGCGCCGCCTGCCCCTCGCCGCCTGCACTGCTGCTGCCAGGCTGCGCTGTCGCGTTGACAGCCACCCAGTACTGGGATGGCTCAGTCTCCTGCCTGTTGAGGGGCTCCAGGTCGTAAGCGTAGCGCTGCATGGCAGCCATCAGGGCGCGCGCCTCCTCCTCGCTGCACCCAAGGCGCTGCGCCAGTGTGCCTGCCTCATGCTGCAGCTTGGACAGAGGGACTGAGGCATTGCTGCTGCCGCCAGGGGACGTCGCCTGCTGCAGCGCTGCCTGGCGGTACTTGGGGTCAAGGAACAGCGCTAGCTTCAGCAGCGGCACGTCCATCTCCTTGGACCGCTGGTGAAGGCGTTGATGTCGTGCTGTGCGAAGTCCGGGTCCGTTAGCGCAGCCACTGCTGCACCCAGCTGACGAGCCAGGTGGTGCCAGAACCTGTCGCAACAGCATGTGCAGCAATGGCAGACAACAAACACAGACGAGTGAGCACCTTGACAACAACAGCGACAAGCAACAACAGCGCAGCAGGCTGCACAACAAAGGGATAATCAGAAGGTGCAGATCCATACGGCCTGCGTACAGAAGTACACACCTAGCCACATCTGCCAGGGTGGCTGTCCTGCGCTGCACTGCCATGATGACCTAGCTGATGGGCTGCAGCACAGCATCCAGCAGGCCCAGGTCCCCAACGAAGTGCATGTCTTGCAGCAGCTGCAGCACGACAGCATTGCTGATGGCCTCCTTGCCGCCTGGCTGGTTGAGCACGCTGCTGAAGGTGGCCTGGTTGTGCAGTACAGAGGACTCAGCCAGCTGCGCAGAGGTCAGCCTTGTGGTGTTGGAGCTGGCCAGCGCCTGCTGCTTGCCGGGCAGCATGGCCTGGGCCTCCCGGAACAGCGCCATCGGCCTGTGGGATGCTCTGAAGTACGTCGCACCTTCTGCGCGTTGCTCAGCAAGTCGCTGGCCCAGCTGTGGGACATGACTGATCCTAGCAGCAGGGCAAAGGCGTGCATGTGGCACCTGCATGGTGCAGACAGGGCAACTGTAGTGGTGAGTAGTTGGTGCGTGTAGTGCAAGCCTCGACTTTGCTGAAGGTCTGCGCCTGGTGTACTGTGCATAACTGTGCCGTGGCTGTTTGCTGCTTATCAACAATCATAGTCGGCAGTTGAAAGTGTGTTGCGGCTCCTACCTGATGGAAATGACGTGCTGCAGGCCCAGGGTATCCACCACGGTGCGCCGCGCAGCAACCATAGCTGCAGCGTTGTCAGTTACCCAGCCTTTGCGCAGCAGCTGTAGTTTGCTGAAGCTGCCCGCTGCTTATGGCTCGTAGCGCAGCCATCAAACCGCACCTGTTTGGCTGCTGGTGCGCGTGCACCGACCTCCGCCAGCTCCTCAAGCTCATCTGCTTCCTCTTCAGTGTCGCATCCTGCCGCCGCCTCTTCCTCTTCCGCTGCAAGCAGTGTTTCAAACCACTCGGCTTCACAAGACGCTAGCTGTTGCTGCTCATCATCACTGCAGCGGTCGTTACTGTCTGCACTCATGCAGTCCTCATTGCTGTCATCACTACTGCTGCTGCTGCTGCTGTCAGCAGATTTATTGCTGCCCTCATCCTCGCTGCTGCTGCTGCTGCCACTACTGTGATCAGTGTCGCTGATGTAAACAGCGGTACTGCCTTGACCCCTGCCCCTGCCTCGTCCCCTGCCACAGCCCCTGGCCATGCTGGGCTCACTTGGTGTGTGAGTGCCTTCAGTGCTGCTGTTACCCCTGCCACTGCCCCTGACAGAGGGGCCTGCTGCTCTAGCCTGCTGCCTGGCCAGCTTCTGCTGCTTGCAGGCCTCGTTAGCAGCTTGCCATGCCTGGTGAGCTGATGTGCCTGCTTCCTCAACATCAGCAGGCATCACAAGGCATCACAAGACATTTGCGAGCTGCATCCATCTTCTGTTGCTGCTCCTGTCGCTTAACAGCGCGAGTTGACAACTGCTGTTGCTGCATCACACCAGAGGAGCTGCCAAAAGCAAATGAACCACTTGCTTAGCATTTGATTGTGATGTGTAAACGCAGCAGCACCTTCGCTCTTGTGGACACATACTCATGCAGCACACATGCTTTCCCAGGCCATGAAGATCTTTGTGCCTGCTGCGACAGTGGATGAGTTGGACATAAGCACAAGCCGCTGCTATCTATTACGCTGCTTGGGTCGCTGGCAATTACCTGTTTGTCCACAACAAGGGCTGCGTGATCTGTGCATGAATGCTTGAAGGTGGAAGCAGCAATAGTTGTACACTAGTGCTCAGCAGTGCTGTACAAGCTCCAGCAACTGAGCATACACACGGCGTTGTCTGGGCGTGTGAAGTCATGGATTGAGGCAGGCACGAACCACCAATCGTGTACGAGTATCACACACAGCACTATACAGGCACCTCTTTACGCTCTGTTACGGTGTGTGTGGTGTACGCTCCAGCAGCAACAAAGCACCAACTACCATGTTATAAGCATAAGTTTTGAGGTACTAGCAGAAGTTCCGAAGCTGGCTAATTGGCCGCCCATCACACCCCGCGATGACAAAGCTTTCATAATCGTCAGCAAACGACTGGACCCAGCACTGCACACATTTGACTTCTTTTGGATGTTCCAAACTCTTATTTAATCCTTGTCTGACGCTTAAAAAGCCTTAGTAGGCAGTTCAGACATGACTGGATGGTGTCAGCGCTCAGGTGACCAGCCAATCGTCAGCCACCAGTGAACAGAAGTTGACAGTAACAGATATCAGGCGAATTCACATGCTTTGCTTGATGTGGGAGGTCACCTGCTTTGGTGCGGATGTTATAACCTTCTGATGATCAAAGCGCAGCCGCTGTGGCAGCTGCTGAAGCCACTTCACTATTCAAGTAGCATACACTTGTTGGCAACAAAGACAACATCACTGTGAAGCCAGTTACCTGTGCTTCATCGTATGAAAGCGCGCACTTGCAACAAATTCCCTGCGATCTTGTGCATACCGTGCACGGTTTCAACTTATCTTGCGAAGTAAATCAGTATTATCAGGAAGTTACGGTCTTTCAGTCAAGCATGAGGTCGTCCACACTGGCGCAGGATGAGCAGCTGGCTGAAGCAGGCACTGCGCATTGCTGCTGTAGGGGACTGAAGCGCCGCATGCCTCGTGTTGCAAATCTGGGAGCGGCAGGCACTGCAGCTCAGGCTGATGGTGGGTGATGGGTGTGCACCAGCAGGCACCTGCTGCATGGGTATGGTGTTGTTTGTGTTGCCTGCCTGGCAGTGAGCAGCGGCATTCCAGTGCTGCTGGGGTGAAATCGCCAGGGTTGGTGGCGACATCTGCGCCCGGTCGGGAGTCAGCAAAATGAAGCAGGGAGACCTTGGCTGTCCTCCAGCGCCACCTGCGCCCCGTTGCACTCGCAAGATCTTGTCCATATTGCTAGTGGGTCCGGAGATATCCGCAGCACATCCTTTTATGTGCTGCAGATATCTCCGGACCCACTAGCAATATGGACAAGATCTTGCGAGTGCAACGGGGCGCAGGTGGCGCTGGAGGACAGCCCAAGGTCTCCCTGCTTCATTTTGCTGACTCCCGACCGGGCGCAGATGTCGCCACCAACCCTGGCGATTTCACCCCAGCAGCACTGGAATGCCGCTGCTCACTGCCAGGCAGGCAACACAAACAACACCATACCCATGCAGCAGGTGCCTGCTGGTGCACACCCATCACCCACCATCAGCCTGAGCTGCAGTGCCTGCCGCTCCAGATTTGCAACACGAGGCATGCGGCGCTTCAGTCCCCCTACAGCAGCAATGCGCAGTGCCTGCTTCAGCCAGCTGCTCATCCTGCGCCAGTGTGGACGACCTCGTGCTTCACCCCCATGGACTTCAGCGTGACAGAGATGGAGCGCGAAGATCGTACATGGGCGCCCTGCCTGATGCTTCCCCTCCCTTGGGCCCTTATGCTGCCACCCACAGTGCCAAACCCCATCAAGATGCACCTGGATGCCGTCGTGTCGTGTCACCCTGCCCGCACATCCACGGTTGCACCGGCGCGCCACATGCCTCCTGAAGCAGACACACCGTCCAAGTCATCCAGCTTGAGCTGCAATGCCTGCCGCTCCTTGGCGTGCGACGCGAGCCATGCGCTGGCCGAGTCCTCCTGCGGCATTGGCTACAGCGGTACCGCACAGCGCCTGCTGCAGCCAGCTGCTCGTCCTGCAGCAGTTTGGACGCTCTCGTGCACCACCCCGCTTAACTTCATGGTGACGGAGATGGCGCGGGACGGCCGCACCTGGGCGCCCTGCCTGGTGCTGCCGCCTGGTTGGGCGCAGATGTTGCCGCCTACAGTGCCCACACAGACCACCACCAAGATTCACCCAGATGCCCTCATGGTGTGCCAGGCGGCCAACTTGTCTGCCACTGCACCACCTGCTGCAGCAGACGCACCACACACTGCCAGCCTGAGCTGCGACGGCAGCCGCTCGCCTGCCTGTGACGCGTGCCATGCAAGCCATTCCACATCCAGCATCGGCTGCCAGCTGCTGCCAACAGCAGCAGCAGCAGCAGCAGTGCAAGGCCTGCACCCAACACCCAGGATGGCCGAGCTGGTCATCGAGCATGGTAAGCAGAAGCACCTCTGCTGCCTGCTGTGCTTGCAACGAGGCTGGTCAGCAGCATGATGTTCTAACATCACACAGTTGTTACTTGTGAGCAACCACATCGTGCTGACGTCAATGCACTGTTGCATGCCAATCAGCTGCGCAGCCAGCTTTTAGGGAAGCATGCCTGCTTGCGCCCGTTGCTGCGACTGCGCTTGACCGCTGCGCATCTTGCTGCTGCTTCTGCCCCTGTGCTGCTGCCACCAGGCCTGCAGCTGCTGTGCGCAGCCCTCTTCGTCCTGGTGTGCATCCTGTCAGGTGTCGTCTATTTTTACCGAGCAGAGCTTGCCAAGGCGCGCCGCGTCATCAACCAGCTGAAGGAGAACCACGAAGGAAATGATTACCTGCTCGTGCGCGAAATTGAGGGCATGCGCAGCAAGCTCGCCAACGCGCTGGTCGACGCAAACAACATGGTGAGCTGCTGTGCTGCTGCTGGCAGTGCGGTGTAACAGGCGGCAGTATGCAGTGCACTTGGAGGCCCCTGCCCCACCACCCTTTCTCCTGCCAGCACAGCTTGCCGCCACATGCCGTCCCTCGCAGCACACATGTGGGCAGCTGCACTGCCCGCAGCAAGCCGTGCACCCCAGCTGGCACCAGCCTGGCGGCAACGGGTTGTACATAGCCCCTCTTCAGCGTCAGATTGCAGGTGGTCTTGTCCCTCCTGCCAGAAAAGTGTCTTGCCTGCTTGCCATGCACTTGCTGACTGCCACAATTGCTGTCTCTCGTGCTTGCGCAGATACCGCAGAACCCGCTGAGCCCGGCCCCGTCCGACGACCCTCAGGGACTGCATGCTGAGGTGGGTGTGGCTGGTGCAGGGCCGCCAAGCTGGCCAAGTTGGCATCGGCCACTGCAGGCCCAGTGGTGCGCAGTCCTGCAGTGCTGCTGGCCTAGCTGCTGCGTTCAGTCGAGATCGTCGCTTGGCAGGGCGCTGCCTTGCTGCGTGCACGGGCGTGCCAGCAGTTGCATGATTCAAATCATGTGTCACCTGCTGATCAACTTGATGGCTTGCTTTGGGGCTGCTGCACTCCATTGGATTATTCTGCTGAACATTGACGCATGTGTGACACTGCAGATTGAGGACAGCACCCCAAGTCCTGACACCAGCAGCAGCCAGGACTCACCAGAGGAAGATGACAGCACCCTAAGTCCTTCCAACAGCAACAGCAGCAGCCAGGGCGCACCACAGGTTGCCAACAGCACACCGAGCGCCTACAGCAGCAGCAGCAGCCGCCCGACCTCTGTAATTGGCACACCCATGGCAGCAGCCGCCAGCCGCGTCACCATCACCCCAAACACCAGCCCAAGCAGCAGCTCGCCCAAGGCTGCCAGCAGCAGCAGCAGCAGCAGCAGCGCACGGGGGGCTGGAGTCAGCAGCAGCTTGTCTGGCAAGGCCAGCAGCTGCAAGCAGCTGCTGCTGCAGCAGCAGCAGCAGCCTCGCCTACTGTCATCCATGCACCCGCGCATTCTTTTCGGCACACCCACACCAGCAGGCCGCAGCACACGCAGCAGCCCAGGCAGCGGCCCAGGCAGCAGCTCTGGCAGCAGCCGAGTGGGAAGCCGTGCACATGCTGCTGCTGCTGCTGCTGCTGCTGCCTGCCGCAACCTACCACCGGCACACCCCGGGCACGCCAGCGTCGGGAAGGATGCAGTGCCAGGCAACGGCCATGCTGACCAGCATGCAGCAGCAGCACCGCAGCAGCAGCGCAGCTTTGGCGGCCGCGGCAGGCTCACCCCAGCGGCACACCCCGGGCACGCCAGCGTCGGGAAGGCAGTCGCAGCGCTGGAGGCGCGCGACAGCAGCAGCAACGCCAGCGGCAGCCGGCGCAGCCAGCAGTTCCCTGCAGTCACCGAGCGCAACCAGCATGCGAAGCACGCCCGCCCTGTGATGCTCAAGCAGCAGCAGCAGCAGCAGTAGGTTGCTTTGAATAAAACATGGCACGAAAAAAAAATCATGGCCCAAAGAAGCATTGGGAGGCTCCTCAGCGCCGTGGCAACAGCTGGCGAGCAGGTCATGGTGCGGCGACTGAACCCCGCCTTGGCCGCTGGTTGGACCGCCGCGACAATGACGGCTTCAGCACGGTGCCTGCAAGGAAGCACCCTGCACTGCAAGAGGCAGGGCCAGTGGTGTTTAAGAAATGCCTCATAGCAAGCAGCAGCAAAAGCAGCAGGGGTGCAGCAGCAGCGTGGATGGTGCTGCTGCTGCCAGCTGCTGGTGCTGCTGCTGCTGCAGGCAGTTGTGTCTTGCCATGTGGACCTCCTTTGTCAGCCGTGGAGAGGCACAGCAGTAGTCTAGCAGTACTTGTGTTGGCAGCACTGCAGATACTTGCAATAAAGGTGGCACCCCCAAGGCAGGCAGATTGGCTGCAACACATACGCAGCGCCTGCGGTGGGTCGTAGCACTAGTCCAACAGTACTTGTGTTGGCAGCACTTGCAATAAAGGTGGCACCCCCAGGCAGGCAGAAACATATACACGGCGCCTGCTGTGGGTCGTGGACAGGTACAGCAACAGGCAGCTGCAGGAGATGGACTAAGGAAGGCCCGCGGAGGAAGCAATGGAAGGCTGCGCAGCGCCCAGCCTGCCGTGTGCTTTGGTCCAAGGGGGCTGCCGAGTGCCGTGGCGTTGGGTCGCGCGTGGCGGTGCGGCGGCTGCGAAGCTCTCACTGTTGGTGGCCGCGGGTGGGCGGTTTTTTTTTTTTTTTTTTTTTTTTTTTTTTTTCGCGTGTGGGTCCGGGTGTTAGCGTGGTGTGAGCGTGGTGTGAGCGTGGTGTGCCGCGGCCGGCTGCCTGCCCTGCCCTGCCCTTGTCACAGCTGTCCCCGGTCCTGCCGCCAGGTACGCTACAGGTTGCCTTTCACATGCTGCATGCCATGCCTCATCTCTGCTGTCCACTTGTTGCCTGTTTGCTGTGCCTTGCGCGCTGCCAGCCTGCACATGCTGCCTGCCACGCCTCAACCCTGCCGTCTGCTTGCTGCCTGTTCTGCCCTGCCTTTCATGCTGCCAGCCTGCACATGCATCTGCATGCCTTGCCTAACTTGTGAAAACCACTTGCCCCCTAACCCTAACCTCCCTGCCTTGCCTGCCTGCCAGTTCCTGCTTCCTGCGGCCGGCCGTGTAGGTGTGTGTATGCCCGTGTGTGGTGTGTGTGTGTGTGTGTGTGTGTGTTGTGTGTGTGTATGCCCGTGTGTGTGTGTGTGTGTGTGTGTGTGTGTGTGTGTGGTGTGTGTGTGTGTGTGTGTGTATGCCCGTGTGTGTGTGCGTGCGTGCGTGCGTGCGTGCGTGCGTGCGCGTGCGTGCGTGCGTGCGTGCGTGCGTGCGGCGTGCGTGCGTGCGCGCGGCGCGCGCGCGCGCGTGCGCGCGTGCGCGCCTGTGTGCGTGCGCGCCTGTGTGCCTGCGCGCCTGTGTGCCTGCGCGCCTGTGTGCCTGCGCGCCTGTGTGCCTGCGCGCCTGTGTGCCTGCGCGCCTGTGTGCCTGCGCGGCCTGTGTGCCTGCGCGCCTGGTGTGCCTGCGCGCCTGTGTGCCTGCGCGCCTGGCCTGTGTGCCTGCGCCTGTGTGCCTGCGCCTGTGCCTGCGCCTGTGCCTGTGCCTGTGCGTGTGCGTGTGCGTGTGCCTGTGCGTGTGCGCGTGTGCGTGTGCGCGTGCGTCTCTGTGGTGTATGCGTTTGTTTTTGTGTGTGTTTTTGTTTTTGTGTGTGTGTTTTTGAGTGTTTTTGCTTTTGTGTGTTTTTGTTTCTATGTGTGTGTATGTGTGTGTTTTTGTTTCTATGTGTGTGTATGTGTTTTTTTTTCTATGTGTGTGTATGTGTTTTTTTTATTTGTTTTTTTTTTCTTTTTTTTTCGGGAGGGGGGGGGAAAGAGCGGCGCCACAGTGAGAGCTAGCGGCCAATGCATGCCGCGCGTTGTAATTCCCAAGCCACACCCCGCTGGCTCACTCCAGTGGGCCAGCGGTGGCACGCACTTGGCAGCCCCCTTGGACCAAAGCACACGGCAGGCTGGGCGCTGCGCAGCCTTCCATTGCTTCCTCCGCGGGCCTTCCTTAGTCCATCTCCTGCAGCTGCCTGTTGCTGTACCTGTCCACGACCCACAACAGGCGCTGCGTATATGTTTCTGCCTGCCTGGGGGTGCCAC
>JACERP010000959.1:0-31817 GCA_014080715.1 Scenedesmus sp. NREL 46B-D3 | reverse complement strand
CACAGCCTTGTATGCGGCACGCACCCTGCGCACACATCGTACACATGCACCAGCAGCGGAGGCACTTCAGCAGTACGTGCGTCAGTCTGATGGGAACACCAGCCGTGACACAACCTCTGGCTGTTTCTGGTACACAAGGCAGAGATTACCGGTGCCTCACTCCTGGTTAGCTTTCCTTACTGCAGTGGCTGCTCACTAGCTGTGAGCGCACGGCGTATGCATCTGCACTTGCTGCCCCTGGCTGCTTCGACATCATGCAGGCAAGTTGGCAGCGACAGCCTCGTGATGTGCAACCCCCGCAAGCCAGCGAACAGCCGGTTGTTGCTGCACAGAACAACACCACACAGTTCCAAAACCTTGGCACATGATGTGGCAAAGACGCCACTCACCGCTTCCACAGAGCTGCATCGCGCGCCTGTGTGGCATCATATGCCGCAGGTATCAAAGGTGCCCACATGCAGCTGGCCTAGCACCTCCCTCCAGCTGGACAGCGCAGCGGGGGTCCCTCTCCAGCAGCAGCAGCACTGCCCGCAGCACATGCTGCGTGGCTGGTGGGCTGCTGCTGAACAGCTTCAGTGCGTGGATGGCTGCGCCACGCACACCCCTGATGGACTGCGTGTCGGTGCGGAACAGGCCGCAGCAGGCGCACAACGGTGCAGATCAGCAATGGCTCGATGCCTGTTCTCCTAAGTTGCCGCCATGAGCAGGGACCCGCGTGTAGACCTGCTGCAGCACACCGTGATGCTCAACGCACAGCATCATGATGCTGTTCATGCCAAGCGGCAGTGTTGCAGAGGTGTTGGTTCATCTGTTTGCAGTGGTTATCTGGTGATGCCAACCTGGCAGTCAGCAGCCCGGACCTACCTGCACTACAGCTTCCAGCACGTTCGCTCCAGCGTCAGCCCAGCAGCTGCGTTGTCTGCTGCAACCTGGCCTGCAGCAATGCGCTGCTGGATGTGCTGCAGCTCAGCCTCACGCTGCAGGATGAGGTCAGCAGGCGCCAGCTCAGCGCCCTCCTCCTGCTCTGGTGCAGCTGGTTCTTCGTCGACTGTAGACTCAACAGGCATAAGAATGAAGCGTGGTGGCAGTGGCCACATGGCAGTTGCAGAAGCAGAACCAGCAGTGCTCAGCGATCATCATGACTTTATGATGATGTACCGCGCACTGTCCATGCGTGTGACTGCACCGTGCAGCTGCATAACATCAAATCAACGAGAAATACAGAGGATCCTCGAATAAAAGAGATGCAGCCGCCAGCTGCTGCGACTCGTTTACTTCTGCTCGTCACATTGTGCGATCTGCATGTCAATGTTCAAATGCTGCATGTCTGGTGCACACACTCTGCGGCCCAGCTTGGCACCATCCAGCTGCCACGAGGTCCTCGCCTCCACTCACCCTCTGGCAGGGCAGCTGCTGGTGCTGCTGCCTTGCGCAGCTCAGCAATGGCAGCGGCAAGGCCGCCAAGCACCTCAGCCGAGCCGCCACGCGCTGCCCCCGCCCTGCGTGCTGCTGCCGCTGCGTCCAGGGCCTTGCCTAGAGCCTGGGCCACATCCCACAGGAAGCCCACCTGGCCGATGCAGCAGTGAAACAAGACAGAGCAGAGTCTCTTGTCAGTAGATCTGCTGTAGCATTTCCCTGCCCATCAGTCCCTGCTGTGGTTGGATGATAAGGTCTAAATATCATGCTGCAACTGTATGCAACATGCAGCTGCAGTGAGGCAGCTGCCAACCCTGGGAGGCCCAAACATGCAGTACTGCAAGAGCACAGGCAGCCGCCTGTACACGCCCACCTCCTGCTGAGTCAGCGCCTGGCCATGGCCATCGGGCAGCAGCGTGTCCGCTGCCAGCACTGCATGGTAAGAGCCACCGGCTGGTCCTGCGGGGCCTGCTGGCACTGCTGCTGCTATGTAGCCGCCGATGCGCGGGAAGCCCCGCAGGAACTTCACACGGGGCTCAGCGGTGACTGCAGGCACCTGTGGAAGCAGCAGGTCGTCAGCCAACAACAGCGGCGGTGTTTGTCGCCTTTAGGGCGGCACTGCTGTGTCTTGCGTCCACCCATTGGGCTGCGTGAATCATTCTCCAGGGAATGGTCGTAACATGTGCACTGGCCGGCTGCTGCTGGCAGCACTCGGGGACCACAGGCTCCAGGCGCCAGCTGCGGCACAGCCAGCCGGTCCCACCGCACCCACACCGTTCCAAATTGGAACTTCCGCCGTACCTCCAGCAGCGGCACGTGCTCCTCCAGGATCTTGAAAGTCACAGGCACCTGCTGCGGCTGCTGGCCGGCCTCTGCCGCGGCCTCCTGCTCTGCCTGCGTGGAGCGCCGCAGCTCCAGCCGCGTCAAGAACTCCTGGCCGGGGCTGGCTGCAACATAGCGCAGCAGCTTGGCAGAGTAGTCCTGCAGGCCTGGCGCTCCTGCAGGGCAAACCAGAATAGGCGACACAGGCAGCTGTTTTTGCGCCGCACCCGCTCCTGCAAGCACAGAGCCGCTGGCTGACATGCATCCATGGGCGAGGAATCGCCGAAAAAGACTGACTTGGTAAACTCTGAACTTGCCTGCTGTGCCATCCGCGCCGTCTGCTGCGTGTGCCTCGCCATCGCCGCCTTCCCCGTCTGTCTCAGCATCCTCCTGTCCTGCTCCTCCCTCGCCGGCCTCTGCCCCGTCGCCGTCTGTCCCAGCGGCAGCTGCTGCATCTTCATCGTCCGTCTCTGCATCTGCTTCTGGGTCATCAGGCGGTGCCCAGTCAGGCTGCTCTTCGTCCACAATGTTTGCAACGTACACGCTGGCTGCGGATGTGTAGGACTTGACCAGCCGCACAGCTGCCTGCCACAGCAGCAGCGGCTCGCTGCTCATGCTGGCTAGGCCATCTACTGCTGCCTTGCGCGCTGCCTCCGCAGCTTCCTGCTGCTTCTGCTCCTCTAGGTCCTGGGCCTGCACCGACACGATTACAAGCAAAACATATGCTTTCAGTTTTACTCTTTACAGTAGATCTGCTGCGGTTGGCAGAGGTGTTGCAACTCTGGATAAGACTTCGAATATGGCTCATGTAGACGTGGCATGCCTCTCCTAGTCCAGCTGCACAGTGACATGTAGTTTGCTGCACTTGGAGCTACCGAGTTCCACCGCGCAGGCCATACAGTAGTGACACAAGGGCTGTGTGATGCTTCCCTTGAACCTCACCACTCTGTGTTTCTCCTCATCAATGTGCTTCTTCTTCTCTTTCAAATACACCACTTGTTGCTGCTCATTCATCACATACCTGCAAGCATGTGTGGACGCAGACAATATTTATGTTTGAAGCTTACGATAACTGAATCAACAGCAAAGCCTGTCTGCTCCTGCTGGCTTGCCTGAGGAGCCATTCTGCCAGGTACTCCACTGGATCAGCAGGCTGGGCTGTCACCGTGGCAGCCACGGCTTTGCTGAGTGCCTGCCCTACAGTGTCCACCAGATAAGCTGTCTCATGTCCCCCGGGCATGGCTGTGACTGCACAGATGCCAGCCGGACGAGTAATTGATATGTTTGACCTGCACACGTTGATTTCGACCGAAACGACCTTTTGATTACTCGTCCGTCGACAGAACACAAGATTTGTGCGTGCACTGCAGAATCCGGTATGAATTTGGGCAACAACGTCCGGGAAGTTGCATCTGTCACTCGAGGGTTTTCTTGGTGGCAGTACCGTGTGCTTGCCATTCTCGAAGCCGCACAGGGCACTGGCTTTTCTTGATATTAACAAAAAAATTGCTGTATGCGACTTCCTGCACGGTTAGGTAACAGTTTTATGTTGCTGCGTGCAGCGTCAGCACACCCAACTGGACAGACTGATGCGCATGCATGCTGGCAGGGACTGCAGCCGTGTCTAGGGCGCTGAGGGCTGCGTTCAATCGCATGTCCACTAGCACCACCGCAGCAGCAGCAGCATCAGTTAGTGCTGCTGCTGCTGCTGCTGCTGCTGCCACGCAGCAGCCACCTGCAGCGGCAGCAGCAGCGGCAGCAGCAGCAGAAGCCGGCGCCCGAAGTAGCATCAGCATCCAGCTCAGGAGGTTGGCAGATGAACTAGATGAGGGCTCAGGGCAGGGGTCTTTGAAGCAGGTTGGAGAGTCCCTGCAGGTGTTGGCACAGCAGCTGCTGTGCAGCAGCCTGGAGCAATCTGAGCGTCAGCCTCCAACAGGTAGGGCAAGGCGGCAGTGTCGACGCTCAACCAGCGATGGTGTACTTGTTCATGTATCACAACCTGGTCATTTTAATTAGGAATATTTGCATTGAAGTCAATGCAGCAAGCATCTTTCACTGCAACCGCACCCTCCCTAACGTGCCTCTCACTTGCTGCCGTAACATCGCTGCAACCACACTGCTGCAAAGACCAAACCACAGTAGCAGCCGCAGCAGCAGTGGAGGCACTGGAGCGTGGCTACTCAGCACCAGCAGCACAGCCAGCAGCAGCACAGGTGCAGCAGCAGCAGCAGCAGCAGCAGTATGCTCGCAGTCACACTGCTGCAGAACAGCCTCGTACCAAGAAGCAGCGACGAGGTGGGCAGCAGCCAGCTGCCATATGTTCTTGTGTGGCGATGCCTTGCCAGCAGAAGTGCATATGTCGTGCACTTTGTGCAGCATACAACATGCATAAGGTTTGCAGAGGATGTGCAATCGCCTGGCGGCTTCACAGAGTCTTTGATCAGGGGTGGACGCCCATTCAACACAGTGCTGGTCTGCTCATAGTAGAAGCAATCTGCTGGGAAATACACCAGTGATGAGCCTTCCTTGTTCAAGCACACACCATGCTTGTCTAAGTTGATCTGTGAACACACATGCGCAGTTCACATACAATCTACCAACCTGAGTATACAATCTACCAACCTGAGTAAACCTCCCTATACCCTCACAGCTGGTTGTCATGGCAGCAGCAGCCAGTCAGCCTGTGTGCCATCTGCTCTAAGCGCTCTCTGCCGCTGCCGCTGGTGCACTGCTGCCTCCTCGGCGCCAGGCGACAGGCCATTTGACTTCAACAGGTACAGCCAGCGCTACGTCGCCCTGCACCTGATGTACATCGGCTGGAGCTATCAAGGGCTGGCACGGCAGGCAGACTCGGACAACACAATCGAGGTGCGCAAGCTCTCCAGCAGCAGCAGCAGCAGCAGCAGCAGCAGCAGCAGCAGCACGAGCTGCGCCAGGAGGTACCAGCTGCTGCAGCACGCAACAGCAGCTGCAGCTGAAGTGCATCACAACCGCTGTCCGCACCCCTGGGATCCCCTATTTTAAACTTCAATGTGTCCCTCGGGGACTGTTCACCTGCCACCCTTGCACCACCAAGGCTGTGGTCCTGGCTCGGTGACTCCACCGTTGCTGCGTTGCCGCGTATGCCTGCGCTGCTGCAGGGTGTGCTGTTCCCCGCGCTGCGCCGTGTGAAGCTCATCCCTGAGGAGGCGGACGCCGAGGTGACCAGCCTCGCCTACTCGCGCTGCGGCAGGACGGACAAGGGCGTCAGCGCACTGGGGCAGGTGAGCCGAGGCAAGCCGCCTGCGGGTGGACGAGTGTGGGTGTCGATGGCGGGGTGGCTGTGGTGTGCAGCTCGCTTCAGTCTGGGTTTGGCTTGTCATGGCAGGGCGCCCCGGGGTTTGGGGTCTGCCCCCCGAGTTGCCTGGCGGTGTGCATCAGCATGAAACATGCCAGCTGATTTTGCCGCTTTGTTGGTGTCGCAGTCAACAACCTGCAGCAGATTGATGATAGCTTGCCACTTGTGTCATCATCACCGTGCATGTGCTGCTGCTACTGCGGCTGCCACCAAACAGGTCACAACTGTGGTGGCTGTCTCGTTGCTGCTGCTGCTCAGGTGCTTGCGTTGCGGCTGCGCTCCAACGCGCTGGCAGGCCAGGCGCCGCCGCCAGCCGGTGGCGAGCTGGACTACCCCAGCCTCATCAACAAGGCGCTGCCGGACACGATCCGTGTGCTGGGCTGGGCTGACGTGGCGCCGGAGTTCAGCGCCAGGTGCACACAGGACCTACGCATGCGGCTTTCTGCGCTCGAAAAGCATGTCACCGCACACCACATGTCAATAAACTCAGCGGCAGAGGACATGAGTGTTCAATGTGTGCTGTGGTGCCAAGCCAGGCTGCTTGCTGGCAAGCTGACGCATGGTATGTGCAGCCTCCGCTCCTCTGCCTTGCAGTAGGAGCTTGAGTCAAAGCACACGCGGACAGAGTCTCCTGTTTCCCAAGTGTGGCTGCATCGTCTTCTGCAACCATGCCGCTGCTGCTGCTGCTGCTGCTGCTGCTGCAGGTTTGGCTGCCGTGACCGTGAGTACAAGTACTTCATGGTGCAGGACGGGGGCCTGGACCTGGCAGCCATGCAGGCAGCAGCACAGCACCTGGTTGGGGAGCACGACTACAGAAACTTCTGCAAGGCTGACGTGGCACAGGTAGGCTGACTGGTGATGGGTCCACGTCGACCCGGTATGACAACCTGTGACAGCAAGCTGGCCATGTGCAGCATCCAGCAACTCCTCAGCATGGGAGTCATGCCAATGAATGCACAGCATGTGTCACCGTCATGCTGCGCTGCGCTGGCATTTGTGATAGTGTTACCATCGCTGAACATCACAGGAACATGTTTGGCCAACAGGCCATCCACCGACGAAGCATACAGTGCACACAGTTATGCCGTTCGTGTGCTCGGCATCAGCCCTCCTGCCACAGCACATGTTGGGTGCCAAGGGCAGTTCTTGGCGTTGAGTGATCAACTACAAGTACATCAACACATTCAACGTTGCGCACAAGTGCGGGTTTCAAACCCGCACTTGTGCCCGACGTTGAATGTGTTGATGTGCTTGTAGTTGATCGCCAAACGCCAAGAACTGCCCTTTGGCACACAAGACGCTTAGAGCAGAAACCAGGACGCGAGGCGAGCCTGGCCAGCACACCCAGCTTGGTGAGGCGGGGAGCTACAGTGCACCCAGCAAGGCGCATGCACCCTGCACTTCTTGCGATGCCTGGCTGCCTGCACCCCATCTGAGCTCATCACCGACCCCTGCAGGTGAAGAACTTCAGGCGGGAGGTGCTGAGTGCCGCCATAGAGCCTGCTGGTGTGCGCTGCGCAGCATGAGCGTGGTGGCTCTGCGCATCAAGGGGACGGCCTTCCTGTGGCACCAGGTGCGCGGCTGAGGCCTGGGTCACTGAGTGACCCAGGTCAGTTGGTGACTCATGATGCCATCATGCTGGGTGTGCAGCGTCGTACCACGTTGCTGATGCGACTTGGCTGCCACATGTAACGCGTCAGAGGGAACATAGACTGCTGGCCACATGCTGCTGTACAGTACACCACCTGTGCAGATCTGACCATGCCGCGAATCTGCTGCTGCGCGTCACGCGGCAGGTGCGCTGCATCGCTGCGGTCCTGCTCATGGTCGGGCGGGGCCAGGAGCAGCCAGCCATCGTGCGGCAGCTGCTCGACATCAGCCGCTGCCCCTGCAAGCCGCAGTACTCGCTGGCGGCTGAGGAGCCGCTGCTGCTGTTTGCATGCGGCTTTGACGGCATGCAGTGGCAGCGCACCGAGGCTGGCCTGGACAAGTGCCTAACTGTAGTCGGCAGTCAGCTGCAGCGGCATCTGGTGGCTGCTGCGCTGACCAGCAGTGTGTTTGAGCAGCTGCAGCAGGAGCGTGCAGCGCTGCTTGCAGGACGGCAGCAGAGGCAGCAGCAGCAAGCTGCAGGAGGTCCAGACTGTGCAGCACTACTGCAGCATCAAGTGCAAAACTGCACCGAGCAGCAATCGAATACAGGAACAGCAGCCGCTGCTGATGGTCGAGACGAGGCAGGCGATGGCGGCAGTTTGGGCGCGGCTGCTGCAGCCAGGTGGCTGGCGCCCAAGCCGCCACACATTACGATGCTCAAGCGCGCCACAGAGCCGTCCATTGAGGAGCGCTTCAGGAAGGCGGGCATCCCGTTGGAGTTGCTCAACCAGCGTGGCGTGCCTGCCAGCATGCAGGCTTGAGTACCCCAAGGGGTGGCCACTCCTTACTGAGGGCAGGCTCATCATCATCATCATCATATTACCCATTCAAGCCATAGCATCAGCAATATCAGTCCCTGAGGGCAGGCTGACAGCTGGCGCATGTCATGGCTGCATGCTCTGGCATGGCATGGCTGTTTGGGTGTTTGTTTGACAGTGGATTGGACTGCGGCTGCTGTTACCGGTGTTGGTCTCCTTCGGGTCTGCTACCAGCTGCCCTTGAAGTACACCTGTGCCGGGCACTGCTCAAGAGCCCTAGCTTACCTGCACACCGACCAGCAGAACCAGTCATACTGTGGTTCCCCGCCGTGGCATGGCAGCCGTTGTATGGCATTGTCCACGCGCAAGTGTCCTTTTCAATGGTGTCTGCATGTCTCCTGATCACCAGTGCAAAGCGCACAGAGCTCCCGCGAGCTATGCCCAATGCCAGCGCTCGGTATCAGCACCATCACTGTGTGTAGCCTAGCTCTCTTCCCCCTTCCCAACTTGGGCTCCATTAAATGGAAGACCAAGGCACAAGCAAAAGCTGATCATGATGTGTAAACAAGCAACGCAAAGCACAGCTGTCAACTATAATCAATAAAACACGTAGGCAACTTCAGTGAAGTTGCTTTACTGAGACAGGGGCATACGGATGCAGTACAGCGGTGGTAACAGCAAGAAGAACAATACCATACCAATACCAATACCAAAGTAGGGCCACATGTGGGTGGGCCTGTACAGGCCCACCCACTAAGGAGCCAAACAAGGCTCATGGCAATACAATAAGGTGCCGCAGCCGCTGCGCACCACTTGCACTGCAGCGCACCACTTGGCAATTGCCAACAGCACATGTGACGTCTCAGAAGTTAGGCGGTGGTTTAGGACCGGTGTCTTCCCATGTAATCACACCGGCCCATGTCATGGGCCCTCACTACACTAAGACCACACCAGCCACTACATCTACTGATGTCGTCCGGTGTAGGCACGTACGATCACACCGGCCGGTGTAGTTCTGGTGCAGCAGCACTCTAGCATGCTGGCTCCACCTTCTGTACTGCGCCGCTGGTTGTATTGATGAACACGTAGCAAGCATCCACGTCCAGAGTAGTTGCTTTGGGGCACACATGCACACCCAACATGTTGTGCAGTTGCTGGCCCTAGCCGCTATGGTGTAGGCGGCCTGAGCAAGTTCACTGAAGGATTGTAACAACCCTATAGCAACGCACAGCAACAGCACAGTGTCGAAAACGCACACTACGATTGTAAGGGTTCAACCATGTCAAACTGCAAGGGTTCAGCCTGTTGAAATGCAGGTGACTGAAGTGGCACGCCCTTGTAGCTGAAGTGCTGATATTTGGTTAAAAGACAATTTCCTGACAGTGCTAACAAAACGTGCTATTTAGCAGCAACTTTGGTGGCAAATCTTAGGCTAGCCTGCGGGCCAGCCTGCCTGCTAATGCTAGCCTACCTTGCGGGCAGGTGGTGTCAAGCAGGAGGCGACAGGCAGGCATCACGATACAAGCCCTTTGCTATGATATTTTGTGCTCAACAATTGATACCGTCCCACAGTTAGTCGCGTGGAGCATGTCACTTCGCAGAACCCGAATGTAGCAAATCCCTCGGCATGACCCCTGGCGAGCGAAGCCGACGGCCAAAGCATTTTAAAATTCTTTTTATTGCTTTACGAGTTATGTTCGGGGCCTCTTATGTTCTGCACGAGTGGCAGGCTTCGACGTTTAGTCCCCGTTCGCAGGGCTGGCAGCAGCTGATCGCTGAGTGAGCAGCAGCAAGCTGTTTCTGTGTGATGTGTAGCATCGATGGCTGCTTGCGTTGTGTCTGCTGTGAGTTATGTCCAGTCGCAGGGAATGCAATCTTGCAAGATTGATGCATCAACTTGGCCGATACCAAACTGGTGACCGACCCACACAATCAGAGCACCGACACTTGTCAATCGAGCTGTACCACCATGCAGGTGCCCGTACCATGGCATGACCACCAGCAAGCCCCCAAGCAGCAGTTACATCGCACCAGTGTGGGTTCAGCCGAGTCACAACGCATAGTTGCCACCGTTACACAATGATGCAGGGTTGTGACAACTGTGGACTTAGCAGCAGCAGCAACAGGGACTTCTGTATGTAGTCCCTGCCGATGCTGCAGCCACTCTGCAGCCACTCTGGTCTGCGTTGGTCACAGTGTTGGCACTTGCCAAAGTGCCAAGTTTGCTCACCAGCGGGCAGTGGATTCCACTGTGGGACGG
Organism: Scenedesmus sp. NREL 46B-D3; assembly: GCA_014080715.1. Classification (NCBI taxonomy): domain Eukaryota; kingdom Viridiplantae; phylum Chlorophyta; class Chlorophyceae; order Sphaeropleales; family Scenedesmaceae; genus Scenedesmus; species Scenedesmus sp. NREL 46B-D3. Next base: position 21,574 of record JACERP010000959.1, on the reverse strand, counting down.
TTCGCGAGTTGTGTCAGAACAGAATCAGGCAGGTTTTGTATCTGATGATATTTGCGGCAGTTCTGGAAGATGTCGTATGGTGTCACCGTGTATTGCTGCTTTTCTTGTCAAGTCTTGGGATGTGCGCAATGCATGCAAACATTCTGGAGCAGTGCTCCCTCCTCTTTCCGCCCCGGTGGGGCGCGGGGCCGATGGTGCTGATGCTATGGCTTGAATGGGTAATATGTTGATGATGATGATGAACAGAATCAGGCAGGGGAGCGTGCGAGCGTTTCACCAGTCATCAAGTCAAACATGGCGTGTAACAGATGCTGGCAGTCACGCGTATGAAACCGTTGAAATTACAGAAAGGATCAAAAGCATAGCATTATCATCCAATCATGTTTCGCTCTGAAGTCGCTGCCACGTATGAGGCCGCGTCATGTGTACTTGCTGACTAGTCACCACTGACGGTGTCGGTCTGTTCACATCCAAACCTTGATCGTAGTCAGCTAGCACGGATCTGGTGCTGAACAACGTTTTGCCACTGTTCAACGTGATCTGCAGTGCCTGTTGCTAAACAAGGGTTAGTCGCGCTTTGTCTTTACTTTTCTTGCGCGCCCGATCTGCAACGTCCTGGCTGTGTATCCTTGCTGGTAACTCTAGATTTAAAAGTACCTGGCCTTCACGCAGTCACCTGTCGTCTCGGGCCCGGGGCTGTTCGTTGTTGTGCTAGAGCAGGACGTAAGCCCTCGGCAGCGTGTTTAGGCACAACCTGGTCTACAACATGCAGCTATCTAGCAACAGGTCGTGTGCAGTACGGTCAAGAGCAGCCAAGGAGGTGCAGCTGCACCACCACAGCAGCAGCGCCCTGCTGCCATTGCGCCACCAGCAACAGCAGCAGCAACAGCAGCATGGCAGCCAGCATAGCAACAGCTTGGCATGTCGTACTAGCTTGGCTGATGTAGGACCCAGCTTCAGCAACGGCGGCAACAGCAACAACCCCCTGGAGCTGCTGCGAGTCACACGGGATGTGCAGGTGCGAGCATACGACAAGGTTTCCGCAAGTTCTGTCAGTCAAGGCGTTGACCACCACAGCGGAGAGAACAAGCCTTCTGTTCTATACGTCCTGTATGAACTGCACTCCTTCATGGTTTACGTGAGTATGCCACAGTGAGCTGGGGCAAATGCGGACATCTCTACATCTCCCGGCATTGGGGCACTGCCAGCACCGGCCAGGCTGCCTCCTGCAAGCCCACAGATCAGACACCAACCCAGGTTTCGTCTGCAGGCACGTGCACGGCTCATGGCAGAGGTCATGACAGATGGCCGCATGAGCCACTACAGCGAGTTGTACCAGCCCTGCCCTGTGGAAGACTTTTTGTCCAACGAGCTGGGCGTGTGGAGCTACAACGTGATGCTGTTTGCAGTGGCTAACCCTGCATTGCAGGTGAGCCGGCAGGTTTGGCGGCGTTGCGGTCGACTTGTTGAGGCAAGGCGTTAGTATGTCGATCAGTCAGTTGCCGTGCATTCACGGCACGGACATTTAAGGGGCAGCAGCGCAAACAAAGGTGTTGCTTTGGTTTCTTTCACCTATGCCCCAGGTGCTGCTATGCATGGTGCAGTGGGTTGGACTGCAGCACCTGTTGTTTGCAAAGTGCTTATTAATATTGGCACAGCAAGCAGCAGTCCTTGCACATTAGCTGGACAGGGACCCAGTAGCAGTTCCCTGCACCCTAGAACTGGCAGGCAAGTCGGTATGCTTGCTGCACTTGCGCTGCTACTGGCATGACCACACTGTGCCAGCGTACGACCCTGCCCTGATTTTGCAATATAGCTGTAAGCGCCTCCTAAGGTGCTACAAGCTTTGCGCTGCACAGCAACTGTTTCTGCCCTCTCGGCTGCCGACCTTTCCCCGCCACAACAGACCTTTGATTTGGAAAGCCAAGTGCGCCCTGCAGTTCGCAGCCTGAAGGCAGCCAACATTGATGTGACGGACATCTGGTTTGTCATCACCAAGCACCTGGAGATTCTGCGGGATCCCATTGCACTGCAGCGCTGGCTGGACTTCCTGTCGCTGCAGGTGCGTGCAGGCAGGACCACTTCCATGCATGCAACTGCACGGCCTCCGGCATGATTCACAGCAGGGCATAGGACCAGCAGTGCATCACAAATCGCAGCAGGGAATGGCGCCAGCAGGCATCCGCAGTATATATTTATTGTTCCTGCAAGTGCCCTGGTGGGTTGCCGTGGTGTGCATGGCTGCGCGGCTGCCTGCCGCGCTGGTGGTTGCTGCAACAGTGACTGCCTGCTGCTGCACCACGCGTTTCGACGTGTGCGTGCTGCACCCTGAGTGTGCTTCGTATCAAGTCCGCGCGTCATTGGACCTGCCTGCAGGCGCTGGACTCCCGCCACATGGCAAACTTCCTGCTCAAGGCACCGGACGCACTGTTCAATAGCTGCACGCAGGCGCAGGCGCTGCAGGTATGCAGCAGATTGGCCCCACTCGTGGCCAGCTGGTGATCCAGCTGGCCCTGCATTCAGGCTGGGATGCTTCACGGTGTGTAGCGGCGCACGAGGCGTCTTTGATGTCACACACACACACACACACACACACACACACACACACACACGCACGCACGCACGCACGCACGCACGCACGCACGCACGCACGCACGCACACACACACACACACACACACACACACACACACACACACACACACACACACACACACACACACACACTGTCCCTTCTTTCAATCATGCGTAACATTGGGAGGGCGGGTGTATGTTCGGACAAACCATGCTCACTTACTCAATCATGCCTCACAATGGGTGATGTTTTAAAAGCGTGCGCTTGTGCTCGTTTGGCCTGTGGTGTGGCATAGATGCCTGTGGCTGTGTCATGCGTTTCCTGCAACCGTCTGCCACATGTGCCGTGCTTCTCCACTGCTGTTGTTGGCGGGCCTCCTTGCTTGCTTGTGTGTGATGCTCGCCATCCACCGCTTCGACCCAGCCACCTGTCTCTTGCCCTGGTGCTGCGCAGGTCCTGGGCTGGCTGAAAGCGCTGGGTGTGAAGCAGGAGTACCTGTTTCGGCGCGTGCTGTGCCCCTGCCCGGCCATCCTCCTGCAAGACGTGGCCGGCCAGCTGCAGCCGATCGTCTCCCACCTCACCTCCCTCGGGCTGGAGCCGCAGCACGTCATGCGCATGGCCTGCGTGCACCCAGAGCTGCTGCTCGTCTGCGTGGACACGCAGCTGCGGCCGCTCGTGAGCTACCTGGAGGGGCTGGGCTGCAGCACCTGCCAGGTCGCGCGCCTCCTGCAGGAGGTGCCGCAGGCGCTGGGCAGCAGGCCGCCGGCGGCGCTGTTTGGGTCGCGTGTCGAGGCGCTGCGCAGGATGGGCATCGACGTGGCTGTGCTGCGGCGCGTGGCGGCGCGCAGCACGCTGTGGCTGACGATGAAGGGTGCGCCCCACGAGCAGATCGCGCACCTCAGGGAGGCCATGGGCTTCACCGCTGAGCAGGTGTGCGCGCTTGCTGCAAGCGCCATGTGGTGCAACTGTGTGTGCGTGGGTGTGTGGTTGGCGCATGCGATTCATTGCCGCTGCTGGTGCTGCCGCTGCTGCGAGTGCTGCTGGGGCCCGGAAGCACCCACGCATCAGCCGTGGCTGCAGCAGTTGAGCATGTACGGTGTGCTGTATCCGACCTTGGTTTTGGCGGCATGCTGGGGACCAGCAGGTCAGGTGACGTGGTGCCCTGCGTGCTGCCCACACAGTGCTGCACTTCTCTCGCCGACAGCTGGACCCCACATCGCCCCATACAGGCAACGTTGGCGGGCTCAGCGTTGAACTGCTGCTGCTGCTGCTGCTGCCCGCGTCCTGCGGTGCCGTCCCCTGCAGGCGCGCGATCTGGTGACGGCCTGCCCCGCCATCCTGTCGGAGAAGCCGCTCGAGCTGCAGCGCAAGGTGGACTTCCTGTGCGCGACGCTCAACATGGAGCTGGGCGACTGCCTGGCGCACCCGACGTACCTCGGGGCGTCGCTCATGCAGGTGCGCCCCAGGTCGGACGCCATGCCCGGCGTGTGTTCGGTCTTGTGAACGCACGATGGAGTGGGGCCGCCTCAACACATGAGGCATCTGCAAAAAACCACGGTGTACGGTAGCGAGGCAGCGCTGAGGTGCACTCGAGTAACTGCCGACTTGAAAAAGAGAATGTGTGCCATGGTGGGCTCATGCTTGTTGGCAGGAGACGGTCATACCTGGCACTGCTGGTTGTTGGCGTTGATTCCCGTACCCTTGCAGGCATGCCGTCTTGATTTGATCACGTCTGCAACACCGTCGGCCGCGCTTTGCCACCATGGCCTGCCGTTGCCAACTTGATTTTAGCCAGACGACCTCATCACCACTGCCAACTGTGCACCACCCGCTAATGCCACTACCAGTGCCATTCTTGCTCCGAGCACCCAGCAGCACACTCATTCAAGGCACTCTCTCGTGCTGCGGGGCTACTCACCTGCTCTGCTTTGCTGTGCTTGCTGCCATCGGCACCAATCATGCGTGCCTGCTCGTGCTGGTGTCAAGTTCAGCGGGCTGTGCCACTCATGAACCGTCTCCAAGGCCTGTAGGCTGCAATGCAACCCACACCACTACCAAGCAGCAGGGGCAGCACAGTGAAGGCGCACACACCAAGTGCATCGCCCGCCCAGCCGCCCATGGTGTCACCCAACTTGTCACTTGTCACCCAACTTGCCACTTGCCGCCAGTCACAATGACAGCATGCTCACCCTGCCCTGCATCTCACGGCGCTGCCACCACCCCGCCTCACCCCATGACTGCTTGTGACCAGATCATCGGCCCGCGCCACTCCTTTGCTGTGAGCAAGGGCCTGGAGGCCAAGCTGCAGTCGCCTGGCGGCACCTGCAGCAGCAGCGTCGTGCGCAACAAGGGCGGCGCCTGGGGCTGGAATCTGACACAGCTGGTGGCGGGGGAGGACGTGGACTTTGCAGGTGCGTGCGGTGCGAGTGGGGCTACCCATGAGCCTGGCCGTGTCGCTTGCTGTGCGGCAGACGCCTGCTGCTCATCTCTTCATAAAGGACGACGCAGCGGCATGGGCTGGCGAACTGACGCCCTTTGGCAGCAGCGGGCTGATCTGTCAGTGTGCATGTTTCTGCTTCTGCGAAGGGCTGGACCGGCACAGCTTGTTGCTTGGAGCAGGTACAGTCGCTTGACGATGAAGCAGGGCTGCAATGCACCATGTGTCTGACCTCTGGGCGTCGTCGTCCTGATCAGCCGCTGCGCTTCTGCTGCGTGGTGTCCTCTCCGCGGCTGCAGACAGCCTCGGCGCGAGCGTGAACGAGTACGAGGGCTTCCGCACCGCCTTTGAGGAGGAGTACACCGCCAAGCTGAGCGTGGACGCAGCCCGCGAGTTCCAGGAGGAGCTCAAGAAGCTGGGCATCTACGAGGGCGCGTGAAGCACCGTTGCGTGCTGACGAGCTGTGCCTTTTGTGGCTGCGTTTCCATAGCGACTTGTGTCGCTCATATGTTGGTGGTGGCGAGGGTCGACCGTTGCACGCAGCTGCTCCAGGTTGAGGGCCCTGGTGTTGATGGGCGACCAGGGGTTGCTGGCAGCGGCGCATTCAGCTGCCGACCTGGTCCTGGTGCCAGCGACAACACCAATGTGTTGTGCCTTGTGGGGTGATGTTTGCGAGTATTTGTCGGGTGGCTGCACAACTGACAGTCTTGGGGGGGCATCGTATCCCAAGTGGCAGCATGGAGCCATCGTCTCAGGAGTTCACGGGGTGGGGGGGTCGCCTGACTGTGGGCGTCGGGTTGGTCGGGTGCTTGGAAGCAGGGATGATGAGTAGGTGACAGGCATGGGGCTGAGGCGCATGATGGCAGGTGTGTTTGCATGTGCTGCTTCCGTAATGGCAGCGCCAGCTGTCTGCTGAGCGCCTGTGAGGACCCCGCGCCTTCTAAGCTGGGTTACAAATGGTGCCAGGTTTGCCCTGCAGCCTGCAACATGGCAAGGGTTGGTACAAAAGCATCTGTGCATGCATGCGTGCATGCAGGTGATGTGTGACGTCAGCTCTGCGCCATGCACAGCGCGGGCTGAATGCTGCTGGGGAAGCAGCACAGCCGGAGGGTGGTGGCTGTTGGTTGGGCGTTTGCTGGCGGCAGTGTGGAGTGCAGTACAGCTGCGCAAGTGCAAGTTAAGTCAGCTACGCATGCAGGCTGGAAGATGGCCTGCTGTTGGTCTTTTTTGCGTGTGGACGTACCTGAAGCGAGTCTGGTGGCAAACGTGTAGGTGTTGTTTGAGCACCCTTGATCATAGGGCAACACGTGAGGGCTTGTGAGGTGCGCAACGCATATGCTATGCTTGCTGCTCTGCGGTTCAGTTGTCAATGTGGCGACGTGTATACTATGGCTGCCTGTGTATTACACTGTACAACGCCTACAGTTTTAGTTGAAGCCAGCTGGCGTGGAGGGGCAATGTACACAAGCGGAGCGCAGGTGCTGCTGTTGGTGGCAGCCTTGTTGGTTCAGTCAGGTACAGCTGGAGGTGCAGTGGGCAGGTGTGCATTTGACGTGTGCTGATTGAATTGGAGGACCATCATCTGGCTGCTCAATGCAACTGCAGCAGTTTGAGCGGTGCATGCGTACTGCAAGAGCGCATTCAGCTTTGATACTCCTGCCATATCTTTTTGTGTATTTGTGCATTTCATGGAAGAATCTGGCATATGCGCACAGGGCGTGTGCAAAACTTGAAGCAGGGCCTTCATCATCATCATCATATTACCCATTCAAGCCATAGCATCAGCGCCATCGGCCCCGCGCCCCACCGGGGCGGAAAGAGGAGCAAGCAGGGCCTTACAAACACACGACGCTCCTGTGGTGTTGATTTGGTATGGTTGGCAGGTGGAAAGCGCAAGTTCTGTTTGTTTGGCGCTGAGTGTACCACTACTCTATGAGCAACTGTTTCTGCTGTATCACTACACTTTGTTGTTTGGATTTCCCGTGGTCTCTCTGATTGGTGGGGAGCTGAAAGAGCATCTGCGTGTGAGACGCGAGTGAACCTAGGCACCCATCATAAGCCGTTGAGCTTGGCCTTGGTGACCGCCAGCTGCTGCCAGGCCTTTATGCACGGTGATCTTACCAGTGTAAGCTGAATCATGTGATCTGAAACAGCTTCTGTCAACGCAGTCGCTGGCGGAGCACGCACTTGTTGTTGACCTGCAAATGTTATTGCGCCAAGCACAACCCACTTGCAGCTGGTGCCGGTGAAACCCTAACTTACGGTGCAGCCAACGCAGTGCAGTGTGTCGTGCTCTGCACATGGGTAATAAGGAGTTCAACTTACTTAGGCAGTGGACGCTGCGTGATCGGCGAAGATCACACTCTGCTGAGCAAGGCATGACCTCATCATACTCAAGAAGGTCCACCTTTGCCTGGTCGGACACGAAGCGAGCCGCATTGCTTCAAAGAACAACGCAGATGATCCCTGCTGTTTTAATAGTCGGTGTGTATTGTATGAACGGTCCTTGCATAACGTTTCCTTCACCAGCTTGCTGCTTTCAATGCAACGTTGCAGCGCTGTATCAGCGGCAACCGGACTGCAGCTCGGCAGTTGCGTGCACCCCACGCTCTACGCTAGTGTGAATATCCCTGTTAGACCCATCCTCTGCCTGCATCTCAGCATTAGAGGCAGCAGCAGTAGTAATAGCAACAGAAACAGGACTGCGCCTTTCTGTCTCAAGACCCATCCTGCTCTTTTGGGGTCATCACGCATACACACTTCTGGAAGCAGCACTTACCACCAGTGCAGCAGCCGCTGCCCCAGCAGCACCGCAAACAGTTGGCCAGGCGCGCACGGCGGCTTTTACCGTGAAAGGCTTGGAGCATTACGCCACGCAGCCCACAGCACGTCAGCAGCACGCCAGCAACACGTACAGCGCAGCAGCATGCCTGCAAGCCCACTTCAGGCAAATGCAGGCCAGCATAGCACAGCAGCTGGAGCTCCAGCAGGCACTGCACACACACACCCCACCCTCACCCCAACCACCTCGTCCGTGCAGACACAGCAGCAGCAGCAGCAGCAGCAGCAGCAGCAGCAGCAGCAGCAGCAGCAGCAGAAGCAGCAGCAGCAGCAAAAGCAGCAGCAACAGCTGGACCCGGGCAGCCTGTTTCAGAAGGGGGTGGCCATATCGGTGTGGCAGAATTCCTCGGACGAGGCCAGCAACTGGACGACCTTCATGCGGCGCAAGCGCTACTTTGGGCAGGGGCACCTGGTGCAGGCATTCATGGAGTCGAACGACTTCTGGAACAAGTGGGTGCCGGTCACTGACTGTTATTCAGCCACGTGAGCAAGCTTATGTTCATGTATGTTCATGTACGATTCAGGGTCAACCAGGTTCCTTGGTGGCAGCAGGAAGTGCAGGCATGCTAGAGTACAACAATCTCTGCAACATGTAGGTGGCAGGTGCTTTTAGTGCTCCAAAGGTAGCAGTCACACAGTGTGGGGGCTGGTCAGGGTTGTGAGATGTTGTTGTACTCTGTCAACCGCAACAGTACAAGTAAGGGCCAAAGCTAACCTGCTGGTTTGCCTGAATGCTCATTGCGCTTGATGAGCAGAGCTGTACATGGTTGATGAGACAGCTGAGCTGCAAACAAACGCCACAATTCAGCTGAACACTCGACATCCAAACAAGATGCATGCACAACACAGCACGTACCATGGCCATGTGTGTGAAAGTGACATAACGCTTCACATGGCACACTCCTGCCATACGTGCTGATGCAGGTATGAGGACGACATGGCTCTGGTGAAGCAGCTGGGCTGCAACTCCTTCCGCTTTTCATTTGAGTGGGCACGCATAGAGCCAGCCCCGGGGCAGATTGACGCCTCAGCCATACGCAGGTGGGCAGTCAAGTGTTGCCTTCAGATTTTCAAAAGGTTGTCATGTCGTGACGGTGACATACTGCTGTGGATGGTGGCAATGCATCGTGCTGCTGGGAGCCGTTGCGTGGCGCTGAGCGGGCAGGTTCAGCCGGCACAGACCGCCAACACACAGCATCAAGTGCCAGCAGCACAAGCACTGCTGCGGTTTGTGTTGATTGCTGAACAGTGTGATGGCTTGTTGGCTGCCCAATTGCAGCACTGTAGTGCAATGGTTAACTAAGAATAGCCTGGCACTCATGGTGCTTGGCACAGCCAGTCAGAGCTCCTTGCTGTTTGGTGTGTTGATGTAGTAACCCTGCAGCACAGCTGGTGACAAATGCATTGTGATGCTTCTGTGAACGCGGAAGTGCAGCTCCAATGCAGTCGCTAACCAATGCCTCAGGTGCAGGGCCTGCGCTGCTGCGCTTGTACACGTTGAACTCGGGGGTGACGGGGGCGGGGTGGCGAGAGCCGTGTGCCGTGTACAGCACAAGCATGAAGATGATGCAGGAGTGCATGCATGCCCTGCCTCCGTACTGTGTGCTTGCCAGGTAGCCGCACCCTGCGCTGCAGCAGCTGGTCACTCTCCTTGCCGCCTGGCCGCTGCTATCACACTCGCTGGCACCATCACACCAACAGCGGCAAGGTGCTGCTGCCTGTTCTGATGATGCGGCACCCCACAACACTGTGTTCTGGTGCCAGTATCTGCTGCCTGCAGGCAGCATTGTTATTGCTTGCAAGTGTGCAGGCTGCTGCATGCATCGCTCACAACACTCTGGCAGCGACCTTAACCTAATATGTTGCTGCTGCTGCTGCTGCTCACGACAGGTACCACCAGATCCTGGACAGCATGGAGGCTGCTGGGCTGCTGCCAAACGCCACACTGCACCACTTCACACACCCACAGGTGACAGCAGCAGCAGCAGCAGCAGCAGCAGCATGAGGTAGGCCCTGATGCAGACTGGCCTGAGCTGCTGCAAGCTGTGGCACAGCAGACAGCCTCCCGTCAGATCGGTAGCGCTCTCTCTCTCTCTCTCTCTCCCTCTCTCTCTCGCTGTAACTGTTAGTCTCTCTCCCTGTATGCATGCTTCCTTAGTACCCTGCAGACTAATTGCTGCCCACAACGTGAGACAATGCTGTCACACATACCTGGCAGCCACCCAGGGTGAGCATCCTGTCGCCGCACCGTCCCGCCGCCGTGCAGTGGTTTGAGGAGCGGGGCGGCTGGCTCAACCCCGACAACATCCCCGCGTTCGTCAGCTACTGCCGCCTCATGTTCCGCGAGTTCGGCCCGCGCATCGTGCACTGGGCCACCTTCAACGAGCCCAGCTGCTTTGCGCTGTGCGGCTACATCATGGGGCTGTGGGCGCCGGGCAGGCGGGGGCGGCTGGTGCAGGCCGGCCGCGTGCTGGGCAACATGCTCAGGGCGCACGTGGCGGCGTACAGGGCGATGAAGGGCATGCAGCACGGCGGCGCCGCGCAGGTGCGTCGCGTCTGTTACGAATCTTGAATCTTGCTGCTTCACGGATGACGACAGCCGCATGCAACTGCGCCCGCGCCACAGTGCAGCCGCCAGCACAAGATTTGCAAGGGGTGGCAGTCAGTGCAGCGGTGCGCTGGTGGCTGCATTGTGGTGCGGACGGAGGTGGATGTGGCTGCTGTCATCTGTTGTGTTCTCACGCTGCCACGAGATCAAGTCACGGCCTGCAATTCTCTGCTGCTGGCTGCTTTGCGGTGCGGGCGGAGTTGTGTGCATGCGGCTGTTATCGTTGCGCCAGTCGGCTGCCAGCTCTTGGCGACACCTGGCAGGCTGTTGGACGCCGGGCGTGTGCCGAGGCATGCTCCGTAGGCACACCTGCGCGGTACAGGGCAGCGCAGGCGGCCGGGCTGGTTGTTGATGCCGCACACGTGCAGTATGCCTGTTGGTGTGCTTGCTGGCGAGCTGTTTTCTTTTTTTATCGCTTCAGGCGCTGCTTCATGGGCCTGGTGCTGCGCATGGCATGCATGGCGCGCAGTGCTTGTTGACGCCGTCAGCGCTGCGGAGCTTCCTGGCTGATGGCGCATTATGAGTCTTGCTGCTGCTGCTGCTGCCGCTGCCGCCGCTGCTGCTGCTGCTGCTGCTGCTGCCGCTGCTGCCGCTGCTGCCGCTGCTGCTGTTGGTGCAGATTGGCATTGTGCACCAGCACATCCGCTTCATCCCTCACTGCAACCCGCTGGCTGGACTCATCGTCAGGTGGGCGGGAAACACTCCACCTGCAGGCTGCTTCGCTTTTTGTGGTGTGAGTATGCTGGCTTCCCGAGTATGCTGGCTTCCTGAGTTGTGTAAGGCACCACGGCCGTCTAGTTTGTGACAACTACTAAGGAGCACACACGCACAATTGCCGGAGCACTTGCGTCCTTGGACTGCAAGATGTAACCTGCCGAGGCATTGCTAAGTGCACACAGGTCTTCTGCTGATGTCAGCATGTAAGCGGTCATTGGGTGGTGCCCGCGTGTCCTTGCGCTGACGCAGCCCGCCCCGTGGGTCGTGGCTCGTGCCGCCCTGCACTGCTGCGCTGCTCCTCACTTTTCCAGGCCTGTGTGCCGCTGGATGACGTACTGGTTTGCTACGCGCCAGATGCTCACCTTTTTCCAGACGGGTGAGCGGGCGGGCAGCGCCGGCCGCGGCTGGCGCTGCCGGCAGTGCTGTGTGCTGTGGCCGGCAGTGCAACATCACACTGTCTTCAGTGGGGTGCACATCTGCACCCGCTCTGACACTTTACAGGCCATTACTTGCCATGTGTCAGCACCGACAACTTTGCAGCGTGCAGAGTGCGTATGCGTCTGGAGCTCTAGGCTGTGACCCTGCATCAACCAACGCAAGTTGAAGTGCTGGGTCAAGCACGTACCTGAAGCAGGTTGGAAGCAGCCTGCAGCATCATATGTGCCATGGAGTGCCTCAGGCCGTCCCACTCGACCAACCCCACGGGCACTGCTGCTGCTGCTGCTGCTGCTGCCGCTGCTGCTGCCAGGCAAGTTCAGCTGGTCCGCGCCGCTGCTAGGTGATGTGATCAGCTTTGAGGAGCCTGCTGCTGTTGGTGCACTGGACTGGTGGGGCATCAACTACTACTCACGGTGAAGAGCGCTGTTGCTCTTGTTACACAGTGTGTTGCTGTCTTCTTTATGTCCGTCATCCATGTGTGAGGGCCTGTGGCACGGGCTGCTAGCTGCTTGTGCGGTGGACAGCCAGCTTGCTGCTGCTGCTGATTTGGTTGGCAGGCTGCTGTGATCTTCTGCTTGTTCATGGTGAACTTGCATCAATCAACCATGATGAGGCTGCAGCTGCTCCCTGGCCACCAGACCAGCCTGGCCTGGCCACTGCCGAAGTGAAGGCTGACTTTGTGCTGGACCCTCATAGCAGACGACAGGCATTAGAACCGCCTCATATGCTCACCCGCACAGGTGCTAAAGGTGCTGCCGCTGCTGCTCTCATATCCGGCACCAGGCCAGCTGTCAACAACACCTGCAAGCTGACAGGCACCGGTCTTCACCTTCGGGCTGACAGGCTCGAGGTCAACTCACCTGTGTTCTTTGCCTTGAGGCTATTCTTGGTTGTTCTTGTTATTGGCTTTGTTTTTGAATGGCAAAGCAACTGACCCCACATGCTGCTGCTGCTCCTGCTGCTGCTGGTGCTGCTGCCACCGTCGTGGTGTGTGCGGCAGGCCTGCCATCAGCAGCACCTTCAAGCTGGTGGGCACGGACCCCTCTGAGCCGCTGACGGGCATGGGCATGCCGCTGGTGGCGTCGGACCTGCACAGCCACCTCATGCAGGCCCACGGGGAGCTCCGGGTGCGCTGAGCAAGCCTTTTCACTTTATTCTGTTTTTCAAGGAGCTCCGGGTGCGCTGAGCAAGCCTTTTTCTATGTCATTTGATTTTTCAGGGAGCTCCAGGTGCGCTGAGCAACCCCTACTTATCTTATCCTACCAGCCCTTACTTATCTTATCCTATGTTCCAGGGAGCTCCGGGTGCGCGCCCGCACTGCGGCCGTGGTGCGCAAGCAGCCGCAGAGGTTTGAGTGATGCGCTTGCAGCAACACGTTTTGTGAGTGTGTGAGCTGCTTCATTGGCCGCTGGCCAGCAGCGGCGTGTTGCAGCGCTGCCAACATGTTGCCATAACGCTCCTTCTGCCACGCAGGCGTTGCCTGAGCTGCATGCTTCTGCTGCTGCATCCTTTCCGCCGCTGCTGCTGCCGCTGCTGCTTCTGCTGCTGCTCCTGCTGCAGGTGCCCATCTTTGTGAGTGAGACTGGTGTGTCTGACAGCCGCCATGAGCTCAGGGCGCGCTGCATCAACAGCTACTACAACGAGGTGGGGGTCTCGAAGCCTGCTGTCACTGTGATGCGACGCGACGTCAAGCCAGCACCGCACATATTGCTCGCAACAGCTTGTGCATCCGTAGTGGCTGATTGTGGTGTCATGGCGCAGTGCTAAGCCGCGGCTGCGCATCATGCTTAGCTTGTAAGGCCAGATGCCTACACATGGTGACAGTGTCGTGCACCTATATACCAGTCTGCTGCATGAGCTGGTCATCCAGGTGATTACCAGCGGGCATCAAGCCCAGTGTCTGTAGGCAAAATGCAGCTGCATGCTCGGCTGCATCCCCCTGCTATATATATATATATATATATATATATATATATATATATATATATATATATATATATATATATATATATATATATATATATATATATATATATATATATATATATATATATATATATATATAGGATGTCTTGTATCCGATTTTGGTTTGCAACGCTGTGCTGCACTGCTATGCCAGGTGCTGCGAGCCATTGCTGATGGTGCTGACGTGCGCGGCACATACTACTGGACACTCATGGACAACATAGAGGTGTGCGTGCAAGCCCATGCGCTGGAAGCCGTGGATTGTGTGCTTGCTTTGTCAGATCTTCAGAACAGGCTCATAACCATCATGGCATCTCTCACATTTCGACTGGAACGCCAGGCTCACGCAAGGCTTGTGTCACACCAAGCAGGCAGTGCCTGCACCAGCTTGCTTTGAACAGAGTACTGCTCTGCTCGGTCTATCGCTGTAACTTGCAGCTTGAAGCAGCTGCAGCAGCTGGCGTGCCCTGTCGGCTCTTGTGGCCTTGAAGGCAGAGGTGGAGACTGCCCTGCAGCTTTATCACAGCTCCAGCCAGCAGAATGCCAGCCGTCAACAGCGGCCTGCTGCCCCAGCCCACCTATGTGCCTCGCTGATGCTGCGTCCTGGCATGCTGATGAGCCAAACCTCCCATACCTGAACCCGTTTTATCACCGCTGTCCCCCTTCATGTCTGCCTGCAGTGGCACCACGGCTTCAACCAGCACTTTGGGCTGTACGACTGGCGGCCGGCGGGCAGCGGCAGCGGCTGCGGCAGACCCACAGACGGCAGCAGCCTGCAGCTGCGGCAAGGCAGCAAGGCGCTGCTGGCGCTGCACGCGGCATGGCCTGATTCGTGGCGGGAGATGGCCGCGTTTGCACGGCGGAGGTTTGCAGGAGCAGGCGCTGCCGGTGCTGACGGCAGCGCTGCCGCTGGTGTGGAGCAAGCGGGAGTTGGCGGCAGCGGCGGTGGTGTCGACAGGCTGGCTGGGCAGGCGCCTGGCGAGCAACAGCAGCAGCAGAGCCAGCAGGCGGTTGTGTTGGCCAAGTCTGCCTCACCTGATGAGGCGCAGGATGATCTGCCGCGCAGGAGGGAAGTTGAGGAGCCCCTGCTGAGTGGCGGTGGCAGGATCAGTGATGCGGTGTGAGCGTGTGTGATGTTGTGGCTTGCGTCGCACGGCGTGTAAGGTGTGTCAGTTCAACAGCGTGCTGCAACAGGCCACACTGTGCCGACTCACCACAGGGCTGCTGCAGGCTGGTAGTGGCTTCACCATACAGTTCCAGGGCACTGTTGATTGTGCCAGCGGCAAATTCAACGGCGCAATCACCAATCGTGATTGGTACGCAGCATGATGATTATGCATATCTTGTTGCCAGTGCACGCTGCTGTGATGTGACAATGCGGGTATTGGGTACGGGTGTCGTGTGCCGGTGTCAGGCAGTGGGTGCATTGTTCTGCTCACGTTTTGTTGCAGGCGTAGCATGGTGCTGCTAGCTTAGGTACAGCACATGTCAAAGAAGCAGCACTTTTACACAGCAGCAACAAAGCAAGCAAGCCAGCAGTGTCTCCCCACCTCTGCATGCGAGGCTGTGCATGTAAGCAAAGCGGGCTCCACCCACTGCGCCATTGGTTGAACTGGTGAACATGAAGCAAGTTGAGGTGAATGGAGCCGCCTCTGGGGCGCCAGCCCGTCCACGTCCAGGAAGCAAAGGTAGAGGCTACGCACGCACGCCCTTGAACATTTCCAAAAAATCACCTGAAGCAAGCAGGAGTTCAGCGGACAAGCACAGTGTGAGGTGGCCCGGCGCCACCTGCACCCGATGCTTGCCGCTGGTCTTGTATTCCAGTCCAGGATGTCACCCGCGCTGAACCCATGCATGGTGGGTCCGGTCCAGGAATGTCTGCAGACTGAAACGTGATATGTATCTGCACTGCACTGTGAACGACGCTATGGCGCAGAGGCCAAGTCCCTTCTTGGTGCTAGCTGCAGCCGGCCGTCAACCACGCGTAAAAAGGGGTGATCAGCTGGCACAATATATCCAGCCAGGTCAAGGGTGCCGCCTTGATTACTATGAAGTCAACCAGCAGCTCCCAAAACCTAGCCAACGCCGCCTTCTTCTTGGTCTGCACCAGCTCATCAAGCTCCTGCTGTCGCTGCTGCTGAAGCTGTAGCTGCTGCTGCTCTCTGTGCTGCCTCACCGCCTCATTATGAGCCAGTTGCGCAGCTGAGGGAGTAGCAGGCTGCAACAACTGAGTGACAAGCTGCTGGTCAGCAGCCTGCTGACGGTGTCACGCTGCGTGCATTAGGGTTATTTCTTGCATCCTCTGCTCCTTTATCCATTCTGCTACATGTGGTTGCATGTCTTGTGCTGTTAGTACTCTCATGCAGCCTGTGTCAGCCAGTAGGTGTGTTGGGCCGGTGCCATTGCCTGGGGTGTGGCCTTGCCAGACACATCAGTAGGGTGGCAGGTGCCTGTGGTGCCACTGCGTTGCGGGTTATGCTGTTGCTTTGTGCGCGTCCTGGTAGCAGAGAATTTTGATCATGTTGATCATCATGTTGTACAATGCCTTCAACACATGAAGCAGGAGCACCGAGGTGCCCAGTACCTGCTAGTTGTTGCCATGTCTGCATGTTCCATTTCTATTTCGCTGACGTTGACACCTTTTGTTCCGTCCTGATGCTCTTTCTCTGCGCATAGTTTGTGTTAATTTGGGTGAGGAAGCTGCAAATTGCTTCTCTGAGGCTTTTTGTTGTGGTTTATTCCCGTGTCCTGCGCGCTGCAGTCCTCGAAGTGTTCCGTTTCCGACGTGCATACCCATGTAACTCTCCTCAACCACGCAGCAAACCAAACCACGCCCAGTGCTGCACGCCCGCCTCTGCCCTACACCTGGCTGTTGTTCTACCAAGTCATTGCGGCTTTCGCGACGCGACTTGTTCAGGCTGCAGCCCTGCCGAGCATGTGCCTGCAACCAGCTGTTTGACTGAAGCTTTAACACCGGCGCAGCTGGCACCAATGCGAGCCTGGAGAGTCCAGGGTATCAGGTGCCGTTCCTGCTGGCCGGGAACTGGACCCATGGCCACGACGTCACACTTGATAACGCCCGGCGTCCCCGTGAGCACACCGCGGAAGCTGCCGTGGCTGTTTGCGTGGGTGACACGTTGAGGCCTACTCACGTCAGATCAGCGCCTGCACTGTTGCCAGTCCAACTAAAGGCACTCACGCATAAGGCTGTTTTTGTTGCTCACGAAAGGAGGCCACCTCAACTTCAACAGGGAATATCTGAGTTGACGAATTGCTTCTTGCGCTATAGCCAGCGGCACAAGCCAAGGAGCATGGCACACCTAACGCACACGCCAAGGAAGCCTGCATGCAGCAAACGCCCAGCGTGCAGGCCCGGTCAGCTCGTGGGCAAGCCACTCCGCAAACCATTCATTGTTGCCAGCGCAAACCAGCGGCCTGCAACAGTCACCTCGGCTGTTGCAACGAGACAAGCCCCAACACAGCAGCAGGAACAGCAGCAGCAGCAGCAGCAGCAGCAGCAGGAGCAACGCATTGCAAGTGTGTCTGTGAACATAGGTTCGGCAGTGGAGCAGGTCAACGTGCCTCTTTCAAACCCCAACAGCAGACTTGTGCAAGCAGAAATCAACTTCCCTCTTGGCCTTGTCATTGAACGTGAGTGCCTGCAGCCTGCTTCCCTCTGCAGTTAAAGTTCTGTCACAGTGATGCAAACCAACAAGCATTCTTCAGAAACATGCGATCGTGTTAGCTGCAGTGTGTATGATACCATACTGCCTGAAGGGGGCTAGGCATACTTCAGGCGCTGAGTGCAGCCTTCGCACAAGTTGGATTGCAGTGCAGGCCCTGCAGCGTGCGTCTGCTCTGCAGCAGCCTGCCAACTGCCACAGGTCCTGCAAGCAGTTTGGCAAGGACAAACCAGGAGTTGATGCATGTATCGCATGTACCAAATAAGCCATATTGTTTTTGGTTGGGCTTTCCAATGTTGCCCTGCAGGTGTGAATGATGAGCCAGTGGTCACAGACGTGTCTCCTGGCAGTGCTGCAGAGGCTGCAGGGGTAAGTGGCAGGGCTGTTTGGGCGACCCCCACCAGCACGGAGCAGTACAAACGCTGATATGCTGCTGCAGAACAAATGGAGTGTACCAGAAGGTGCAGTTGCAGTGAGCTTGTACCAGTTCCAACAAGAGCAAAGTTTGCTGCGCTTCCAGGTGCAGGCATATGCATTTGCTTCTGCTGACCTGGCTGTCTGCCGCTGCTGCTGCTGCTGCTGCTGCTGCTGCTGCTGCTGCTGCTGCTGCTGCTGCTGCTGCAGTGCCGTGTGGGCGATGTTGTGCGTGCAACCAGTGCCATGACAATGCAAATGGTGTATCCCACCATGAACATCATGTTTGGGGGTGAGCCACGTCGTCACCATAACCAGCAGCAGCAGCAGCAGCAGCAGCAGCAGCAGCAGCAGCTGGTACACAAGGTCATGCAGTCACCTTTGTGTTCCTGTGAACATGTCTAGGCAGCAGCAAGGTAGCTTGAGCAGCACCGCCAGAACACAGATGGCGCCTTGTACATGTGCCAGCAGTGTCCATCCTGCAAGCAGCGTTTGCCCCAAAGCAGTTCATCTGCAGGCCTGCATCGTCTGCCGTTGACGCAGCCTGCAGCGTGCTGAAGGTTGCTCTGTCGCCCCCTCCCTGTTGCTGCAGGCGTCGGCCGCCCCGCGCTGGCCAAGATCCTGCTGCCCACAAACAAGGCCCCTTTCCCCAAAGTACTTGATGCGGTGCGGAGCAACAGCACAGCCCAGGGCGGGGATGGCAGCATCACACTCATCCTGGAACGCTGCGATGGTGCGCAGCCCTCAGGAGCTGACAGCAGCAGCAGCAGCAGCAAGCTGGACGTGGCAGCTGATGTGGCAGCGGCAGGTGCTGACACAGGTGAGGATGGCGCTGCATTTGATCCCCAGATCTTTGAGTGAGCATGCGAGATGGTGGCAGTTGCAAGGGCTCCGCCTGTTGACGGACGCTTGTTTGTTGAATCGTGCGTGCATTCAGCTTGTCAGTTGCATGTGATATCCCAATACATCATTGTGGGTGGGATGAGCGCATGGCTGCATGGTTTTGAGGGTGTTGATGGGCGGCGCAGTGGGAAGGGTGATTCTGAGCGTCCGGTGCAGTACATGCCCCTAGCTTGCAGGGAGCTGAACCAACGATGGGGCTGAAACCAGGCCTTGAACCTGAGTGAACTATTGTACTGGCCACTCCGCGTGACACTGCCCCAGCAGTGGAGACTGGTGGTGCTCTTTTTTTGCAAAAAAAAGAGAAAACTTCTTACACGTCACAAGTCTTATGCATCAGAAAGTTTTCTTCCAAAGAAAACGGTGCGTGAATCAGAGAGAAGGACAAGGACAGGCCAAGTGAGAGCCTGAGAGTTCCATTTTGAGAACTCACCCTCGTCCTACTGCGAGCATGCGCTTCTACATGCGCTGATGCCTGTTTGTGTGTTGAAGCATTGATTTGTCGACCCATGGGGGCTGGCTTTGGCAGTGATTGGCTTGTGGTAGCCATGAAGATTTTGAACGGCTCTGTACAACACCCTGTTGACAGTACGTTGTTTGTACTCCGACGGTCTGTGAAGTGTAGCACATGCACTAGTGGTGCTGCTGGCTGCTTGAGCTGTTTCACCATGTTGGTGACCACTGCACAGGAACGAGCTGCAAAAGGGGTTGGCACTGACGCCAGTGTCAATTGCTCCTGTGGTCTTGCGTGTGTACGGCCTGTACTACTAGCACTGGGTAACCGACTAAGTGGTGCGGCTATCAGAAGTTGTGAGGTGTGAGAGCGGTTTCAAATTGAATATGCAGGCGTGTCACCTTGGGTGAGTAGTTGTGCCAGCCTGACAGGCTGTGCTGAGTTGCAGCATGACGTTTTCGGTGTGCATGAGCAGGTGCCAACCTGGTGCTCAAGTGTGACATGCTCCTGTGTGTCCTCGTGAGGTCCTGATCAGGACAGCACTGCTGGGTATAGCACATGTGCGGGCCGCTCCTGGTCAAGGATTGCTTTGAGGGTATGTCGTTTTTGCATGTACCTGGAGCCCAGGAGCCGTTAAATCCGTTCTTTTACATGGAGCCAAGATGAGGTGAAGCCAGGCAGGGTGGAGGACATGCGGTGTGACACCAAATCCCCTGCAGCGTGTGACGAATGGAGCATCAAGTCACGGCAGCGACACATTCTATACACATTGAAATGTGTAACATGTCTTCTTGCAATCCTTATCACATTCTCTGTGCACAGGCGGTTTGTTGAGGAAAGTCATCATGGCTGTCCAGGAAGGGAAGTGGACATCCAATGTGACGCCAGCTCCGATACCGTATCTGAGTGTATATATACACTCACATCAACGCAGCACCCCTTGCGTTCGATAATGTCGAAGGAGAACTAGTAAAGGTAGATGCACCAGGACTTGCATACTTCACTGGCCATGGTGTATGTGTGGAAACCGGCTGTAACAGTATCATGAGGGCAACTTAGACCGAAGCACCCATGGGTGGCCAGGGAAAACAGAAGTCACCTCTCACAGAGAGAGAGGCATCGGCCTGCGGCCACAGCAGCCCTGCACTGCTCTGCACCATGCATGCCAGACCCTGCATCACCCCATCCGGATCAGCTCAATATATTTGAGTAATTGTATACACCGCATTACCGAATTGCCAAAGTAGGGCCACTGGCCCACCCGCAAAGGAGCCAAACAAGGCTCATGGGGTCCACAAAACTAAAAAGAAGACCATCAACCGAAAGGAGCCGCAACCTCAACAAGCCCAGAGAGCTCAGAACTCAGAAAGGGAGCCAAACAAGACTTATGGGGTCCAAAATGTCTTTCCACAACCAAAGGGGGGAAAGGGAGGCAGAGCATGCACACACAAGCAGCCAACATACAGTATAGCCTAGCGGTAAATCCATGCGAAAGGGCACAATATACCATTACCACTCCTTTGCATGCAGTGCTGTGTTTTTCTGACATACCGTGCACCTTCTGCTTTCTGCAGCACTGCAACAATACGAGGCGCGCCACAGCAGCAGCTGTGAACTGAATGCACATGTGCTTGTCCTGGCCAAGCAGCAGGCGCACAATGCACTCCCTTGCATGCAGTGCCGGTATGACGGCTTTCACAAAGCACGTGCAGCAGTCAACACATACCATATGGATGATGCTGCTTCGATTCCGGCTCCAAGTGGAAGAGGGTCAACATTGCTGCTGCTTATTACATGCCATACAGCTGAAGCTGTGCGCACAGCATGCTGCCACGGTGGCGCTACATCTTTTCAAGATGGATGCATTTGGCATTACTGCGCCTGAACCAGCTAGCCATTGCCATGGTACGCTAACGTCAACTCTCACTTGATACAGTAACACATGCACTGTGCTGTTTTGTCCATGGCTGATTCGTCAATCAAGGTGTTGCGTTTTGTATCTGATGATATTTGGGGCAGTTCTGGAAGATGTCGGATGGTGTCACCGTGTATTGCTGCTTTTCTTGTCAAGTCTTGGGATGTGCGTAATGCATGCAAACATTCTGGAGCAGTGCTCCTCCTCTTTTCCGCCCCGGTGGGGCGCGGGGCCGATGGCGCTGATGCTATGGCTGAATGGGTAATATGATGATGATGATGCACTGTGCTGCAAGCTAAAGCTGCCAGACACACAAAGCGCTTGCACCGCCACACATACAGATCATGCACACAGCAGCCAAGCCACACTTAACATCTCAACGGCTACCTGGTTCAAGGCAAGCACTTTACTGATTGCATTGTCTGCACGTTGTTCAGCACGTTGCAACAGCCATCCTTGAGGAGACTGCTAATGCAATACATCCTGCTGCAGCTCCTGCTGCCGCATGATCAGGCAAGCAGCTTGTGCTGCTGCTACTGCTCCTAAACCTGCCGAAGATGCGGCGGCTGATGCCGCCACCTGCCATAGTAATCATCCCACAAATCCTCAAAAACTTCAAGCTGTGCAA
>JACERP010000958.1:0-31820 GCA_014080715.1 Scenedesmus sp. NREL 46B-D3 | reverse complement strand
CCGCAGCAGCGCCCAGTTTGGGTGCCCTCGAACCAGGGGTGCTTCTTGATCTCTTCTGCGCCCGCTTTTGTGCCGAGGCGCTGCGCTGGGTCCTTGGCCAGCAGCTGCGCCATGAGGTCCTGCGCCTCGGGGCTGATGGCGGGCTTGGAGGGGAAGGTGAGCGGGTTGCGCAGCACGTTCTCAAACGTCTCCTCGCGCCGCGAGCCCCTGCACAGACAGCGACAGCGCCACAGCTCAGGCACAAAGGCCAGTGGTGGGCGCAGCAGCTGCGGAAACCATGGCTTCTGCGGCAACACTGCCAGAAGAAGTAGCCAGCACCGCACACGACTGCATGCAGCACTGCAGAACCTGAGCAAACGCTGGTGCAGCGACGACTCACAACTGCCCAAAGCCCTCAGCCTGTGCTATCACGCGGCGGCACGCTTTGCAGTGAGTCAGCAGCACACAGTGGAGCTCACCTGAACGGCGTGGTGCCAAACATGAGCTCATAGAGCAAGATGCCGAAGCTCCACCAGTCAACAGGAGCAGCATGGCCAGCTGCATTGATCACCTGCACACGGACAGCGCGAACAGCGCAGCAGAACAGCAAGCAAGGTGATTGGCCATGACGACAAGTATGCACAACAGGCGCAAAGAGACCTCTGGGTCCAAGAGACCATGCTGCAGTTGATGATTTAAATACAGAACTACTGCGAGTGATGCGTCACATCTGCTGGTGATCAACAGCCGGTGGAAGATGAGCAATGCACGGCCAGCAGTTCTGACGTTCAGCACCCTCTCTTGGCTGCCCACACGTGCACGCAGTTGGATGCTAGACAGAGCTACATGCCAGGACTGTGACGTATCACCGCAGCAGCGCTGCACAAGCTCACCTCAGGCGCAAGATACTCCTCTGTGCCCACAAAGCTGTTAGCGCGCGCAACAGGCTCTGCCAGCAGCAGGCAGCTCGTCGCCGTTGGGCGCCTGGCCGGGCTGCAGCGGCTCCTGCAAGAGACAGCAACAGCAGCAGCCGGCAGCAGGAGGCGATGGGTGCCTGGTCTGCAATGGCAGATGAATCACCTGTGGCGACATCCTCACCACCGATGATGCTGCAGGAAAGCCAACATGGAGCAGTTGTGTGATCATGGAGCCCTGCATGCCGACATTTGCAGCAGAGTCCGTTGCCACTTTGACGTGCGTTCCCTGTTGCCCGCAGGCTGCATGCGTGCTTGCCGTGAGCTCACCTCAACCTTGGTGCAGCTGGTGCTGTACCTGGGCGTGCACTCCGCGTTCGTTGCCTGCATGCGCGGCGTGGTGCTGCCGGCGCGCATAGCTGAGGTCAAAGTCTGTCAGCAGCACGTGGCCGGAGTGGTGCAGCAGGATGTTTCTCCGGCTTGAGGTCGCGGTATATGTAGCCAGCAGGTGCAGGTACTGAAGCGCTACCAGCACCTCGGCTGCGTAGAACCTGCGGTGGGTACGCAGGCAGCAGGCAGGTGGGGGGCGGTGTGCCATCATCTCTTTTCAGGGGTGGTGAATGTGTAACATGGCAAGCAGGTGGCCATGGGGGCAAGTTCACAGGCGCAGGTGCCGCTGAGGAGGCACGCCAGCGCGAGGGCCACAGCATTCAACAGCACAGCATGTGCGGGAGCATGCGCCAACACACTTTATCTGCGCTCGTCACACCCCGTCTGCATGCAGCCAGACCCATCAGCACGCAGAGCAGTTGGCCAGCAAAGGCACAGCACTCACTTCACGTGCGACTCCTTGAGCCGCTTGCGCGGCTGCGCATTCAGCAGCCCGTACAGCTCCCCGCCCTCACAGAACTCCATCACAAAGTGCAGGTGCGAGTCTGTCTGGATGGTGCAGTAGCAGGTTGCCAGGAAGGGGTGGTCGATGGCAGCCAGGATGCTCTCCTCGGTCAGCACGCGCGCCACCTTGTTGCGCTCCTGCATCTCCCACTTGTCCAGCGTCTTCATCGCGAACTTCATGTCAGTGCCCTGCATACACCAGCAGAGACAGGCAGCGCAAACCGTCGAGGCAGGGCGTGCAGGCTGCTTGGCAACATCCCTGCACATGCCGGCGTCCCACCGCAACATTCGTGCCCTGCAGAGATGCAAACGGCTCGTTACTTATGACCCATGCTCAGTTCAGTGGTGCTGACACCAGCACTTGTCCAGCATGTGCGCCGCAGGCGCTGACAAACTCTAAGCCAGCGCCCTGCCACAGGCAGGTCACTGGCGCCCGGCACACTGGGGCAGCGAGTTCATCTACCGCCCTGTGCCAACAGGACCAACATGCAATGCAGCAGAAAGAATACCAGCACAAGACGCAACACCAGCCATGCACGTGTTTGCTGCCTTGCTGTTGATCGACCCGACAACTTGCCGCATGTGAGAGCACAGCTGCTGCAACAAGCATCGGCACCAGCGCACGTCACGTGGATGAACCAACATCAACCCCTGCTTCAAACCCGCGCTCCCACCTGCAGCTGCACCAGGTCAACCAGCCCCACATCGCCGGCTCCCAGCTGCTTCACGCGCCTGAAGTGGTTCAGCCGCAGCTGCCCGCCGTCGCGCTGCTGCAGCCGCATGAGCGCCTGGTACGCTGCATCGCTGGACTTGTGCGGCTTGGCGCGGCTGATGACGCCGCTGATCTGCGCCCATGGCGAGGCCCCCCAGCCGAGGTTCTGCAGCGCCGAGCTGATGATGGAGGCTGCCTGGTTGCCCTGCTGCACCTTCTCGGCTTCGTCGCTGGGCGACTTTGTCCAGGCTGGCGCTGCTGTGTCGCCCGCGGCACCCTGTGCTGTCACATCCACCTGTCAGCGCAGCAGGCAGACGTGAATGGCAGCAGCAAGGCAAGGCAGCTACGGTTGGGCGCATGCGTATGATAGTAATGCGCGTGAATCTCCAACTGCCTGCAGAAAAAAGCCTGCTTGCCTGCTGTTGTGTCCCAGAGACCCTTGCAGAGCAGAATCAGCAGCAAGCAGATGCGTGAGACATGGGTGCTCCAACACCATGTGGCGACGCACCTGCACTCCGACAAGGAAGCGAATCGTGTCATCGCTGTCCTTCATGGGCGCCAGTGTGAACATGTTCCAGAAGGGCGTGCCGCTGCGCTTGTAGTTGAGGATGCGCACTGTGATCTCGTCCCCGGTCTTGATCGCATCCCGGATGGTCTGCACAGTCTGCGGGTCTGTGCCTGAGCCCTGCAGGCATGACGGCAAGACAACAGCAGGAGCAGCAGCACCAGAAGCAGAGGCATCGCTCAGTGCGGGACCGAGCCGATGCCACCAAACACACCCCTTCTTGTAGCAGATGCTCAGAAACAAAGCCGACCTGCAGTGGTAACACGTGCCTGCTGACGACAGCTGACCTCCTGCAGATGTGGCGCTGCCAAAGGCAGCTGCGAGGGAGGGTGACACTGCCTGTGCACGCACGCATCCACCACAACATTGGCACAGGCAGACCACCATGATCGCTGCAGTGACAGCCCATCCGCAAAGCCCAGCAGCTGCAGCCCAGCGCTGCCTCGCACGGCTCGCCTGCGAGCCGGGCAGCTCGCCCACCTGGCACAGCGGCAGCTCACCTGCAGGAACCTGCAGTTCCGCCCCAGCACCTCCTCGCGCGGGAACTCCGTGAGGTCCAGGAACGCGTCCGACGCAAACACGATGGGGCAGTCCGGCAGGCTGGGGTCGCAGATGACAAAGTTCTGCTGGATGCGCTCCACCGTGGTGGCGAGGTCCATAGCCACGCGCGGGAAGGCCTTGGGGCCCACCTTGCCGATGCCCGAGGGGATCATGCCTGGGTTGATGTGCGTGCCTGTCTCGTTCATCTGTGACATGCCAGGACGGGTGCGGGTGCACAGCAGCACAGTGGGCAGCACTTAATCAGTGGGAGGCACCTTGGCAGACCGTGCCCGAGTTGAAACGGGTTTCAGATATCTGTGGGGTGAGGGCCGTGAGTGGAAGCACAGCAGTGCAGTATGCATTGGTGAAGGATGCGCGAACAAGTGCTCGGGTTCAAGTACATGCGAGCCTCAGTCACGTAATGCCACGTGCGGCCGCGCAGGGAAGCACAGCTGCGGCACCAAGATCAACACTGCAAGCTGATCACACAGGTGACTGGCTGCTGTTCAGGGAGGTCCATGACAACACCTCTGCTGCTGGTCAACTGCTACTGCTGATGTTGCCCTTTTGCACCCGCCTGCCTGCTTTGTAACTATAACCTACTGCTGGTGTTCCTGCTGCCCGCCCCTCCCTTGCTGAGCATGTGCGCCAGCCGTACTGCAGCAACAACGCGCTCCCGCAGGTACGTCAACACACTCCAACGCTGTTGCCGCCAACGCCAACGCCGCTGCTGCTGCCGCGTCAACTGCTGTTGCGTGGCCACGCTGCAGCCCTCACGCAGCGGTTGTGGCCCCGCGCACCTGCACTGTGTCTGTGACCTCCTGCACGACATTGGTCGCCACGTTGTCGCGCAGGCGTGCATCGTACTTGACAAGCATGTGGCTGTTGTCCACCTTGCCCTCCGTCTTGCTGGTCACGTCCACCTGCGGCAGCACGGCAGGATGCAACTTGGTGAAGTCAGATTGGCGGCAATTTGCATCATGCATCATGTAGCCAACACACACATGTGCGTGCCTTGTAGAAAGAGAGGGGATGCATGATGTGTGGGCGCCTATGTGTGAGAATATGTTGCGCACGCCGTCAGTGCCAGTGCTCTGCTGTGCCGACGCTGCTGCTACTGCCGCTCTCCTGTTGAACGCAAGGAGGTGGGGTGAGCCCAGCAAGCACCATGGCTCCTGCGCAGGTCCGCAACTGGGAGCTCTGCCCGTTGGTCCCTGCTGCTGCTGCTGCTGCTGCTGGCTGGTCACAGTCGCCGCAGCAAACCGCCCTCTGCCCCTGGCCCTGGAAACACGCTGGAGGCTGTGCGGGCAGCAGCTGCTGCTGTTGTAGCCTCCAGCGCTGCAGCTGCAGCTGCTGTCCCTGCTGCTGTTGCTGTGAAGCTGCGGTACTGCTGGCTGTGCTGCTGCGTTGCTACCACAGCTGCATGCTTGGCAGGCGATGCACTGAAATGGAGTCAATAGTCACAGACGATCCTGCCCAGCACAGATTTTAGAGACAAAGATGTTGCCCTGCACATTGCCATTGCCAGCAGCACTGCCACCCACATCATATACATGCAGATGCACATACACAGGCACATGAAGGCCAGCATCACAGCCCACTACACCGCATGGAAGCTACCATCACAACCTACAGAGCCAAACCTACCGGCTGATCAACGAACGCACCTGCACGCCCACAAACTTGGACACCTTGCCATCAGGTGTCTTGATGGGTGTCATTGTCAGCAGGTTCCAAAAGGGTGTGCCGTCCTTACGGTAGTTGAGCAGCCTGCAGCTGACCGGCTCGCCCGCCTTGATGGCTGTGCGCAGTTTGGCCACTTCCTTGGGGTCTGTGCCCTCGCCTTGCAGGAAACGGCTGCAAGCATGCAGCAGAGATGTGGCAGTGACGGCTGGTAAAGCGTATGCCAAATGACATGAGGCTGGCAACTCTGTCACAGGTGATCGCCACAGCTTGCAGGAAACAGCTGGCAGCGGCACATGCTACAGGTGGATGTGTGATGATGCAGGATGGAAATGCAGCTGCAGCATGCCTAGCTCTACATGAGCGCAGCAGGGTTGAACATAAATGATGAATACGTGCAGGTGGCACGGAACGACAATGTAGCGGTTGGCAAGCTGATGAACTGCATCTGTGGCCAGGGCACAGGGCATTGTTGTGCAGCCACCCATACAGAGATGCTGCTTGCGCGCTTGCCCCATGTCAGCTTGCGCAGGGACCAACAAGCCGCTTACTGCAGCACGTGTAGCTGTCCTGCAAGCTCTTTCAGCTCAGAAACTGCTGCAGATGACCCAGCTGATGAACAGTATGCTTGCACATGCGCCGGCACCAGCAGCAGCACGGATAGTACTGCATGCTGCCGCTGACGAGGCAGCAGCGCATACATCTGCTGCTGACAACAAGCATGCTGCCTGCTGCTGCCTGCTGCTGCTGCTGATGCTCCTGCTGCTGCATAGCACCAGCGCTTCGCTATCACGTGCTGCTGTGTTATCATGTCTGCCCAACACATGACAACTGGCTGTGCAACGTAAACTGACTCTCCTCCCTTGCAGCTTAGCTGGTGCTCAAGGTGCCGCTTGTGCGCTGCTCTGCAGCAAACAACTTTCTGATCAACACCTACCAATTGTGCCCCAGCACCTCATCTGGCCCGTACCCAGTCATTTGATAGAACCTGCAGCAGCAGACTTTACATGTCAGCGCATGGCCAGGCAGGCACCCACTGGGCCCAAGGTGCACTGATGAGCCTGATCACATTAAAGGACGTAAACTTACGATTCACTGGCATACACCAGCGGGCAGTCAGGCAGCGTGGCATCTGCCACCACAAAGGTGTGCCTGAGCTTAGACAGAACTTGTGTCAGCTGCTGTGCAGCAGCGGGGACCTGCATGCCAGCACGTACAACGGCCGTTCAGCCTATTTCCCCCATGTGGCTGCTGTACTAGTAGCCCTGAGTCTCCGACGGAGCTGCGACTGCACTGGCCCGAGACCAGTCCGTCACTGCAGCCTCACGTGTCCAGCCATGGCGCCCCGCAGCTCCTTGCAGCTATGTCTGTATTAGAGAGCCAAGAACGCTCTCAGCTGGGGCCTGTCAGGCCCGACAGGCGCGTGCCTCCGTCCCCGACACTCCTGTCCAAACTCTGCCCCAGCCAAGATGTCCCACTTGATACTTGTTTAAGTCGTTAATTTTCCACTCTCGTGCAACCAAAAACTAGCTGCAGGCACTCAAGAGTCAGACCGTGTGTGGAGGAGTCAGCTGTATGGTTATGAGTCAAGCCATTCATGGCAGCAATGCTCAGAGCAAAATGCGTAAGCGGAAAATCAGCGGTGCAACGCCTTGCAGCAGCCCACCATTCTGCAGATCAAGTATTTATGCAAAAACCTGGGCAGCCTTGCTGGTGAATGCGCAGATCGCGTTGCATGAATCTAGTTTTGCGAGCAAACAATGACGACGGAGGAGGCTTTGCCCCCACAGGTCGGCATGAGCATAGCAGCATTGGACGGACACCAGGAGCACATGTTCACAGATCTGGTTGGTGTGTACATATGTGGCATGTTTTAAGCGCATATTTTTAATTGTGATGAGCGCCTGCGCTCATTTGGCTGCCAGTGCAGCCTGGACGATTACGCAAGGCTTTCACAAGCTCCTAAAGGCTGCTCCGCCCTTGCTGCGTTTTACAGGCAGCTCCTGTAGCCCACCTTCACTTGTGCAAATAATGGACAACTGGTACTATGTTTGATGGCTTAGCTGCTGGAGTTCCGCAGAACTTGCAGAGCAGCAGCTGCTGCATCCAAATGCTAGCCCTGGTCAAGTCAAGCATGCCATGTCATATGGACTCTGTGCCCTCCGAGAGCACATGCGGCAGCAGGGATGCTCTGTCCCGAGGAATCTCCATCCAACCTCAGCACCCAAAACCGTCAGACCAACAAGGCAGCTCGCAGGAAGTTTGCTGTGCTGATGCAGCACTCAGTGCTAATGACTCACCAGCAAGCAGAAGCAGAGTTTGTTTAACAATCCCTTGTCGTACTTGATGCAGGAAACAGGCCACTGACTTAGTAATTCTGTCACGGTAGCAGCATGCATAGACCTCCTTGCCTACAGAAAGGGCACATGCAGAAGCGCACATGCATATGTAATTACTTTCATAAGAGTGCTGCTTCTTTTGACATGCAGAGTCGCTTGCATGCTAAGAGCTGCAGCAGCGTGGGCACTCGCTTTCAGATACTGCAAGCGTAGTCTGCAACAAGTGCTCTGAATGCTCTGATGGTTGGTTGCTGGCACCTGCAGCTGGCGCCACCAGCTTCGCCGGATGTGATAAGCAGCAGCACTTGAACCTAGCCGGAAAACAGTCACCCAGGCCCCCGCATGCCAAAGCTGCGTATGCAAGCCAGCTGACATCATCCATGTCTGAAGTGTGTTGAACGCCATGTTACTATATGCATGTTACCATAGTAGGGCCAGAGTACAGAGGGCTTTGGAGTACTACTACAGGATTCAGTGTATGCAGGGCGTTCGGCTGCCAAATCAAGTGTTTACAGCTGAATGGAGGCGTCCTAGTGGTGCTGTGGCGGTGACACCGTGGCACAAGTATGTGCAGAGCCTGCTGTGCAAGTATGGTGTGAATGTTGTGACCGCGGAAGGCAGAGCCAGTGCGTGCAAGAGCCATGTCAACAAGCAGGTCAGGACACTACATGCTGAAAGGATTGCATGTGAAACGTTGGAACACTCCACTCTGAGTCGGTATGTGGCTCATGTGCATCCCACTCATGTTGATGCTATGGGTTTCAGGAGGCCTAAGCCGTATTTGCGTTCAGCGGCAATACCACGTGGTATTGAATTGCTTTTGCGTGTTCGTATGGGTTGTCTGTGTGTACATGAGCGTACTAGTCAGTTTGGGGGTCGCAGAGCTAACTCCACTTCAGGATGTCCTTGTTGTGGTGCAGTAGTTGAGTCTTTGTCACACTTGATGTTTGATTGCCCTGCTACTTCTGCTCAGAGGGATAGTATGTTTGCCGAGATCAGATCTATGCCTGGTTGCGCTGAAAAGTTGCGCAGCGTTTTGTCCGTGGCTGATTCATCAATCAAGGTGTTGCGTTTTGTATCTGATGATATTTGGGCAGTTCTGGAAGATGTCGAATGGTGTCACTGTGTATTGCTGCTTGTCTTGTCAAGTCTTGGGACGTGCGCAATGCATGCAAACATTCTGGACCAGTGCTCCCTTCTCTTTCCGCCCCGGTGGGGCGCGGGGCCGATGGCGCTGATGCTATGGCTTGAATGGGTAATATGATGATGGGTAGGGCCACCGGCCCACCCACTAAGGAGCCAAACAAGGCTCACAACTGCTGCAACAAGACGCAGCACTGAAGCAAGCCTGGCAAGCACAGCAGACGCCCTGACCGACTACCCGCATACAAGCACTGCTGGCTGGTTAGAGTGCTGCTGCTTCTAACTGCTGGCTTCGCACACAGCATGATGTTGAAGCTGGACGCAGTGTTGCGCATTTGGGGAAGCATGTGGAGGCTTAATGAGCCGCTTCAGGAGCACCAGCCCTTCCATAATGAGCAGCAGTGAAACTTAGCAGGGAAACATAGCAGGGACAAGCAGAGCCCACAACCCATTCATGCAAGACTGCGCATGCAAGCAACGCTGGCTTCACCCACTTGTAGCACTGGATTTGTTACCTTGCGGGATGAGACGCCCACATCGCCTGCAAACGCTTAACTGCAGCGCTGCAACATACTTTCCTTCTTTCCTCATCATAGTTTCAGCCGCTGACTCATGGCATACATAACCTTCCTGCTATAACCGTTACGCTGACACAACATAACATCATACCAGCTGTGTCCAGAAGCGCAGTGCATCAGGCTGACTCTTAGTACAGCAGGCATACACACAGAAGCGCTGATACCATTCCATCCCGGTGAGTTGTGAATACACTAAAGCGCTGTGTATAGCCTAGCCCTTCACCCCCTCCCAAAAGAGAAGACTGAGGCACAAGCGAGCCATCACAAGCCAACACAATCAACAGCAACGCAAGGAATCAGGCAACCACCAAAACACCAGCCAGGGACATGCAGATGCAGCACAGCGGTGGTAACAACCCGCACTCCTAAAAGCCAGTCACTGAGCACCACTGAGAAACACAGACTAAACACCCAACCTTCCCTCAGTCTCCACCACAAAGATTTGCTTCCAAGTAAGCACGGGGTGTTCAGCTCGTAACCGCAGACGCGCGTGTAGGGGTTGGGTACTGCCAGATACGTTTCTCAAGAAGGCGGCTCAACTGCAAACGCTACGAATGTGCCACAAATCAAGATTCAGTTTTAATCTAACACCCAACAATGTGCTGTGGCGAGTGTGCTGACTATAGGCAGGCGCAGGAACTGGGCATGTGTTACTGCAGGATATAACAACCCTAGAGCAGAGCACAGCAACAGCACATTACTGCAAATCACACACTACACACTCTTGAATGCTTCAGTCAGATGAGTAACCCATGCAACTTCCAAAATGTGAGTTGCTTTCTTGATGAAGGACACGACACTAGCTTGCGAAACACTGTTGTAATTCCCTGCTTTGCTATGTTAATGCCAGCAAAACAGAGTTGTTAGCTTTGGCACCCTCTTCTACTGGTCCTCCGCCGCAAGGTGTGCAGCTGTCAGGAGGGGTGGCAAACTACGTGTCTAGCTTCAAGTATCTCGGTGGCATTGTTGATACAACTGCCACTTGTGATGCAGAAGTATGTGCCCGCATAAGCAAGGCCAAAGGCAGGTTTGCTCAGATGCAGAGACTCTGGGGGATGAAGAACATGTCTGTGAGTGTGAAGATGCGATGCTACAATGGGTATGTTTTGCCTGTTATCATGTTTGCCAGTGAGACATGGGCTTTGACTAAGCAACAGACGGAGCGCCTGGAGTGTGTATATTCTAGCTGCTTGCGGCAGCTGTTACACGTGCGGCTCTCTGATAGACACCGTCTGGTGAATATCAGGAAGCAGTGTGGCACAGTTAGCCTTGCACAACACCTTGCGGCGGCTCGCCTGAGGTGGCTGGGGCATGTTGTGCGCATGGATGAGGGCAGGATCCCCCAAGTTGCTTTGTTTTCTTCATTGCATGGAGATACGAAGCGGCCTAGGCGCCGGCCTCCAGTTCAATGGCAGGATTGTGTACACAGCGACTTGCAGCGGCTGGGACTCCCTCATCAGATGGATGACCTGCGTGGTTACTGTCTTATGAGGGGCGCATGGCGTTCTATGGTCTACAGGGTTACACACCCTGAGGCCGTAGGGGCTCCCCTGCGGTTCTCCCGTTCCTCCTCCCACTACAGGCAGCAGCAGTCACTCATGAGACAGCAACGCCTACAGCAGATGTATCCGGTTTCTAGTGAGCCGTTTATGATTGCTGGTGTGGGCTGGCAGTGCCCTTGTGGGAGGATTCATCCCACGCGGGAGTGCACTGACGCTGTGGTCCAGCTCAGGGCCATCAGTGATTAGGGTTTGGGTATGATCATTGCATGAGAGATCTGTCAAGCGAGCGCTCTTGCGTTCAAGGTGTTGGCCGTATCTGGCCCTAGCTTGTGGGCCTGCGCCCACCGGTTAGGAACCACTGAAGGTGGTTTGGGAGCGGCTCCCCTTTCTTTTAGGTTGTCACTCTTGCTAGAAAAACGTGTAATTGATTGATTGATTGATTGCTATGTTACAGGGTAGGGTAGGGCTTATTAGTGGCCGTAGGCTATGTGACACATAGGCGATGTGCAAACAGCAGCACATTCACCTACCATGGAAGCCAAGCAAGGAAAAACTGAGTCACCTGACCCGCTCCCTCATGCAACACTGCGCATGCAGCAGGAGGTACCCCATATGCAAGCTGTGCAGCCTGTAACTCCAGGACAAGGCGGGCAGCCATGACCACATGAGCTCAGTTGGTGGGCTAGGCGCTGGCAGAAGTGTCACCACACACACCACAGGCAATGTGTCACCACACAATGTCCCTGCAGCATGCAGGAGCATACTGTGCACGGTGGCGTTTGATTGGTCTACCAGTCACAGTGATGGATAACTCCCTGCTGCCACAAGTGCCTGGCTGTGCGGCACTCATTTGCAAGCATGCAGTGCTGTGTCTTGATACAGTGACTGTGGGTGCACGTAGTGTGCACCGGGGGTAGTGAGTAGTACAGCAGTATGCTGGATGATATCATATCACTCACCACCTCTGGTATGGACGAGCGGTAGGCGTTCAGTGCATCCAGAGGAGACAGGCAGAAACCCACAATGTTCACCTGCTTGAACAGCTCCCTATGCTGTTTGCCCTCGATGCTCGTCATGCCCGTCATTTTCGTACAGTAGTGGCCAGCTGTTGCAGCATGCCCTGGCCAAGGCATCTGTAAGGGTTTGGCTGCTACAATAGCAGTATGTCTTTTTACTGTGTGGCGAGTACAAAGTAAAGTTGGTCGGTCTCAAGTGAGGCTCAGTGTCAGCGCATGGTGTAGCCATCAGGCTCAAAGTTGTCCTGTCGCTGATGCCTCTACTTCTACTGCTGCCCATTGATCGGGCTGCTCTTGCTTTGTTTACAGCGGCCCAGCAAGATTCTGAGATACAGAGGCTTGGTGACCAATTGTTGGACCTAGTTATGAACATGACGGTGCCTGCAGGCACCACC
Organism: Scenedesmus sp. NREL 46B-D3; assembly: GCA_014080715.1. Taxonomy (NCBI): domain Eukaryota; kingdom Viridiplantae; phylum Chlorophyta; class Chlorophyceae; order Sphaeropleales; family Scenedesmaceae; genus Scenedesmus; species Scenedesmus sp. NREL 46B-D3. Next base: position 19,560 of record JACERP010000958.1, on the reverse strand, counting down.
AGCTGGTGGGCTACCTACACCTGCAGGGGAATTTTTAAAATTCCTGCCAGCGGTTGACATGGTGACCAATTTCTCTTCCCACTTTCTGCACCCCACATATCATTTCAACCCGCTCCACACACAGTTCATGCTCAGGGCTGTCAGTACCTCACTTACTCATCACACCCCACCTGCCTATTGCAGCCGGAGTGCGTTCTACCAGGCCAGCAGTGAATTATTTGCTTAACTGCTGAGAGTTGTCCAGCCTGTCGCAGCGACCAATCCCCTTGGAGTGTGGAAGCGATGGGCCATGGCGTATTGCCCTAGATTGCTCCCGCTGCTTCGGTCAGACGCCCGGATCAGCAACTTGCTGCTGCAACGTTTGTCTCGGTTAACGTCCTCATTGGTGAGCGTCTTACAAGGCCGGGCTATAAACCAACAACATGAACAACAACTCAGCAGTACTAGCACCACCATCACCAGCAGCAGCATGAGGCCATCGCACCACACCTGTTCAGTCTTTTTTCTTTCTGTGTTCCGCAGATCCTGCAAAGAGAAGCCCACTGTGCTGTTGAGGCAGTGCAGCCAGCTGCAGAAAGCACAGAGCAGACAGACTGCGCCGCAGTGCAGCGTCATGCAACCGGCATGTGGCTTTGGCTGCATACTGCAGACTGCGCCAATCAGCAACTCCTGACCTCGCCGCCAGGGTTTGGCGCTTTCCACGCAGTGCTGGCAGCAGCAGATACTGCAGCCGCAGACGCTGCAGTTGCACAGCTGCTGCAGCTGGCACAGCAGCAAGCGGCCAACAAAGACGTTGGCGATCAGCAGCACCAGGAGGCGCATCACAGGCACCTGCAGATTTCCTCACAGCAGCTAGCTGGGGAGACGCTGCGGCCAATGCAGCTGCTGCAGCTGCTGCAGGCTTCCTGCAGGCTTCAGGAGACACCCAGCCCGCTGTTACAACTGCTGACACATTCAGCAGTAAAAGCGCTGCCCCAACTAGCACCCATGCAGGTTGCAGACGTCCTGTCTTCGCTAGCCACATGCCATAGCAGCTGCACACCTCCGGCTAAACAATTGCCAAAACGAGCAGCGCTGAACACGGCAGTCAGCAAGTATCTGCAGCAGAACCAGCATGCCTTTGATGCACCAAGCACAGCTGCACTTGCTGCAGCCCTTGCTAGAGAAAGCTACACTAGCAGCAGTGCCAGCAGCAAAAGCAGCACCGTGATTACCAGCAGCAGTGCTTTCACGCTGCTGTCGATGCTTATGATGGACCACATGCAGCAGATGGATGCACGGCAGCTGTCTGAGGTGTTGGCGGCCTGTGCAGCCGCACAGCACTACAACCAGGCAGTCGTGGATGCGGCAGTGCAAGTGGCAGTACAACTGATGCGTCGACAGGGCCTCAAGCTGCTGCAGCCGCAGCAGCAAGAAGCAGTCGAAGCAAGCCAGGTGCTGGCAGGCGCAAACAACACCCAGCGGAAGCAATACGAGCAGTCACCATCCACAGATGCATCGAGCATGCAACAAACAGCAGACCAGAGCGACTTGCAGCAGCAGCAGCAGCATGACGGCTTCTCACCCGGGAGCCTTGCACGGTTACTGCAAGCCTGCAGCTCGCTGCGCCACCACAGCGCCGAGCTGCTGGAGTGTGCTGCCACCGCCACGCTGCGGTCCCGGCATGCAATGCAGCTGCAGCAGGTCGTGGCAGTCGTGGCGGCGTGCGCGCAGCTGAACCACTACAACCTGGCGCTGTTCCAGGAGGCTTGCAGGCTGGCGCAGCAGGCGATGGCAGACGACCTCAGCCAGCAGCAGCAGCAGCAGCAGCAGCACGCGAACACTGGCACATCCAGCTCGGGCAGTACCAGCGGCGGCAGCGGCAGCAGCAGCAGTGACGGGAGCCTGGCCAGCGCTGTGACGCAGCTGGCATGGTCGTGTGCCGTGGTGCACCACCTGGAGCCCGACTTCTTCAGGGCCCTGGCGGGCTGGGCTGGCCGGCTGCAGGTGCAGCTGCTCAGCCAGCAGCAGCTGCTGCAGTGGTTCCAGGTGCGCGCCAGCAGAGGGGACAGCGGGCAACAGGGTCACATGAGCATGCTTGCCCAGCAGCGCAGTGCGCAACGCCGATCACTGTTGTGCCATCGTGCAGGGCTTGTGTAGTAGGTGACGAGGCGTGCAAGGGCGAGTTCAGCAGACTGATTGCTGCTGCTGTGTGCGTCAGCTTGCGGGTGCTGCATGTGCAGCGAGTGCCAGGACCGCTGCCTGTGATGAGCACTGCAGCCGCACCGCCGGTGTGGTCACACCCTCAAACCCCAAACCAGCAAACTGCTCTCTACTTCCCAGCTGACTGTGCTGCTGTCTGACAGTGCGCAAGGCATGATCTGGTCCGGTTCTGCCTGCCTGATGCCGCGGCTCAGCTGCCTGATCCGCGCTGGGGCTGCGTTGGGCTGTGCGCCTGACCTCGCCGCTGCCTGCGACCGCCCGCATGCAGGTCCAGTTCTGCCTGTCGGATGCAGCGGTGCAGCTGCCTGAGCTGCGCTCCTTCGGACTGCCTAACCAGCTGCTGCTGGCGGCGCACTCGGCGTGGACGCAGGCCCTCAGTGGGCAGCGGCTGACGACGTTCCACAAGGAGGTGCACGAGGCACTGCAGCAGGTGCATACCAAGATGCCTTGGTTTGTATTTTGCTCGATTGCTCTTGCTCTGGCTGCAGGCACATCCCCTGGGGTGCTTGCAGTGCGCTGCAGCAGATGGGTAGGTTGCGGTTGGTCAGAAGGGTTGTGGTTGGTGAGCCCCACAGCGATGGTCCTGGCGGGGCACTCGACGATGATGATGACAAGGACATGGTTCAAGCGATGCAGCGGGTCGGCGCATTATGCGTTGGATGCTGATATCGTGTTGGGTGGTAGGAGCATGCTTGTGCCTCCTGCACATGTCTTTGGTTGTGGAGTCTGGCACAAGACAGTGGATGGGGGGCTTCCTGCTGGTGTTGGTTTGTAACCCAACACAAGCGTGCATGGCAGGCTGCTGCCAGTGGTGTGGTGGTGTTGTGTGGAGCTTGGTGTCATTGAGCTGCATCCATCCGCATAACAACGTAAACTGTGATGCTGTGGACAAACATACACAACTGAAAGCAGTTCAACACAGCAGCTGCTGTCATTCTTGCCCCAGGTCATGCAGCGGCCCACTTGTCACGCTTCACCACACCTCTGCAGGCCTCCCCAGGACGGCGCAGCAGGCTCAATGTGGCGCTGGATGGTCCCCTGGTTGTCGATGTAGCGCTGGCACGCAAGCCCAGCGTTGTGCGCAACGATAGGGTGGCCATCCAGCTGGAGACGCCGGACATGTTTGCTGCAAACCCGCCGCATGCGGCGCTGGGGCCGACGGCTGCAAGGTGGCGAGCACTCCAGGCGCGAGGTTGGCAGGTGCGCAGCTCTGGAAGGGGATGCAGAGTAGGTATGGGTGGGCTGTGTCAGCGCTGCTGTTTTGCCGTGTGCTGCGAGCACAGCATTGGCTGGCGGCAGCAGCTGTGCGGTCCCTTGGGCATGCGATGCGGCTATCCTGGAGTTACTTATGGTGCCTGACAGCGGGCAGTTGAGCAGTATGCTGTTGTGTGCTGCTGCTGCTCCTCCTGTTGCTAGTGTGAGAGTCACTTCTTCTTGCTCGGCAGCACTGTGTATGCTGACAAACAGCTGCTGCTGCTGCTGCTGCTGCTGCTGCTGCTGCTGCTGCTGCTGCTGCTGCTGCTGCTGCTGCACCCGCTGCTGCTCGCTCTCTGCATGCAGGTGCTGAGCCTGCGCTACTCTGACTGGTGTCGCCTGAAATCGCCAGAAGACCAGGCTCGCTACATGTGGCACATCAAAGAGGCCTCAATCATGCGCACACCGCTGGCGCCAGATGTTGTGCGATTGGGCGGGCAACAGCAGGGCAGCAGCAGCGGCAAGCCACCCAAGAGCCTAACACAGCAGCTGTGGCGGCTGCTGGTGGATTAACAGGCCAGGTGACTGCTGGCGTTTGCCGGGGCAGCAGCTAAGATGCAGTGACGTGACTGGCGCGGCACACTGCGGTGTTGTACTTGGCGGTGATGTAGATGCATGCTCCGCTTGCGGTAGCCAGCCTGGCCGGCCACATCTCTTGGCCGTGTGTGCGATGCGATGGCGATCCGACTGCGTCCTTCAAACTGCTGATAGAAAAGGCGTGTAAGAGGAGCAAACACAGATGATCTTGTCAAGCTCCTTGAAATTAAATGGTGATGCAAACCATGTGACTGGACGGTCAACTTGTCACGCAGGCAGTACACGTTTGTGCATGCTTGTCTGCGAAGTAACACACGTTGATCAGTTGCGAATCAGTATTTTCAGCGAGTTTCACGTTGATACGGGGCTCCTGCTAGCTAGGGTCTGCCAGTGCCCTTCGTCTTTGTCTCGGCAAGCACCATTCGTGATAACCCTGACGTGCGTCCCGAAGTTCCGTGGAAATATACATAAAGTATTTTCTGCACACCTTGCAACGGCAGGGACTGAACACAGCTGTCCTGACCCTGCTGCAGTACCTCAACCTCAGAGTCAGTAGCTCCAGCACCATGGGCTTCACTCCAGACATATCCCAGAAGGTCAGGGAGAAGATGGTGAGTAAAATGAAACATTCACCAGCGAATCAACGTGGCAGGCCAGGCACTGAGTGGCCAGCAGTACCCTGGAGCACTGCTGGGCTGTCACGGCTTCCTAGCAGATGTCATGTGCCACCAGGTCAATGACTCACCTGCGGCTTGCATGAACATTCACCCATAGATTCACAGGCTGAGCAGGCCAAACAACGTTGAACTTGACATTGTTATCTGTGCCCGGCCATCCGTATGTCTGCAGCAAGCTCTGGGGCTTGGGAGTGGCGGTGCCGCATCCAGCAGCGCAACCTCTGGTGGGCGCCCAGCCAGCGGCAGCAGCAGCAGCAGCGCTGCTGCAGGCGGAAATGGTGACTACTCATCTTCCACGTGGGCCCTTGGCAAGAAGCGCATTGCAGTGGCAGCAGACAACCAGGATGCCGCCAACATCACCAGCTACGCCAAATCGGAGTCGGTCAAGCAGCTGATCCGTAAGTACACCTGCGCATCTTACACCGTCCAGCTGTGGATGAGATTTGTTCATACGTGAGCATGGCGTTTTCATCTGTTAGCATTCGTGTTCTCTGTGGTCAGTGTGGCTTCCTGTCCATGGCTTGCTGCCGCCAGTAGAGCAACATGGTGGCTGCATGTACAGCAGCAAAACACGCAGCAGAACCCATGTCTGAATTGCCACCTCCGTGAACTTCTCACCAGACAGCCTCCTTTGTCACGGACCTGGTAGGGTGCACAGTTCCAGAGCCGCATGCGTGCTGCACCATGCAGACATCGCCATCAAGGACAACATGCTGTTCTCCGGGCTCCCGCCAGCTGGCCTTGCCGCCATCATCGGCAGCATGCAGCCGCAGATGGTCATGGCCGGCAAGGACATCATCAAGCAGGTGAGCGCCGCGTCAGTGGGTGGCGGGGAGGCTGCCATCCATGCAACAGCATCACTTGTCGTGATTTGTGATGCATGAGCAGCTGGTGACTTCAGTTCTCCGGGAGCTGAGGTACCCTTGGGGTTGGCGATTCTCATGCACGCCGAAGTGTTGGTGTCTGGCAAGGATTGTTACGCTCCAAGTATAAGCTGGGAAGAACACCAGCAACACCGATGAGCCCGACAAACATGCATTGCGAGCAAAGCTCCGGCCGTAAGTAGGGATGATTGTCATGACTGCCCCCCACCAATGGCAGGCAACAATTGATTTAAGCTGGTGAGCATTGCTGGAATCCTGTAAGGCACACACCCAAAATGCACAACTCGCAAGCAACAGGCTCCCTGCATATCTGTAGTATGTGTTGCAGCTGTGTCCAGTGCATGTTGCAAGCTGCCATGCTGTACAGCACATGTGTGCCATCACTGCGCCGGCCCGCACAGGGCGCCACAGATGCCCACGAGTTCTTTGTGCTGGAGATCGGCGCCTGCGATGTGTTTGTGACGCGGCCCGGCGACCTCACCGCCAAGAAGGTGAAGACGTACGCGCCGGGCAGCGCATTTGGCGAGCTGGCGCTGCTGTATGCCGCCCCGCGCGCCGCCACCGTCACCACAAACTCACCCTGCAAGGTGAGGCGTGTTACGCAAGCAGCGGTCTGGCAACTTGTTGCGCAACGTGACGCCGTAAAACGGACGGCAGTGTGGTTTGCTAGCACGCAATCTGCATGGACAGAATCAGGCTGAACACACTGTCGCCATGGAACAAATCGTGTTTCTGGCACAGGAGAAGCGCTCATGTGGCGATGCGCTCGCGCCTGTGCTGCTGGCAGGTGTGGATTGCCGAGCGCCGCGTGGTGGGCACCATCAAGCGCCACTTTGCTGAGAAGGCCGCCGCTGTCAAGATCGACCTGCTGGAAAAGGTTCCCATGTTTGGGGTCATCACAGATGCACACAAGCAGCTGCTGGCGGGTGCACTGGAGCAGGTGCGCGCCTCAACGTTGCTCACCATGTTCTTTTGTTTCAAAAGAAAGAAGAAATTTTTCTTTTTGTCTGTTCTGCCGGTGGATCTGCAACCGGGCCCAGGCGCCTGGCCCTGGCTGTGCCTCTTCAAGTGGCTGGTGGCTCAGCTCACTGCAATTCCACAGACTCACCAAGCTGCTGAGTTGAGAACAGCTCTCTTGCATTGCCGTGTACGCATGTCACTGTTCACCCCTTCCTCTTCCCCATAGGTGGTTGGCATTGCCAGCCGGGTGGCGCGCTGCAAGGCACAACTTGTCTGCTTAGAGCATCTGTACAACTGCTGTGCACAGGTGCACTACGCTGCTGGGGAGCCTGTCTGGTCTGAGCACGAGGGAGGTGATCTGTTCTTCATCATCAAGGAGGGCTCGGCGCTGCTGAAGGATGCCGCAAGCGGCGCAGTGCTGAGCAAGCTGGCGCCCGGCGCACACTTTGGCCAGCAGTCGCTGCTGGGAACGGGTGAGGGCCTGCAGACAGCGACAGCAGCTGCTGTTCAGGGAGAATATGAGAGCCTTTAAGCAACGGCAGACCGCGCCTCGGAACTTGGTTTAGCTAGCAGTCACTGCTGGGGCCGGGACCGAAGCTGGCAGTAAACAAATGGACCTGCACCGTGTCAAGCTGCTGCGCCGCGTTTTATCACAGGCTTCATGCAGAATCTGCTGGCGTTCACGGCATACTGTGGTCATTTAGTCAGTCATTGCGTGCATGCGCACTGCACCAACACAACAATCGGCGCCCCCTCCCCTTGCTCATTAGGATCAAGCATGAGCCTCAGCAGCTGCGGCGGCAGCAGCACGGGCCCGGGCCAGGCCGTGGTGGCCGACGGGCCGCTGGTGTGCTGCGTGATGCGGCGCGCCGACTTTGAGCGCCTGCTGGGGCCCTACGACGAGCTGTGGCGCTACGAGGCGCTGCGCAAGGTGGGCGGCATGAAAAAATTGCTGTTTCGTTCTAATTATAGTTGGAAGGTGGTGGGCGGAGCAAGTCCTGGCAGCAGTGTGATGGGGCACAAGCAGCGGCAAGGGCCCCAGGAGCTCACCTACCCTGAAGCTTGCAAACAGCCGCTTGTGGCGCTGGCTGAGTCGTTTCTGTTTGGCCGCATTGCAGGGGGCTTTCCAATGTTTTGCTGCACGATGGCTACTGAGCCGTCTGGATGCTGCCTGTCCCGCTGCTGTCTTCTGACGGGCTAGTGTGCTGATGTTAATCGTGCTGACTGGTGCATTCACTGCCACCACTAGCACTCAGCATGTGCTGCTGCTGCTGCTGCTGCTGTTGTGAGCAGGTGCCCATCCTGTTCCCGCTCTCTGACAGGCAGCTGTGGCAGCTGGCGCGTGTACTGACTCCGCGCAACTTTGCCAAGGGCGAGACTGTGTTCAGGCAGGGCGACGCGGCCGACAACTTTTACATCTGCCAGAAGGGTGCCTTCAGCTGCTTCACAAGTGAGCAAAGCCAGACCATGCCAGGTGTTCTGCTGTGACAGTGTGGCTTTCACGTCAATGAGATGGGAATAGCAGCTGCATGTGTCAGAGCAAAGCCATTGGTTATCTTGCAAGTGAACTCGGCTGCTTACCCAGGTGCCTTTGCTGCAGCTTACCCAATTGAAGGCAATTTGCTCTTTGCCTACACGTACATGCTGCTGTCTTCCTATTTGCGGATATATGTGCGCTGGACGTGCGCACCCAGCTGCTCTTGAAAGTTGTGCAAGGTAGATCTTCGAGTAGCTGATGCATGTTGGCATGTGCTGACCCTGACAGCCCTGGCCAAGTGCTGCTGTCGCTGAGGAGAGCAGCTGGTGCCTTCAGGATGGCAGCTTGTTCATGTACTCAGCTACGCGCTGCTGTTCGTGTGCACTTCCCAACCGCAGATGACAGCAAGGAGTTGGCGCGTGTTGGCCCTGGGCAGTGCTTTGGCGAGCTGGCACTGATGTCTGGTGACCTGCGCGCAGCCAACGTGATGGCCCTGGATAACTCAGTGGTGCGTTGAACCTGGTGCTGCTGAACACTGCGGATGACGTGCGGGACATGAATCACCAACAGCGTGTGGTGTTCTCCTTCAGCAGCCGACACTTGCAGCTGCATGGCACATGTCGCCTGTGCCATGTCGCGGCGGTGTTGTATGCGCCTGTCAGACCCTCACGCGGCAAACACCGGAGCACTCACCAGCTCCGCATGACAGCATCGCATGCTGCATCACTCTGCCTTCAATGTAACGTCATGTAACTCCAGGCTCTTACGCTGGACCGGGAGGCCTTCCACTCCCTGCTGGGCCGGCTGGACAGCCTGCGCAGCATGTGGCGCTTTGAGGCGCTGCAGCGCGTGCCGCTGTTTGCTCGGCTGGACCACAAGACCAAAGCGGCAGTGGCCGCAGCGCTGGGGCAGGTGCACATGCCCAAGGGCACTGCGGTAGTGGCGCAGGTGCGGCTGCTGAGCTGGCGTCAGGTTGTCAGCTGGTTGTGGCTGACAGGCGGGGTTAACTAGAGGTGCCTGGTGGCTTGTTGGTAAAACAGGTGGCTGGCAGTGGGTGGCAGGTTGGGTACCGGCCGGCACACACATCTAGATGGAAGATCTGCCATATGCGCATGGGCACTGCAGCAGTGACAGGCGCGGCGGCTGTGCTGGTGCCAGCTGGTGGCGTGGACGTCTTGAGTGAACCACTGGCGCTGTCAGTTGCAAGCACTGGTCCATTGACGGCAGTTACATCAATCAGAATCAACAGGGCCCAACATGTTGGACGTTGTTGCGTATGGACAGCTACAATCGAGACCTCCAATCCTGCAGAGCAAGAACACAGGTGTAGCTTGCAAATGCTACTTTCTGAAACTCCAATGCCACGTCTTTGCTGCGTGCAGGGGGAGCGCGGCCAAGCCTTCTACATCGTCGAGAGTGGGCAGCTGTCAGCCTTCAAGGACAACCAGCCCCTGCCGGTGATGTCATACGGGCCAGGTGAGCACGTGCTGGCAGGCACAGCCCCACCAGGCTACTGTGCAGGGCCAGACACAGCCTGCCTGCATGCAGCTGCTACAGGCAGCTGAAGGGTGCTCAACACGCAACTTTCAGGTGGCAGGGGCAGGTCAAAGCCGCATCCCAGCGCAGCTCTTGGCGGCTTGCTGGGCGTTGCTGCCAGCTCCAGCAGTGTGGTGTTGTGTACTTAAATGAGGCGCTGAGGAATAGTATAGCAGCGGCAGGCAGCAGCAGCAGCAGCAGCAGCACTTGAGGCTGCTGGTTCTGTGGCAATGGACGCTGCATGTGATGACACGGTGCATGCGTGGTGGGCTTGCCTGCAGGCGACTACTTTGGTGAGCTGGCGCTGCTGCCAGGGGGCACCACGCGGGCCGCCACCGTGCGTGCCCGCAGCGACGTCGGCCTGCTGGTGCTGGACAGGTCAGCAGGGAGGGGGGTGCCCCGATCATGCCTTGTGTGCGGATGTCTGTGCGTGTGTCTGTGTATGTGTGTGTGTATCTAATTCTATGGTATGACAGCCTCGGTGTAGCTGTGCTTTTGTACTGCTGGATCACCGCGTGTTTGCAAATTGCAAGTAGGCGATGTCTTATGCGAGCTCACTGGTAGCGCCAGGGCTGTGTTTGATTCATGACATTGTGTTGTCGCTGCTGCTGCTGCTGCTGCTGTCCCCTCAGGGCCAACTTTGAGACTCTGCTGGGCCCGCTGCTGCCCCAGCTGGAAGCCACCGCCAAGAACTACTCGGGCTACAGGCCCAACAAGCAGGGCGTGCAGGTGAGGCGTGGACGCTGAAACCCAACTCAAGAAACGTGCTGGCATGCAACCCTGCCATAGCTGTGGACCCCCCGCCCCCTCCCTGCTTCATCATAACATATAGATGAGAGAGAGAGAGAGGAGTTACATGTGAGGCCAGTCACCATCTTGGATGGTGTGAGCCACCCAAAATGAGCACAGTGTCCAAACCTGACAGAGAAAAGATGAGCTACATGCATTGATGTGCCACACGCCGTTGGGGAGAGCTGCAGCTGCATGGCCTTCCTGGTGCGCTGCACCGAGCGCTGTGGTGTCACACGCCACAGCTCCAGCCCCGGTCTTAGCTCAGCTCACACGCACAGCTGGACCACGCGCTGCTGTCGTGGCTGCCGTGGCGCAGGACCTCGCGATATCGGAGTGCCAGCATGTCGCCACGCTGGGCGCCGGCGGCTTTGGCCGCGTGACGCTGGTGCGCTACCGCGGCGGCAGCTACGCGCTGAAGCAGATGGCCAAGGGCCACATCGTGGACAACAAGCTGGTGGCGCACGTGCACAGGGAGAAGAAGGTGCGGGCGAGGTCCTGCTGGGACTGAACCACCACAGCTGTGCATTGCTGTTCACTGTGTACACAGCGTGGGGTGGCACAAAACGTGTGGTGTGTTTGGCAGCTTGCTGCGCTTGCCAAGCAGTGCCACGGTGCTGGCTTTTGTCTGTCCCATATGTTCCGGGTCATGCTGCAGCGCAGCAGCGCGTCTCCATCTTCCAGTACCTGATAATTTCTCTTGCGCTGTGATTCACTCGTGCACTACTGTCCTTCCTGCAGGCCATGCTGGAGTGCTGCAGCCCCTGGCTGGTCAACCTGGTGGCCACTGCGCAGGACGACAAGAACATCTACATGCTGCTGGAGGTGGTCATGGGAGGAGAGCTCTTTGCCTACCTGCAGGTAAGGCTGGGCAGCAGTTGATGTCTTACGTGAGGAGCCGGGCTGCAAATAAGTTAAAGCTGGCAGCGGCACCGCAATACCAGTGTTTGCGGGCGGGTTTCAAGGAGGAGAGCCCTTTAATCACCTGCTGGTGGGCATTCCTACAGGGGAGGGAGGGCTGGTGGCTGCATGTACAGCTCATTGCAGCAAGCTGCAGGGAGGGGTGCCCGCAAGCGTGAGGCAGCGTGATGCCACCAAAGGTGTATGCACGGGTTGAGCAACGGCTGAATGTATGCAGGGAGGGTCCAGCAGTAGCTGCAGATGCAAAGTGTGCCAATGCTGCAGGCAAGCACCCTGCAGCGACAACGCTGCATTGCTGGCAGTTGATTGTGACAGTAGCTGTCAGCATGGAGCAATTTATTTGGATGGCAGGTAAGCTGTAGGCATGTGTCCTTGGAAGCTGTGTGCACAGCCGGCTTGCACACGGCCAGCAGGCATTGCAGTCATGCAATGCTTGCGGTCAGGCATGCTGCCGCCGCGCCACAGCTCGTATGTGCTGGATGCATTTGCGTTGTACCCGATGTTTTCAACACCCGCATGCATGCAACTGTGCCTTTCCCGCCCGCCTGCAGACGCGCCGTGCACCGCTGCCCGAGGCACAGGCCCGCTTCTACGTGGCCTCTGTGATCCTGGCGCTGGAGTACCTGCATGAGCGGCACCTGGTGTACAGGGACCTCAAGCCCGAGAACCTGCTCATCGGGGAGGACGGCTACGTCAAGGTGCGGCTGCAGCAGTACGCCGTTGCCCATGGTTAGGGTGTGCACAGGGTCTCTGGGAGGAAGGAGGGACATTCATTTGATCTTCTTTGTAATCTTGCAGCCGCTGCCAGGTGCTGCAGTACTGCACCACCTCTCACACAGAGCGCTCCATGATCCCCTGAAACGGTGCTTGTGACACATCTCTGCGATCTCCTGCAGATGGCTGACTTTGGGTTCGTGAAGAAGGTGCTGCCAGGTCAGCGCACCAGCACGCTGTGTGGCACTCCGGAGTACCTTGCCCCTGAGCTCATCGTAGGAGAGGGACACTGGCAGGCAGCAGACTGGTGAGGCTAGGGACTGATACTCCCACTTGCTGTGGCTTTTTTGTATGGTGCTACTAATCTGATCAGGCTGCAAGGAGCTCAACATTTTGGTGCTACTAAAACTGATCAGGCCGCATGGAGCTCAAGACCGCGCAGCAGATGCTGGCAGCTCTGTACACCACCTCCGGCACAGAAACACAGGGCAGCTGTAGGGGCTACATAAATGCATAGCTCTACCAAGCAGCCGCAGCTGCAGCTCTTCCTGCATGAAGTACATTACACACTGCTTGACACGGCACCTGATCTGTTCCGGTGTCTGCTGCTCTTGCTGCTGCCAGGTGGTCCCTGGGTGTGCTGGCGTTTGAGCTGGTCGCCGGCTCCCCGCCTTTCATGCATGAGGACCGCATGGTCATGTACAGGCGCATCGTGGACGGCGTGTTCAGCTGCCCAACCCACTTCAGCGTGGTGAGCATGCTGCAGCCATGCACCGCCACTCGGCTGATGCATGCTGCATTCTCCTGCTCGGAGGAGGTGCAGAAGGTGTCTGAAGTTCTACCCTGCAGCAAAGTTATGTGCAAGGCAGCTCTCACGTGCGTTCTAGAATGCACAGCAGGTGCCAGCTTCCAGTTGCTGCTATGCAAATCAGTTATGAAAAGACCAGCACCCATCAAGCAGCGAAGCCTACTTGCGCATGCATGCCGCTGGGTCTGCAGGAGCTGCGTGACTTCGTGAAGCAGCTGCTGGTGCGCAAGCCCGCCTACAGGCTGGGCCAGGGCTCAGGTGGCACGGCAGACATCAAGCGCCACGCATGGTTTGCCGGCTTCGACTGGGAGGCCTTTGCCGCCAAGAAGCTCAAGGCACCCTACATGCCAGTGGTGCGATGAAGTCGGGTCATTATCTATCACCAAATCGCATGTTGTCCAACTTGTACCAGACTAGCCGCCATGCATTAGCCCCTGCAATGGACGGCCAGAGCCTGTGTTGCTTGAGCAGAGCATTCTATGTGCCGGGTGCTGCTCTGACGAGGAACCCACGCAGCTCATCTGCAACAGCGCACTCACAGGTGGCTGGCTCGCAGCCATCATGCCTGCATGCCGGCGCCTGGCGTTTCAGCTGCACGCACGCATGCAGCAGCTTGCTTGTCATGCCCAGTGCTTGGTGACCCAGCAGGGTTCAGCTGCCTGTGTCTCAGAGGGGTGGTGCTGACTGCTTTGTCCCTGTGCCTGCAGGTGAAAAACCCGGGAGACGCCAGCAACTTCAACGCAGCGGTGGACGACAATGCAGCCGGCGGTGCGTACAGGAGCCGGCCATACGTGTCAAAGGGCGACTTCAAGGAGTTCTGAGCCACTGGCACATGCCCCGTCACGGCTGCTGGTAGCAGCATGTGCTGAGATGACTGCACGCAGAGCTGGCGTGTTGCAGAGCTCAGCAGCCTGCTTGTCACTTGGCTGGGCTTCTGCCTCCAAGCCAGGTGTTCGTCATGTGCAGCGCTAGCGCTGCTAGCTCGTAGCAAGCAGCTGGGTGAAGCTGGGCAGCATGGCTGAACCTTGGCGGCTGGCTACTGTGTACACTGTGAGCAGGAGTCGACTGTGTACACTGTCGCATCATCTCACAAGTGCATGTTACAGTCCACACAAGTTTGTCTACACCATAGCTTGATATCTACTTCCACCTCACAGGAGGCTTGACAAGGTTGCGCGTGCAGCACGTAAAGGTCGAAGGCAGCCAAATGGGCCAGACACGCTACAATCTTAGAGAAAGGGGTGAAAAGCCTGCGAAAGTGTTGAATATGGAGCAGGAGAGGCGCGCAGAAGACAAGAAGCGCAGTTACAGCTTTGAAGCAAACATGGAAAATGAAGAGCCACACTCAGTGCGGCACAGTTACTGTGCTGCTGAGCAGCAGCTCACTAGTACACCACAGCCAACTTCAGGTGCGCCTTCACTCTGAGAAGCTTATGACCTGTGGACAGGCATCTTCAAGTGCCAGTGTCCTCTGATGTATATTTGGCACAAGTCGTCACAGGGGCCCCAGCTGCAGGCCCTCCCTGCTAGCACAGCTGTTGCTATTGCTGCATCGCCTTGGATAAGGATTGACAATTAAGACGCCCACTGCCAAAGAAACTACATCCAACCCTCGCAGCTGTGCCTGTCATAGTATGCCGAGTAATATGCTGGCAATACCTTGTTGTCATACCTTGTGTGGCGCCAGCCTGGCCCAGGCCTGAGGGTAGTGGCGCGCTGAGGCCTCCTGCAGGCAGGACATTTCAAGAAGTTGTTGAAGGATATAAGACAGAAAAATACAAGACAGCAGACTGATAATGCAAATTGCAACACGTCTTGGGACAGCCATTTTGCACAGCAGGTTGCACAGACCATGAACTACTAGGCAGAAACCACTGATCAAGGCTTCATGAAGCCTACATTGGGTGATTCAGATGCACCATTGGGTGTCCAGACAGAGGTCAGTTGAGACGAAACTGCTACATCCGGCTCAGTCTATTGCTTCTCCTGCTGCTGCTGGTCGTGTGGCTGCTGCTTCTGCAGGACACACACGCAAGAGGACGATTGCTGGGGACACGGTGATCATCACACCCTGGATGCTGATCATCTGCATGGCTCTTGCGTGCTTTGTCGGGGGAGCTTTCGTCAAGATGTCTATGGCTGACAGCACATCCCCTGCTGCAGCCCACACCACAGTTCCAGGTACAACAGCTGCTGCTGCTGCAGGTGCGGTTGATGCTTTATCAAGGCATCATCACACGCACCAGTCGAATAATTCGATTGTTGAAGAGAAAGGGCATGTGCTCAACACATTTGGCATGAGGCCAACCAACCAAAAGATGGTGGCTGCCAGGTGCTTGAGTGACCTGATTTATGCGTCAGCCTGCGTCTTTGGTGTCATTATGACATTATATATAATAATTGAATTATGGCATATTAAACGTTATGGCATTATGGCATTTTATATAATTATTATATAACTTTGGACTATCTTTTGTGTTGGTGTCTGCAGCCTATTTAGCAATGGCGTGTTGTAATGCAGCGCCACCTACAAATCCGAGGACATGTTCGGCCAGTTGTTCGTAGGCTTGTTGCGCGGCAGCATTGCAGTTAATGTCAAAGCAGTTGAGTGCCTGATGTACGCGGTTGTTGTTATGAACTGCTCACTGGCTCAATGTTGGGTGCTTCGGCTGTTGAAGCATGGCACCTTGAGCTGATGTCAGCCATGGGTTTGGCGAAGGATGATGCTCCTGCAACATGGTGTGACTGGACCAGTATTTTAACACTAGCAGCAGCATTGTTATGGCTGCGGGCGATTGTCAGCGTGGTCAGGTGGCTCTGTCTCATAAGAAAAAACATGAACGGGTGCAACTGTTAGTACGCCTGCCTGCGTACTGTCCTGCAGCTATCATACCTGGGCTTAACGGCAGCAGTACGGGTGATACCAGGTATGTGGCTGAATCACACAGCTAGGACTGCTACAGCCCCGTGCTGAGACCGTAAGCACATTGCACTGGTGCTGCCCTCAGGGCTCTGGCTTTACCGTGCCAAATAGAGTGCCACGCTTTTGTGGTAGCCTACACATGACAAGGCATCAATCGCAGTGTACCGGTTGAACCTCAACAATAGCAGGAGCAGCATTCTGAGTGTGGCTGTGCAGCATGTGTGGAATCATCATGTTTGTGGTCATGATGTGATGCAAGGCATCAACTGCGCAGTTGGCCTGCATGCAGTGGGCCTGCAAGCGTCGGTAGCGGTGTACCTCAGAATAGTGCGCACCAAAGGTGCACATCGCAAGGTGCTGACCTGACCCAGCAAGGCTTGCTGTAGTCCTTTGCAGGCTGCAGGAGTCATCATGTGCAGCAGGATGCGCTGGATACCCTGAGTTCTCGGTGGTGTGAGAGTTTGGCATGGTTTGCTGGGCTCACTTCACGTGCATTGTTGTGTCAACGTTGCACATGGCATGGTGCATGTTGGGAGCACAATGGCTTTGAGTGTGAGCGTAGCTGCAAAGGCTGCATTGTCCTCGTCATGGTCCTCATAACGCAGCCACACTGTATATGACATTGGATCACTGGTTCTCACCCTGCCCATCAAGAGTCATCATGTGCAGTCTGCACCAACATCCTTTGTCATGCTACTTGGCTGGATGTGTGCACGCTGGTGTCTGATCAGATCATGTTTGGGGTGAGGGTGTTGTGGCTGCTGTTTTCAGGAGCAGCAGGTACGCCTAACAGTGACTCACTGTCTTGGCAGTGTTGTTTTGGATAGCCTTTGACACACCTGCCAGTCCTTCGATTCCAGGATAATAATCTCCTCAATAAAAGCGCCCCGGCATGCTGGGATGGTATGATTTGTTGGAATGCAGCTGCATCTCCTGAAACACACCGGCAAGTGCCTAGCCTACTACTACCTGGATGATCAGCAGACTGGGACCCCGGGCCAGCACAGGGGTGGGTGGTGTTGGTTGTCAGTCACGCACACAGCGGTGGGTTTGGGGCAGCAGCAGCCTGTGCAGTGTGTGCTGCCACTGGCCAAAAACAGATGTGAGCCTGTGTTGAGCAACAGAGCTGGATGATCAGCAGACTTGGACCCTGGCCCAGCACAGGGGTTAGCCCCTGTGCACCAATGGTGGTATCGGTGGTCTCCTTTGTCATGACAATAACTGATCTGTTGATCTGTTGATGTACCAGCATCGTATGTGAATGCCCCTTGCCCCATCAATAATGAGCATATATCTGCTTTGGCCCGTTCGGTTGGGTGTGCATCATCTGGAGGTGCTTAAAGCAGGGATGGCTTTATCTTTTTTTCCCAGCTTGCTTCGGTTTGCTCTTTGCCCAATGAGCCTGTCAATTGGCTCCCCAAACGGGCAAAGTCACCCATGTAACTTCCAAAATGTAAGAGAACATGACACTAGCATGCAAAGTATTGAATTGTGAAATGTGATCAGTTACGCACAACGAGTACTGCTTTGAGCTCACACAGCCAGCACTGAACATGCCTTGCTACGCACCCAGACCAAACCCTCATGAGGTCTGAGCAGCATGAATCAGGCCTCTAGCGGCGGGCTCAGCAACGTAGCTGTCTGTGCAGCGGCAGCTAGCATCAAGCACTGCTGCCGGCACCAAAGTACTGTGAGCGATGCCACCCACGACACCTCCAGCCTGGACCTGCGCAGCTGCTGCTCTTTGCACTGACGGCATCCATCATAACCAACCCCTCAGCCACGTCCACCTGCAGCCCCTCTTCCAAGCTGCTGATCTGCCGGCCTGCATGCGCACCACCTTCACCAGCAACACCACCCGCCTCATCTCCTGCTGCCACTCCAGTAAGCTGCAGCAGCTCGAGCTCCTGTGCATCCCCTGCTGCTCTGCCCAACATGCCAGCGGAACGCACTG
Source organism: Scenedesmus sp. NREL 46B-D3 (assembly GCA_014080715.1). Taxonomy (NCBI): domain Eukaryota; kingdom Viridiplantae; phylum Chlorophyta; class Chlorophyceae; order Sphaeropleales; family Scenedesmaceae; genus Scenedesmus; species Scenedesmus sp. NREL 46B-D3. Next base: position 1,924 of record JACERP010000958.1, on the reverse strand, counting down.
CTGCTGGAACTGCAGGTTTGCCCAGCAGCTTCTGCTGTGCGTCAGGCTTGTAGCCCAGTGGCAGGCCCACAGTGCCGCGCCCTGTCAGCGCCTGGACCTCCTCCCAGCTGAGGCGACGCACTGGGTGCTGCGCCACCGCTTGGGCCCCTGAAGCATCCAGGACATCCAGCAGCTCATACACCTGCAGCACACAGCAGCCCAGCAATGGCCTCAAGGTAGCTGGTGTGAGGCTCGGCACTGCCCCTGCTGTGACCATCAGTCCTCTCTGCTACCCCACTAGTTCTGCCACACCTGATGCGGCACCACCTGCATCAGCACTGGCCAGGCAGAGACGCAAGAACGCCAGGAGTGCAACACACTGCGTGGCATGCCCTGCTGCCAAACCCTTCCTGAAGCTTGCAGGCATGCCCGTCCCTGCTGGTAGGTAGGTGTATAGTAGGACATGAGAGGTCGATGTCAAGCCTCGGCGGCTGCAGCAGCAACCACCCACCTGGGCTTGCAGTGCAGCGGGGTGCTGAATCATGAGGTCCAGGTCCCCCGCATCAAGGGACAGCAGCTTGGACACAACAGGATCGGGCAGCCGCAGCGGCTGCAGCGGCTGCTGCTGCACCCGGCATCAGCTGCTGCTGGCCGGCTGTAGAGGCAGGCAGCTGGTTGCTTCTGCGACGTCACCGCCACCCTCCCTGCCGCAAGGCCCCCGCTGGCGCTGCTGCTGTTATCTTTAACCATGCCAGGTGCTGGCAGTGCGGCCTGAGCTCCTGCTGTTGGTGCGCTGGCTGTTGCTGGCGTGATGAACCCGGCCGCACTGCAGCTGCTGCAATGGCCGGCTCATCTGCTGCCGCCTCTGCCGCCTGCAGCAGCTGCTGGCTGGTGCCGCTGCCCAGGCTGCAGCCCAAGTGCAGCTCCAGCAGTGCTGTGTGGATGCGCTGAGTCATCCATTTGTTATAATAGTACCTACAGCGCAACAGTGTTTCAAGGGGGCCTGGTATAATGGCATGGTTATGGGTAGGATGCATGTTGCATGGTGCAAAACTGAACTAATAGCCCTATGAACGCACCACACGCGCACTACCGGTAGCTCATGTTGACACCGCATGCCCATCAGGAACCCTGATTGCATTTGGACCACAGGTTTGCTGTAGCACACTTAGGGCGGGCAGGCAATAGTCCGTCAGGGCCTGGCAGGCACTGGAGCGTCAGCAGAAGCAGTGCTCACCACTTTGGCCGCGGCCTCATCACCTCTGGCAGCTTCATCTCAGCCTCCAGCTGCAGCTCCTGCAGCAGCCCAGCAACTCCCCCAGTCCTGAAAGCAACAGCCTGCTCTGACAGCAGCTTCCTGGCCAGGCACGCAAGCCGTTCTGCTGCAGCTGCATCCCGTGGCGCTTGCAGGACTGCTGCCCGCGCAATGCACAACTGCTTGGGGCCACTGCTCATGTGCTGCATGTGCCTCTGCAGCCAGCAGCAGAGCTGGCATCCAGCTGCAGGCAGGTGCAGCTGGCGCGGCTGGTTGATGCTCCTGCTGCTGCTGTTGGTTGGGTGGATTGGCCTTGCCAGGAAACTGCCGTTGCTGCTGCTACTGCTGCTGCGGCTGATGGTCACTCTGCTGCTGCAGATGCTGGCTGCGCCGACGCAGCTGGGGGCTTGGTTGGGGATGCTGGTGTTGTGCAGCAGCAGCAGCAGCAGCATATGCCCATGGCTGCTTGTGCATCCTTCAGGGCTGGCGGTTGTTGCCAGCATGCAGGTAGCAGCAGCCCCTCGCCCCAGGCAGCAAGGTGCCGAGGGACTGCAGCAGCAAACAGCGAGGTGAGCGCCATGTAAAAAAACAATCCTGTTTGGTGCAGTGCATACTGCAGGTTGGACAGCTGAGCATGAGCTGGCAACAATGTGCTTGTATGTCACCTTTGACCTGGGACCTGCTGTTGCA
>JACERP010000957.1:0-31827 GCA_014080715.1 Scenedesmus sp. NREL 46B-D3 | reverse complement strand
GACTTGCACTGAAGGCGATGCCCACAACCTGGCTACTGATGATGTTTAGGAGGCGTGCTGTACATGTGACCAATCCTGATATGATATTAGGCAACACATCCATACTGAAAACATACAACACAAAACTAAGCAACAAGCCATGCACATTCTTTCAACATGTGCGTGTGCAAATTACGACCACAGCTGTCCATAGATCAACCGCAGTCCGCAGCCAATTTTGAGTATCAGTTTGCAGCGACACCCAACGTCTGGCTGTGCCTTGCATATAATACCCATCGGTGCACATCGCACCATCAAAGCTCCTTAACCACAAATTAATCAGCCATGCTAGCAACACGTCCAGTGTGCGCCTTTCCAATACATACCCACCGTCACAAAGAGGCACACACACATACACAGATACACACAGTACATGGGTATCGCTATAACCACAGCTGTCGAAGGATCAGATGCAGTTTGCAAACACCCCCCACACCTCATTACGGGCATCAATATTCACCATTCACATATTGCCCCGGCCCTACCTTGGCATCAGGGGCCCCATGCATATTCATACACCACACTTAAATTGTGCAAAGCAAGAGACCACCCACCTATTGACTCCGTATCATCCTTCCATACCTACACATCCCTCACAGGTCAGCTGTGCAGACTTTTGCTAACAAACGCCCGTCATAGCCCCAGCGCGATCGCCTGTATAACCCCGCCACTTGCGCTGGAAGTCCGCATCGCTGATGACAGGCGACCGCCCCCCCAACCACGACAGTGAAATACCTGACCCTACCCGTATGTCTACTGCCACTCTATGCCACTCTCGCTGCAGTTGTTGCTGCAGCGCCGAACGAAACCTGCATGCTACAGCCTTAGCTGTGTATGATGCGCTGCTGCTGCCCTGCACTGATGTAGCTGCTGCCGCACTGCTGCCGCTGCCATCCGCAGTGCTGTTGGTAGCTCCCCCATTGCTGCAACTGCTGCTGCGCACCACCCAAATGGACTCCAGCAGCAGTAGGCGCAGATACGTCCACATCAACTGCTTATCCTGCGGTGGCGCCCAGCTGCTAAAGTCATCCAGCAGCAGCAGGTTGCTGCTGATGGGGATGACAGCTCCCGGCTGCACTTGCTGCCACAGCTGCACGAACCACTGCCACACTGCTGCTGCCACTGGACACTCCACGAATAAGTGAGAGAGTGTCTCGAGTTGTGCTGCCTGCTGACACTGCTGCGCTGGGCATACAAACTGGCGTGCCGCCTGCCTGCCTGCTGATAGCATGCGACGCGCGCCCACCTTCACTCCAGCATGCAGCAGCCGCCAGCCAAACTCCCTCAACTGCCGTGGCAACTGCTTGTGCCCTGCGCGTTTGTACGCTGCTACCCACTTGTAGCTGCTGCCATCTGCCCTACCCATGTGCTGTGTCACAGGGTCCAGAAGATCATTGTGCGCTGGGCTGCTGATCAGCTGCTGATGTGCCTGTTGTTGCTGCCGTTGCACAGTGACAGCTGCTGCTGCTGCTGCTGCACGCTGCCTGGGCAGCTGTCGTGGGCTGGAAGGATCCATCCACGACGCATGGTATGCTGCCATGAGGGCTGCATCACTGAACATCTGACTGCTTCTGCCGGCTCCCTGGCTGTTACCTGGTGCGCTGCCTTGCTGCATCTGCTCAAACGTTCGCTTCAGAGATGCTTCCATCTCCTGCAAACCACCTTGCGGCGCCTCTGCGCCCAGGCGGTTACGCCACAGCCTCGGCCGCATGCCGATGCCCGGCACCCATCCCTCCAGTGGTGCTGACTGCAATGGTGCTGCAGCAACCGCGGCGTTGCCACCTTTGGCTTAAACTGCAGCACCCCAACAGCGAATCCCAAGCCCCACACACTAGGGTCAACGTTTATATCAGACCAGGCACCAACCAAGAAGAAGGATGGCTTCTTGGGCTGCTGCTGTTGCTGCTGCTGCTGGAGGCGTTGCTGCTGTTGCCCTTGCTGCTGCTGCTGCTGCTGCTGCTGCTGCTGCTGCTGTTGCTGTTGCTGCTGGCGCTGCTGTGGCTGTTGCTGATGCCCCTGCTGCTGCTGCTGCCGCCGTTGCTGCTGTTGTTGTTCACGTTGCTGCTGCTGCTGTTGCTGCTGCTGCTGCTCAAGCAAGAAGGTAGGGTGTAGCACTGCTGCCGTATCGACAACGCAGCAAGGCACCCACTGCAGGTCCTCGGTGTCCGTGGGAGCTGCATCTGTCTCCTTCAAGCTGCCTTCCTGCGACACCTTGTACATCTTCACTTATTTTTTGACCAATTGTCACCGGCATTTCAACATAATGGAAGGTTTGTAAAATCAATTTCAGCACATAGATAGCTTAACATCACATCTGCAGCCCCTGCAACAGCGGCTGGTGTCGATTTTGTGTTGGGTTGAACTTTCCACAGCGACCGGCGCAACTTCTGATGTTTCGACTGCTTGTGACTGGCATTCAAACATAATGGAAGGTTTCAAAAATTATTTCCAGCACATCGATAGCTTAACATCACATCTGCAGCCCCTGCAACATCCTCCCGATGTCGGTTTCGTGTCGGGTTGAAAGTTCAACAGCAATCAATGTCGGTTACGGGCAAACCGTGCGGGCTGGCGCAACTTCTGGATTTTTGGCTGCTGGTCACTGGCATTCTTTTTTTTTTTTTTTTTTTTTTTTTTTTTTTTTTTTTTTTTTTTTGAAGCAAGAACGTTACAAGGGCTGACCTAAATAACTGTGCACTTGCTCCATAAAAAGATCCATTGAGAGAGTGAGGCAACCTGTTCCGCACTCACCCCACAGGTCTCTTGCACCAAGAGACGCTGTCACACGATCATACAGACAGCCCCGTGCGGGGCAGCCCCGAAAGGCATCCAGGACCTGACCGAGTGCCCAGACTCCACTAAAATCACAGTCACGCAATGACGTCCTGTGATGTGTGACAGACCGTGACTGGCCCTTGAAACAAAAGCTGTCCATAATGTAACTGTCAGCTATCAATGCATGGTGCACACCTCTAAAAGCTGCACTTTACAGGCAGCATTACGACACACACACAAGACGCCTATTTATAAGTGACGGATTGTCGACACAGACAATCACCCCCAGACTATTCATAGACTCTCCACTTCATGCAAAGCACATCCTGCTACTGACCGAACATACACCTATGAGATATGCGGCATTCTGCAGAAAATGACACCAACACAGACACACAAAACCACACACACAAACTTATCTGCACATTCCTGCACACATCATCGTACTCTGCTACCCACACGCATGCATACATAACGTAACCCAGCCATCAACTTTGCCTTTGCCATACTATTTTGCAACACATCACAACGAGGAACGACAGCCACTACTCCAACGGACCCGTGCCCAACCCATCCCTCACATGCCAGCCGCGCTGGCCCGCACCTTGATGCGACCATTTGCGCCCATCCTATACAGCGCTCCCCACTTCTGCTCAAAGTCAACAAGTTTGATCTCAGGCGACCTGCCCTGCAATCAATGTCGGTTACGGGCAAACCGTGCGGGCTGGCGCAACTTCTGGATTTTTGGCTGCTGGTCACTGGCATTCAAACCTAATGTAAGCTCTACGACAAAGCAAACAAATAGTATTACATCACATCTGCAGCCCCTGCAACATCCTCCCGGTGTCGGTTTTGTGTCGGGTTGCACTTGTCAACAGCGACCGGCACAACTTCTTATTTTTTGACCACTTGTCACCGGCATCTAAACATAGTGGAAGGTTTGTAGAATCAATTTCAGCACATAGATAGCTTAATATCACAACTGCAGCCCCTGCAACATCGTCCGGTATCGGGTTTTTGACAGATAGATTTTCATTACATCTGCAGCCCCTGCAACAGCGGCTGGTGTCGATTTTGTGTTGGGTTGAACTTTCCACAGCGACCGGCGCAACTTCTGATGTTTCTTTTTTTTTTTTTTTTTTTTTTTTTTTTTTTTTTTTGAAGCAAGAACGTTACAAGGGCTGACCTAAATGATGTTTCGACTGCTTGTGACTGGCATTCAAACATAATGGAAGGTTTCAAAAAATATTTTCAGCACATCGATAGCTTAACATCACATCTGCAGCCCCTGCAACATCCTCCCGATGTCGGTTTCGTGTCGGGTTGAAAGCACAACAGCGACCGGCGCAACTTCTGATGTTTCTGATTGCTTTTCACAGACATTTAAACATCAAAGAAGGTTTTAAAAATCTTTTGTAAGCAAATAGATAGCTTTACATCACATCTGCAGCCCCTGCAACATCGTCCGGTGTCGGTTTCGTGTCGAGTTGAAAGTTCAACAGCGACCGGCTGTGCCTTGCATATAATCCCCATCGGTGCACATCGCACCATCAAAGCTGCTTAACCACAAATTAATCAACCATGCTAGCAACACGTCCAGTGTGTGTCTATCCAATACATACCCACCGTCACAAAGAGGCACACACACATACACAGATACACATAGTACATCTGCAGCCCCTGCAACATTGTCCGGTGTTGGTTTCATGTCGGATATTTTTTTAACAGCGGCTAGTGTCGGTTACGGGCAAACCGTGGGCTGCCGCAGCTTCTGGATTTTTGGCTGCTGGTCACTGGCATTCAAACCTAGTGTAAGCTTTACCAAATACCAAATACCAAAGTAGGGCCACAAACCCACCCACTAAGGAGCCAAGCCAAAGCAAACAGATAGCTTTACATCACATCTGCAGCCCCTGCAACAGCGGCCGGTGTCGAATTTGTGTCGGGCTGAATTTTCAACAGCGACCGGCGCAACTTCTGATTTTTCTAATTGCTTGTTTTTCTGATTGCTTGTGACTGGCACAAACATAAACATAATGGAAGGTTGTAAAAAATCATTGTAAGCAGACAGATAGCTTTATATCACATCCTAGTGTATGGGGGATGGGGTTTGCTGTCAGCTTGCTGCAGTTCACACCAAAGGTGGCAACAGCTGGCAGAGCTGCGGCAGCAAATTCAGAGGGAGTGGGATAGGGTGGAAGTAGATGTTAGGATAGGTTGTGGGATACCGTTTGCATGGCTGCAGGGCAGGTCGCCTGAGATCAAACTTGTTGACTTTGAGCAGAAGTGGGGAGCGCTGTATAGGATGGGCGCAAATGGTCGCATCAAGGTGCGGGCCAGCGCGGCTGGCATGTGAGGGATGGGTTGGGCACGGGTCCGTTGGAGTAGTGGCTGTCGTTCCTCGTTGTGATGTGTTGCAAAATAGTATGGCAAAGGCAAAGTTGATGGCTGGGTTACGTTATGTATGCATGCGTGTGGGTAGCAGAGTACGATGATGTGTGCAGGAATGTGCAGATAAGTTTGTGTGTGTGGTTTTGTGTGTCTGTGTTGGTGTCATTTTCTGCAGAATGCCGCATATCTCATAGGTGTATGTTCGGTCAGTAGCAGGATGTGCTTTGCATGAAGTGGAGAGTCTATGAATAGTCTGGGGGTGATTGTCTGTGTCGACAATCCGTCACTTATAAATAGGCGTCTTGTGTGTGTGTCGTAATGCTGCCTGTAAAGTGCAGCTTTTAGAGGTGTGCACCATGCATTGATAGCTGACAGTTACATTATGGACAGCTTTTGTTTCAAGGGCCAGTCACGGTCTGTCACACATCACAGGACGTCATTGCGTGACTGTGATTTTAGTGGAGTCTGGGCACTCGGTCAGGTCCTGGATGCCTTTCGGGGCTGCCCCGCACGGGGCTGTCTGTATGATCGTGTGACAGCGTCTCTTGGTGCAAGAGACCTGTGGGGTGAGTGCGGAACAGGTTGCCTCACTCTCTCAATGGATCTTTTTATGGAGCAAGTGCACAGTTATTTAGGTCAGCCCTTGTAACGTTCTTGCTTCAAAAAAAAAAAAAAAAAAAAAAAAAAAAAAGGTGGCAACATGCAGGCTGCTGCAGGAGCAATGCAGTCGGCAGTGCAAAGAGGGATGGGTATCAGGTGTCGGCATGCGCCCGCGCCTGTGGCGCAACCGCCTGGGTGCTGAGGCGCCACAGGACGGCTTGCAGGAAATGGAGGCAGCTCAGAAACGGTCCTTCCAGCAAATGCAGCAAAGTAGCGAGGCGCCTGGCAATCGCAGCAGCAGCAGCAGTGACAGCCAGCGGTTTAGCGATGCAGCTATGATGGCAGCTTACCATGCGTCCTGGATGGATCCGTCCAGGGAGCGGGAGCTGCCAAGACAGCGCGCAGCAACAGCAGCAGCAGTAGTCACGGCTCAGCGGCAGCAACAGGAGCAGCAACAGCAGCGCATCAGCTGCCCAGCACACAATGATCTACTGGACCCGATCACTCAATCCATGGGTGCTGTCAATGCCAGGCAGCACCGCTGGGTGGCGAGTTATCAGCGGCTGAAAGACACCCAGCTGCCGAGGCGGCTGCGAGTGTTTGGCTGGCGGCTTCTGCATGCAGGAGTGAAGGTAGGCGCACGGCGCATGCTGGCATCCAGCAGGCGCGCGCCGGCTCACTTTACGTGTCCAGCACAGCAGTGTCAGCAGCCGCAGCAACTGGAGACCCTCACCCACTTGTTAGTGGAGTGCCCTGTAGCTGCAGCAGCATGGCAGTGGTACGCGCAACAGGTGTGGCAGCGTGTGCAGCCCGGAGCAGTAATCCCTGTTAATAACAGCCGTCTGCTGCTGCTGGATGACCTCAGTGTGTGGGCGCCGCCAGCAGGGCAGCAGCAGATGTGGACGCAGCTGCGTCTGCTGCTGCTGGAATCCATTTGGGTGGTGCGCTGCAGCAGCATCAGGGCTGGCGCGACTGTGGCCAGTGCAGATGCCAGCGATGGCAGCGGCAGCCACAATGCAGGCAGCAATTCGCAATCTCAGAGCCACAACAACAGCGATGCGGAGGACAGCAGCAGCAGCAGCAGCATGGACAGCCAACGGGGTACAGCTGGCGAACCGGGCAGCTCATCATACGCTGCTAAGGCTGTGGCGTGCAGGTTTCTGGCAGAGCTGCGGCAGCAAATTCAGAGGGAGTGGGATAGGGTGGAAGTAGATGTTAGGATAGGTTGTGGGATACCGTTTGCATGGCTGCAGGGCAGGTCGCCTGAGATCAAACTTGTTGACTTTGAGCAGAAGTGGGGAGCGCTGTATAGGATGGGCGCAAATGGTCGCATCAAGGTGCGGGCCAGCGCGGCTGGCATGTGAGGGATGGGTTGGGCACGGGTCCGTTGGAGTAGTGGCTGTCGTTCCTCGTTGTGATGTGTTGCAAAATAGTATGGCAAAGGCAAAGTTGATGGCTGGGTTACGTTATGTATGCATGCGTGTGGGTAGCAGAGTACGATGATGTGTGCAGGAATGTGCAGATAAGTTTGTGTGTGTGGTTTTGTGTGTCTGTGTTGGTGTCATTTTCTGCAGAATGCCGCATATCTCATAGGTGTATGTTCGGTCAGTAGCAGGATGTGCTTTGCATGAAGTGGAGAGTCTATGAATAGTCTGGGGGTGATTGTCTGTGTCGACAATCCGTCACTTATAAATAGGCGTCTTGTGTGTGTGTCGTAATGCTGCCTGTAAAGTGCAGCTGTTAGAGGTGTGCACCATGCATTGATAGCTGACAGTTACATTATGGACAGCTTTTGTTTCAAGGGCCAGTCACGGTCTGTCACACATCACAGGACGTCATTGCGTGACTGTGATTTTAGTGGAGTCTGGGCACTCGGTCAGGTCCTGGATGCCTTTCGGGGCTGCCCCGCACGGGGCTGTCTGTATGATCGTGTGACAGCGTCTCTTGGTGCAAGAGACCTGTGGGGTGAGTGCGGAACAGGTTGCCTCACTCTCTCAATGGATCTTTTTATGGAGCAAGTGCACAGTTATTTAGGTCAGCCCTTGTAACGTTCTTGCTTCAAAAAAAAAAAAAAAAAAAAAAAAAAAAAAAAAAAGCTTTATATCACATCTGCAGCCCCTGCAACATCGTCCGGTGTCGGTTTCGTGTCGGGTTGAAAGTTCAACAGCAACCAGTGTCGGTTACGGGCAAACCGTGCGGGCTGGCGCAACTTCTGAATTTTTGGCTGCTGGTCACTGGCATTCAAACCTAATGTAAGCTCTACGACAAAAGCAATCAAATAGTATTACGCCAGCAGCAGCAGGAGAAGACTGATGCGCTGTACGAGTTGTACGCTGATGGCCCGTCTAGCTTTTGGGGAGCGAGGCTAGGGCAGGCCGTGCCGGAGCCGCAGTATATCAGCGCTGTGGCTGCAGCAGATGGCAGCACAGTGTCCACTGGCAGCAGCGAGGGCGCGGCAGCAGCAGGCAGCCTGCTTGCAGACTTTTATGACCCTGCAGAAGGCGGGCTGTTCTCGCGACACCCCACCGACCCACAGCAGCAGCAGGAGCTGCTTGCGTGTGTGGATAAGCAGCTTTCTCCGGAGCAGCAGCAGCAATGCCTGGGCCCTGCAGGCGACGGCACCATCACTTTGGAGGAGGCGACAGCGGCACTCAACAGCATGCCTAGAGGGAAGGTGCCAGGCAGCGATGGGCTCACGTATGAGTTCTACAGCGCATTCTGGGAGCAGCTAGGACCAGCTTTTGTGGCAGCATGCAACTTCCTGTTTGGTCTCAACGGGGCGCTGCTGTCTCCGCAGCAGCGCCTTGGGCTCATCACCCTGCTGTTCAAGGGTGGCGGTAAGCCAAGGGACCAGGCTGCCAGCTACCGCCCCATCACGCTGATGAACTGTGATGTGAAGATTCTGGCGAAGGTGGTGGTGCTGCGGACGGCGCCAGTGCTGGACAGCGTCGTGGACAACACTCAGACAGCGTTTGTTCCAGGCAGGGACATTGCAGACAATGTGCTGCTGCATCTGGAGGAAGTTGACTTCCTCAGGACGCAGCAGCAGCCCGGCTGCATTTTGTTTCTGGACTTTGAGAAGGCCTATGACAGGCTAGACAGGGACTGGCTGATGAAATGCATGACAGCAATGCAGTTCCCGCCAGGCATGCGTAGGTGGGTACAGCTGCTGCTGGCAGGCACGCAGGGTCGCATCGTGTTCAACGGCGGCCACCTCAGCAGGGTGTTTGACATCCCATCTGGCTGCGCGCAGGGCAGCCCACTCAGCCCGCTGCTGTATGTGCTAGCAGCGCAGCCGCTGGCGGCCAAATGCAGAGCGCTGCAAGCAGCAGGGGAAGTGGACAGCATCAGCATGCCCGATGGCTCAGCAGCACCCTGCAGCATGCAGCATGCAGACGACACCACCCTGCACGCCGCCAGCAGGCAAGGCGTTGCTGTGCTGGTGAGGAAAGCAGTACAGCCGTTTTGTGCAGCGAGTGGCGCCAAGCTGGGAATCAGCAAGTGCCAGGGCATGGAAGTAGGCACGCAGCAGCCGTTTGTAGGGGTGGATCCAGCCACGCAGATACCGTTCCATGATACAGCACTGCACCCAATCAGGCACCTGGGTCTGCTGCTGTCAGCAGCAGGCGCAGAGCCGCATGCAGCAGCGCTGTACACGCAGCGCCTGCAAACCATCACATACCGGGTGCGGCAGTGGGCACGGCAGAACCTCAGCTATTTGGGGCGCTGCGCAGTTGCGCAGCAGATGATGGCATCTTGCATCACCTATCATGCGCAGTTCGTGCCAGTCCCAGCAGATATCATGGCCAGGATGCACCGCCGCCTCTTAGGGTTTGTGACAGAGCAGGGCTGCGCTCGAGAAGCCAACATCCGGCAGTGGAATGAAAGCCCTCCGGCAGCAGTGGCCAGCCTGCCTTTCAGCATGGGCGGAATGCGGCAGGTTGATGTCAGGGCGCACGCCACAGCAATGCAGGCACGCACAGCAGCAGCATTGCTGTCGCCGCGACGAGCCCCATGGAAGGCCTTCATGCGGGCCAACCTGCGCCATGCACTGCCAGGACTAGGGGAGGCAGCGTTGGTGCAGCGATCAAGGGCGCCGCTGCAGGCTGCCGCCAGGGGCGGCAGGCTGCCGCTGCGCCTATCAGCATACATAGAGGCGCTGCAAAGCGTGGGCATTCACAGGCACGTGGAGCACAGCGCCATGACCCGCCAGCAGATCCAGCTTGAGCTGCTAGTGGGGAACCACAGCGTGGGCAGCAGCTCAGATGGGCAGATGTTGGCAGCAGCCGGCACCCTCCCTGCTCAGCTGCGCCACGGCGCAGGCACCACACTGGGGCAGGTGCAGCAGCAGCTAACTGGACAGCCGCAGCAAGATGGCATAGTGCTGCCGCCGACATGGCTGCGCACTCTGCGGGAGGGCAGCACAGGTGCATGGCAGACCGATACGCAGCAGCAGTGGGCACAACAGTTGCAGCAAGATGGCACCACCAAGTGCTACAAGGTGCAGCAGAATGGCAGCTTGAAGGCCACGATAGCTGTCCCAATGGACACAGCAGCCCTCCAATGGGCGCCATGTTGTGTGGTAGATGTAAAAGCAGTGCCGCACCCTGCATTTCAGCGGCAACAACAGCAGCGGCAGCAGCGACAGCAGCAGCAGCGGCAGCAGCCAGCAGCACGGCAACAGCGGCAGCCAAGACAGCAACAACAGCAGGAACATCAGCAGCAGCAGCTGCAGCAGCCAGCAGCATGGCAACAGCAGCAGCCGCGACAGCAGCAACAGCAGGAACAGCAGCAGCAGCAGCAGCAGCAGCAGCACCAGGGACAGCAACAGCAACAGCAGCAGCAGCAGCAGCAGCACCAGGGACAGCAACAGCAACAGCAGCAGCAGCAGCAGCAATTGCGAAGCACGCCGTCATGGTACCTGGTGGGTGCTTGGGCAGACATTCGCGTAGACCCTAGTGTATGGGGGATGGGGTTTGCTGTCAGCTTGCTGCAGTTCACGCCAAAGGTGGCAACATGCAGGCTGCTGCAGGAGCAATGCAGTCGGCAGTGCAAAGAGGGATGGGTATCAGGTGTCGGCATGCGCCCGCGCCTGTGGCGCAACCGCCTAGGTGCTGAGGCGCCACAGGACGGCTTGCAGGAGATGGAGGCAGCTCAGAAACGGTCCTTCCAGCAAATGCAGCAAAGTAGCGAGGCGCCTGGCAATCGCAGCAGCAGCAGCAGTGACAGCCAGCGGTTTAGCGATGCAGCTATGATGGCAGCTTACCATGCGTCCTGGATGGATCCGTCCAGGGAGCGGGAGCTGCCAAGACAGCGCGCAGCAACAGCAGCAGCAGTAGTCACGGCTCAGCGGCAGCAACAGGAGCAGCAACAGCAGCGCATCAGCTGCCCAGCACACAATGATCTACTGGACCCGATCACTCAATCCATGGGTGCTGTCAATGCCAGGCAATGGATCTTTTTATGGAGCAAGTGCACAGTTATTTAGGTCAGCCCTTGTAACGTTCTTGCTTCAAAAAAAAAAAAAAAAAAAAAAAAAAAAAAAAAAAAATGCCAGGCAGCACCGCTGGGTGGTAAGTTATCAGCGGCTGAAAGACACCCAGCTGCCGAGGCGGCTGCGAGTGTTTGGCTGGCGGATTCTGCATGCAGGAGTGAAGGTAGGCGCACGGCGCATGCTGGCATCCAGCAGGCGCGCGCCGGCTCACTTTACCTGCCCAGCACAGCAGTGTCAGCAGCCGCAGCAACTGGAGACCCTCACCCACTTGTTAGTGGAGTGCCCTGTAGCTGCAGCAGCATGGCAGTGGTACGCGCAACAGGTGTGGCAGCGTGTGCAGCCCGGAGCAGTGGTCCCTGTTAATAACAGCCGTCTGCTGCTGCTGGATGACTTCAGTGTGTGGGCGCCGCCAGCAGGGCAGCAGCAGCTGTGGACGCAGCTGCGTCTGCTGCTGCTGGAATCCATTTGGGTGGTGCGCTGCAGCAGCATCAGGGCTGGCGTGACTGTGGCCAGTGCAGATGGCAGCGATGGCAGCGGCAGCCACAATGCAGGCAGCAATTCGCAATCTCAGAGCCACAACAACAGCGATGCGGAGGACAGCAGCAGCAGCAGCAGCAGCATGGACAGCCAACGGGGTACAGCTGGCGAGCCGGGCAGCTCATCATACGCTGCTAAGGCTGTGGCGTGCAGGTTTCTGGCAGAGCTGCGGCAGCAAATTCAGAGGGAGTGGGATAGGGTGGAAGTAGATGTTAGGATAGGTTGTGGGATACCGTTTGCATGGCTGCAGGGGAGGTCGCCTGAGATCAAACTTGTTGACTTTGAGCAGAAGTGGGGAGCACTGTATAGGATGGGCGCAAATGGTCGCATCAAGGTGCGGGCCAGCGCGGCTGGCATGTGAGGGATGGATTGGGCACGGGTCCGTTGGAGTAGTGGCTGTCGTTCCTCGTTGTGATGTGTTGCAAAATAGTATGGCAAAGGCTAAGTTGATAGCTGGGTTACGTTATGTATGCATGCGTGTGGGTAGCAGAGTACGATGATGTGTGCAGGAATGTGCAGATAAGTTTGTGTGTGTGGTTTTGTGTGTCTGTGTTTTTTTTTTTTTTTTTTTTTTTTTTTTGAAGCAATGTGTGTCTGTGTTGGTGTCATTTTCTACAGAATGCCGCATATCTCATAGGTGTATGTTCGGTCAATAGCAGGATGTGCTTTGCATGAAGTGGAGAGTCTATGAATAGTCAGGGGGTGGTTGTCTGTGTCGACAATCCGTCACCTATAACTAGGCGTCTTGTGTGTGTGTCGTAATGCTGCCTGTAAAGTGCAGCTTTTAGAGGTGTGCACCATGCATTGATAGCTGACAGTTCATAATGGACAGCTTTTGTTTTAAGGGCCAGTCACGGTCTGTCACACATCACAGGACGTCATTGCGTGACTGTGATTTTAGTGGAGTCTGGGCACTCGGTCAGGTCCTGGATGCCTTTCGGGGCTGCCCCGCACGGGGCTGTCTGCATGATCGTGTGACAGCGTCTCTTGGTACAAGAGACCTGTGGGGTGAGTGCGGAACAGGTTGCCTCACTCTCTCAATGGATCTTTTTATGGAGCAAGTGCACAGTTATTTAGGTCAGCCCTTGTAACGTTCTTGCTTCAAAAAAAAAAAAAAAAAAAAAAAAAATAGTATTACATCACATCTGCAGCCCCTGCAACATCCTCCCGGTGTCGGTATCGTGTCGGGTTGCACTTGTCAACAGCGACCGGCACAACTTCTTATTTTTGACCAATTGTCACCGGCATTTCAACATAATGGAAGGTTTGTAAAATCAATTTCAGCACATAGATAGCTTAACATCACATCTGCAGCCCCTGCAACAGCGGCTGGTGTCGATTTTGTGTTGGGTTGAACTTTCCACAGCGACCGGCGCAACTTCTGATGTTTCGACTGCTTGTGACTGGCATTCAAACATAATGGAAGGTTTCAAAAATTATTTTCAGCACATCGATAGCTTTTTTTTTTTTTTTTTTTTTTTTTTTTTTTTTTTTTTTTTGAAGCAAGAACGTTACAAGGGCTGACCTAAATAACTGTGCACTTGCTCCATAAAAAGATCCATTGAGAGAGTGAGGCAACCTGTTCCGCACTCACCCCACAGGTCTCTTGTACCAAGAGACGCTGTCACACGATCATGCAGACAGCCCCGTGCGGGGCAGCCCCGAAAGGCATCCAGGACCTGACCGAGTGCCCAGACTCCACTAAAATCATAGTCACGCAATGACGTCCTGTGATGTGTGACAGACCGTGACTGGCCCTTAAAACAAAAGCTGTCCATTATGAACTGTCAGCTATCAATGCATGGTGCACACCTCTAAAAGCTGCACTTTACAGGCAGCATTACGACACACACACAAGACGCCTAGTTATAGGTGACGGATTGTCGACACAGACAACCACCCCCTGACTATTCATAGACTCTCCACTTCATGCAAAGCACATCCTGCTATTGACCGAACATACACCTATGAGATATGCGGCATTCTGTAGAAAATGACACCAACACAGACACACAAAACCACACACACAAACTTATCTGCACATTCCTGCACACATCATCGTACTCTGCTACCCACACGCATGCATACATAACGTAACCCAGCTATCAACTTATTTTTTTTTTTTTTTTTTTTTTTTTTTTTTTGAAGCAAGAACAGCTATCAACTTAGCCTTTGCCATACTATTTTGCAACACATCACAACGAGGAACGACAGCCACTACTCCAACGGACCCGTGCCCAATCCATCCCTCACATGCCATCGATAGCTTAACATCACATCTGCAGCCCCTGCAACATCCTCCCGATGTCGGTTTCGTGTCGGGTTGAAAGTTCAACAGCAATCAATGTCGGTTACGGGCAAACTATGCAAACTATGATGGCAGCTTACCATGCGTCCTGGATGGATCCGTCCAGGGAGCGGGAGCTGCCAAGACAGCGCGCAGCAACAGCAGCAGCAGTAGTCACGGCTCAGCGGCAGCAACAGGAGCAGCAACAGCAGCGCATCAGCTGCCCAGCACACAATGATCTACTGGACCCGATCACTCAATCCATGGGTGCTGTCAATGCCAGGCAGCACCGCTGGGTGGTAAGTTATCAGCGGCTGAAAGACACCCAGCTGCCGAGGCGGCTGCGAGTGTTTGGCTGGCGGATTCTTTTTTTTTTTTTTTTTTTTTTTTTTTTTTTTGAAGCAAGAACGTTACAAGGGCTGACCTAAATAACTGTGCACTTGCTCCATAAAAAGATCCATTGAGAGAGTGAGGCAACCTGTTCCGCACTCACCCCACAGGTCTCTTGTACCAAGAGACGCTGTCACACGATCATGCAGACAGCCCCGTGCGGGGCAGCCCCGAAAGGCATCCAGGACCTGACCGAGTGCCCAGACTCCACTAAAATCACAGTCACGCAATGACGTCCTGTGATGTGTGACAGACCGTGACTGGCCCTTAAAACAAAAGCTGTCCATTATGAACTGTCAGCTATCAATGCATGGTGCACACCTCTAAAAGCTGCACTTTACAGGCAGCATTACGACACACACACAAGACGCCTAGTTATAGGTGACGGATTGTCGACACAGACAACCACCCCCTGACTATTCATAGACTCTCCACTTCATGCAAAGCACATCCTGCTATTGACCGAACATACACCTATGAGATATGCGGCATTCTGTAGAAAATGACACCAACACAGACACACAAAACCACACACACAAACTTATCTGCACATTCCTGCACACATCATCGTACTCTGCTACCCACACGCATGCATACATAACGTAACCCAGCTATCAACTTAGCCTTTGCCATACTATTTTGCAACACATCACAACGAGGAACGACAGCCACTACTCCAACGGACCCGTGCCCAATCCATCCCTCACATGCCAGCCGCGCTGGCCCGCACCTTGATGCGACCATTTGCGCCCATCCTATACAGTGCTCCCCACTTCTGCTCAAAGTCAACAAGTTTGATCTCAGGCGACCTCCCCTGCAGCCATGCAAACGGTATCCCACAACCTATCCTAACATCTACTTCCACCCTATCCCACTCCCTCTGAATTTGCTGCCGCAGCTCTGCCAGAAACCTGCACGCCACAGCCTTAGCAGCGTATGATGAGCTGCCCGGCTCGCCAGCTGTACCCCGTTGGCTGTCCATGCTGCTGCTGCTGCTGCTGCTGCTGTCCTCCGCATCGCTGTTGTTGTGGCTCTGAGATTGCGAATTGCTGCCTGCATTGTGGCTGCCGCTGCCATCGCTGCCATCTGCCCTGGCCACAGTCACGCCAGCCCTGATGCTGCTGCAGCGCACCACCCAAATGGATTCCAGCAGCAGCAGACGCAGCTGCGTCCACATCTGCTGCTGCCCTGCTGGCGGCGCCCACACACTGAAGCTGGCGGATTCTGCATGCAGGAGTGAAGGTAGGCGCACGGCGCATGCTGGCATCCAGCAGGCGCGCGCCGGCTCACTTTACCTGCCCAGCACAGCAGTGTCAGCAGCCGCAGCAACTGGAGACCCTCACCCACTTGTTAGTGGAGTGCCCTGTAGCTGCAGCAGCATGGCAGTGGTACGCGCAACAGGTGTGGCAGCGTGTGCAGCCCGGAGCAGTAATCCCTGTTAATAACAGCCGTCTGCTGCTGCTGGATGACCTTAGTGTGTGGGCGCCGCCAGCAGGGCAGCAGCAGATGTGGACGCAGCTGCGTCTGCTGCTGCTGGAATCCATTTGGGTGATGCGCTGCAGCAGCATCAGGGCTGGCGCGACTGTGGCCAGTGCAGATGCCAGCGATGGCAGCGGCAGCCACAATGCAGGCAGCAATTCGCAATCTCAGAGCCACAACAACAGCGATGCGGAGGACAGCAGCAGCAGCAGCAGCACGGACAGCCAACGGGGTACAGCTGGCGAACCGGGCAGCTCATCATACGCTGCTAAGGCTGTGGCGTGCAGGTTTCTGGCAAAGCTGCGGCAGCAAATTCAGAGGGAGTGGGATAGGGTGGAAGTAGATGTTAGGATAGGTTGTGGGATACCGTTTGCATGGCTGCAGGGCAGGTCGCCTGAGATCAAACTTGTTGACTTTGAGCAGAAGTGGGGAGCGCTGTATAGGATGGGCGCAAATGGTCGCATCAAGGTGCGGGCCAGCGCGGCTGGCATGTGAGGGATGGGTTGGGCACGGGTCCGTTGGAGTAGTGGCTGTCGTTCCTCGTTGTGATGTGTTGCAAAATAGTATGGCAAAGGCAAAGTTGATGGCTGGGTTACGTTATGTATGCATGCGTGTGGGTAGCAGAGTACGATGATGTGTGCAGGAATGTGCAGATAAGTTTGTGTGTGTGGTTTTGTGTGTCTGTGTTGGTGTCATTTTCTGCAGAATGCCGCATATCTCATAGGTGTATGTTCGGTCAGTAGCAGGATGTGCTTTGCATGAAGTGGAGAGTCTATGAATAGTCTGGGGGTGATTGTCTGTGTCGACAATCCGTCACTTATAAATAGGCGTCTTGTGTGTGTGTCGTAATGCTGCCTGTAAAGTGCAGCTTTTAGAGGTGTGCACCATGCATTGATAGCTGACAGTTACATTATGGACAGCTTTTGTTTCAAGGGCCAGTCACGGTCTGTCACACATCACAGGACGTCATTGCGTGACTGTGATTTTAGTGGGCATTCACAGACACGTGGAGCACAGTCATGACCCGCCAGCAGATCCAGCTTGAGCTGCTAGTGGGGAACCACAGCGTGGGCAGCAGCTCAGATGGGCAGATGTTGGCAGCAGCCGGCACCCTCCCTGCGCAGCTGCGCCACGGCGCAGGCACCACACTGGGGCAGGTGCAGCAGCAGCTAACTGGACAGCCGCAGCAAGATGGCATAGTGCTGCCGCCGACATGGCTGCGCACTCTGCGGGAGGGCAGCACAGGTGCATGGCAGACCGATACGCAGCAGCAGTGGGCACAACAGTTGCAGCAAGATGGCACCACCAAGTGCTACAAGGTGCAGCAGAATGGCAGCTTGAAGGCCACGATAGCTGTCCCAATGGACACAGCAGCCCTCCAATGGGCGCCATGTTGTGTGGTAGATGTAACAGCAGTGCCGCACCCTGCATTTCAGCGGCAACAACAGCAGCGGCAGCAGCGACAGCAGCAGCAGTGGCAGCAGCCAGCAACACGGCAACAGCGGCAGCCAAGACAGCAACAACAGCAGGAACATCAACAGCAGCAGCTGCAGCAGCCAGCAGCATGGCAACAGCAGCAGCCGCGACAGCAGCAACAGCAGGAACAGCAGCAGCAGCAGCAGCAGCAGCAGCAGCAGCACGAGGGACAGCAACAGCAACAGCAGCAGCAGCAGCAGCAGCACCAGGGACAGCAACAGCAACAGCAGCAGCAGCAGCAGCAATCGCGAAGCACGCCGTCATGGTACCTGGTGGGTGCTTGGGCAGACATTCGCGTAGATCCTAGTGTATGGGGGATGGGGTTTGCTGTCAGCTTGCTGCAGTTCACGCCAAAGGTGGCAACATGCAGGCTGCTGCAGGAGCAATGCAGTCGGCAGTGCAAAGAGGGATGGGTATCAGGTGTCGGCATGCGCCCGCGCCTGTGGCGCAACCGCCTGGGTGCTGAGGCGCCACAGGACGGCTTGCAGGAGATGGAGGCAGCTCAGAAACGGTCCTTCCAGCAAATGCAGCAAAGTAGCGAGGCGCCTGGCAATCGCAGCAGCAGCAGCAGTGACAGCCAGCGGTTTAGCGATGCAGCTATGATGGCAGCTTACCATGCGTCCTGGATGGATCCGTCCAGGGAGCGGGAGCTGCCAAGACAGCGCGCAGCAACAGCAGCAGCAGTAGTCACGGCTCAGCGGCAGCAACAGGAGCAGCAACAGCAGCGCATCAGCTGCCCAGCACACAATGATCTACTGGACCCGATCACTCAATCCATGGGTGCTGTCAATGCCAGGCAGCACCGCTGGGTGGCGAGTTATCAGCGGCTGAAAGACACCCAGCTGCCGAGGCGGCTGCGAGTGTTTGGCTGGCGGCTTCTGCATGCAGGAGTGAAGGTAGGCGCACGGCGCATGCTGGCATCCAGCAGGCGCGCGCCGGCTCACTTTACGTGTCCAGCACAGCAGTGTCAGCAGCCGCAGCAACTGGAGACCCTCACCCACTTGTTAGTGGAGTGCCCTGTAGCTGCAGCAGCATGGCAGTGGTACGCGCAACAGGTGTGGCAGCGTGTGCAGCCCGGAGTAGTGGTCCCTGTTAATAACAGCCGTCTGCTGCTGCTGGATGACCTCAGTGTGTGGGCGCCGCCAGCAGGGCAGCAGCAGATGTGGACGCAGCTGCGTCTGCTGCTGCTGGAATCCATTTGGGTGGTGCGCTGCAGCAGCATCAGGGCTGGCGCGACTGTGGCCAGTGCAGATGCCAGCGATGGCAGCGGCAGCCACAATGCAGGCAGCAATTCGCAATCTCAGAGCCACAACAACAGCGATGCGGAGGACAGCAGCAGCAGCAGCAGCATGGACAGCCAACGGGGTACAGCTGGCGAACCGGGCAGCTCATCATACGCTGCTAAGGCTGTGGCGTGCAGGTTTCTGGCAGAGCTGCGGCAGCAAATTCAGAGGGAGTGGGATAGGGTGGAAGTAGATGTTAGGATAGGTTGTGGGATACCGTTTGCATGGCTGCAGGGCAGGTCGCCTGAGATCAAACTTGTTGACTTTGAGCAGAAGTGGGGAGCGCTGTATAGGATGGGCGCAAATGGTCGCATCAAGGTGCGGGCCAGCGCGGCTGGCATGTGAGGGATGGGTTGGGCACGGGTCCGTTGGAGTAGTGGCTGTCGTTCCTCGTTGTGATGTGTTGCAAAATAGTATGGCAAAGGCAAAGTTGATGGCTGGGTTACGTTATGTATGCATGCGTGTGGGTAGCAGAGTACGATGGTGTGTGCAGGCATGTGTAGATAAGTTTGTGTGTGTGGTTTTGTGTGTCTGTGTTGGTGTCATTTTCTGCAGAACGCCACATATCTCATAGGTGTAGGTTCGGTCAATAGCAGGATGTGCTTTGCATGAAGTGGAGAGTCTATGAATAGTCAGATGGTGATTGTCTGTGTCGACAATCCGTCACCTGTAAATAGGCGTCTTGTGTGTGTGTCGTATTGTTGCCTGTGAAGTGCAGCTTTTAGAGGTGTGCAAGTCACCATGCATTGATAGCTGACAGTTACACTATGGACAGCTTTTGTTTCAAGGGCCAGTCACGGTCTGTCACTCATCACAGGACGTCATTGCGTGACTGTGATTTTAGTGGAGTCTGGGCACTCGGTCAGGTCCTGGATGCCTTTCGGGGCTGCCCCGCACGGGGCTGTCTGCATGATCGTGTGACAGCGTCTCTTGGTACAAGAGACCTGTGGGGTGAGTGCGGAACAGGTTGCCTCACTCTCTCAATGGATCATTTTATGGAGCAAGTGCACAGTTATTTAGGTCAGCCCTTGTAACGTTCTTGCTTCAAAAAAAAAAAAAAAAAAAAAAAAAAAAAAAAATTGCGTGACTGTGATTTTAGTGGAGTCTGGGCACTCGGTCAGGTCCTGGATGCCTTTCGGGGCTGCCCCGCACGGGGCTGTCTGTATGATCGTGTGACAGCGTCTCTTGGTGCAAGAGACCTGTGGGGTGAGTGCGGAACAGGTTGCCTCACTCTCTCAATGGATCTTTTTATGGAGCAAGTGCACAGTTATTTAGGTCAGCCCTTGTAACGTTCTTGCTTCAAAAAAAAAAAAAAAAAAAAAAAAAAAAAAAACTTGTTGACTTTGAGCAGAAGTGGGGAGCGCTGTATAGGATGGGCGCAAATGGTCGCATCAAGGTGCGGGCCAGCGCGGCTGGCATGTGAGGGATGGGTTGGGCACGGGTCCGTTGGAGTAGTGGCTGTCGTTCCTCGTTGTGATGTGTTGCAACATAGTATGGCAAAGGCAAAGTTGATGGCTGGGTTACGTTATGTATGCATGCGTGTGGGTAGCAGAGTACGATGGTGTGTGCAGGCATGTGTAGATAAGTTTGTGTGTGTGGTTTTGTGTGTCTGTGTTGGTGTCATTTTCTGCAGAACGCCACATATCTCATAGGTGTAGGTTCGGTCAATAGCAGGATGTGCTTTGCATGAAGTGGAGAGTCTATGAATAGTCAGATGGTGATTGTCTGTGTCGACAATCCGTCACCTGTAAATAGGCGTCTTGTGTGTGTGTCGTATTGTTGCCTGTGAAGTGCAGCTTTTAGAGGTGTGCAAGTCACCATGCATTGATAGCTGACAGTTACACTATGGACAGCTTTTGTTTCAAGGGCCAGTCACGGTCTGTCACTCATCACAGGACGTCATTGCGTGACTGTGATTTTAGTGGAGTCTGGGCACTCGGTCAGGTCCTGGATGCCTTTCGGGGCTGCCCCGCACGGGGCTGTCTGCATGATCGTGTGACAGCGTCTCTTGGTACAAGAGACCTGTGGGGTGAGTGCGGAACAGGTTGCCTCACTCTCTCAATGGATCAGTTTATGGAGCAAGTGCACAGTTATTTAGGTCAGCCCTTGTAACGTTCTTGCTTCAAAAAAAAAAAAAAAAAAAAAAAAAAAAAGAAGTAGATGTTAGGATAGGTTGTGGGATACCGTTTGCATGGCTGCAGGGGAGGTCGCCTGAGATCAAACCTGTTGACTTTGAGCAGAAGTGGGGAGCACTGTATAGGATGGGCGCAAATGGTCGCATCAAGGTGCGGGCCAGCGCGGCTGGCATGTGAGGGATGGATTGGGCACGGGTCCGTTGGAGTAGTGGCTGTCGTTCCTCGTTGTGATGTGTTGCAAAATAGTATGGCAAAGGCTAAGTTGATAGCTGGGTTACGTTATGTATGCATGCGTGTGGGTAGCAGAGTACGATGATGTGTGCAGGAATGTGCAGATAAGTTTGTGTGTGTGGTTTTGTGTGTCTGTGTTGGTGTCATTTTCTACAGAATGCCGCATATCTCATAGGTGTATGTTCGGTCAATAGCAGGATGTGCTTTGCATGAAGTGGAGAGTCTATGAATAGTCAGGGGGTGGTTGTCTGTGTCGACAATCCGTCACCTATAACTAGGCGTCTTGTGTGTGTGTCGTAATGCTGCCTGTAAAGTGCAGCTTTTAGAGGTGTGCACCATGCATTGATAGCTGACAGTTCATAATGGACAGCTTTTGTTTTAAGGGCCAGTCACGGTCTGTCACACATCACAGGACGTCATTGCGTGACTGTGATTTTAGTGGAGTCTGGGCACTCGGTCAGGTCCTGGATGCCTTTCGGGGCTGCCCCGCACGGGGCTGTCTGCATGATCGTGTGACAGCGTCTCTTGGTACAAGAGACCTGTGGGGTGAGTGCGGAACAGGTTGCCTCACTCTCTCAATGGATCTTTTTATGGAGCAAGTGCACAGTTATTTAGGTCAGCCCTTGTAACGTTCTTGCTTCAAAAAAAAAAAAAAAAAAAAAAAAAAAAAAAAAAAAGTTACGGGCAAACCGTGCGGGCTGGCGCAACTTCTGGATTTTTGGCTGCTGGTCACTGGCATTCAAACCTAATGTAAGCTCTACGACAAAGCAAACAAATAGTATTACATCACATCTGCAGCCCCTGCAACATCCTCCCGGTGTCGGTTTTGTGTCGGGTTGCACTTGTCAACAGCGACCGGCACAACTTCTTATTTTTTGACCACTTGTCACCGGCATCTAAACATAGTGGAAGGTTTGTAGAATCAATTTCAGCACATAGATAGCTTAATATCACAACTGCAGCCCCTGCAACATCGTCCGGTATCGGGTTTTTGACAGATAGATTTTCATTACATCTGCAGCCCCTGCAACAGCGGCTGGTGTCGATTTTGTGTTGGGTTGAACTTTCCACAGCGACCGGCGCAACTTCTGATGTTTCGACTGCTTGTGACTGGCATTTTTTTTTTTTTTTTTTTTTTTTTTTTTTTTTTGAAGCAAGAACGTTACAAGGGCTGACCTAAATAACTG
The DNA here is from genome assembly GCA_014080715.1 of Scenedesmus sp. NREL 46B-D3. NCBI lineage: Eukaryota > Viridiplantae > Chlorophyta > Chlorophyceae > Sphaeropleales > Scenedesmaceae > Scenedesmus > Scenedesmus sp. NREL 46B-D3. The sequence continues at coordinate 9,523 of JACERP010000957.1, read as the reverse complement.
TGCACTTGCTCCTTGTGACTGGCATTCAAACATAATGGAAGGTTTCAAAAAATATTTTCAGCACATCGATAGCTTAACATCACATCTGCAGCCCCTGCAACATCCTCCCGATGTCGGTTTCGTGTCGGGTTGAAAGCACAACAGCGACCGGCGCAACTTCTGATGTTTCTGATTGCTTTTCACAGACATTTAAACATCAAAGAAGGTTTTAAAAATCTTTTGTAAGCAAATAGATAGCTTTACATCACATCTGCAGCCCCTGCAACATCGTCCGGTGTCGGTTTCGTGTCGAGTTGAAAGTTCAACAGCGACCGGCTGTGCCTTGCATATAATCCCCATCGGTGCACATCGCACCATCAAAGCTGCTTAACCACAAATTAATCAACCATGCTAGCAACACGTCCAGTGTGTGTCTATCCAATACATACCCACCGTCACAAAGAGGCACACACACATACACAGATACACATAGTACATCTGCAGCCCCTGCAACATTGTCCGGTGTTGGTTTCATGTCGGATATTTTTTTAACAGCGGCTAGTGTCGGTTTTTTTTTTTTTTTTTTTTTTTTTTTTTTTTTTTTTTGAAGCAAGAACGCTACAAGGGCTGACCTAAATAACTGTGCACTTGCTCCATAAAATGATCCATTGAGAGAGTGAGGCAACCTGTTCCGCACTCACCCCACAGGTCTCTTGTACCAAGAGACGCTGTCACACGATCATGCAGACAGCCCCGTGCGGGGCAGCCCCGAAAGGCATCCAGGACCTGACCGAGTGCCCAGACTCCACTAAAATCACAGTCACGCAATGACGTCCTGTGATGAGTGACAGACCGTGACTGGCCCTTAAAACAAAAGCTGTCCATAGTGTAACTGTCAGCTATCAATGCATGGTGCACACCTCTAAAAGCTGCACTTTACAGGCAGCATTACGACACACACACAAGACGCCTAGTTATAGGTGACGGATTGTCGACACAGACAACCACCCCCTGACTATTCATAGACTCTCCACTTCATGCAAAGCACATCCTGCTATTGACCGAACATACACCTATGAGATATGCGGCATTCTGTAGAAAATGACACCAACACAGACACACAAAACCACACACACAAACTTATCTGCACATTCCTGCACACATCATCGTACTCTGCTACCCACACGCATGCATACATAACGTAACCCAGCTATCAACTTAGCCTTTGCCATACTATTTTGCAACACATCACAACGAGGAACGACAGCCACTACTCCAACGGACCCGTGCCCAATCCATCCCTCACATGCCGTGTCGGGTTGAAAGTTCAACAGCAACCAGTGTCGGTTACGGGCAAACCGTGCGGGCTGGCGCAACTTCTGAATTTTTGGCTGCTGGTCACTGGCATTCAAACCTAATGTAAGCTCTACGACAAAAGCAATCAAATAGTATTACATCAAAAAAAAAAAAAAAAAAAAAAAAAATAGTATTGCATCACATCTGCAGCCCCTGCAACATCCTCCCGGTGTCGGTATCGTGTCGGGTTGCACTTGTCAACAGCGACCGGCACAACTTCTTATTTTTTGACCAATTGTCACCGGCATTTCAACATAATGGAAGGTTTGTAAAATCAATTTCAGCACATAGATAGCTTAACATCACATCTGCAGCCCCTGCAACAGCGGCTGGTGTCGATTTTGTGTTGGGTTGAACTTTCCACAGCGACCGGCGCAACTTCTGATGTTTCGACTGCTTGTGACTGGCATTCAAACATAATGGAAGGTTTCAAAAATTATTTTCAGCACATCGATAGCTTAACATCACATCTGCAGCCCCTGCAACATCCTCCCGATGTCGGTTTCGTGTCGGGTTGAAAGTTCAACAGCAATCAATGTCGGTTACGGGCAAACCGTGCGGGCTGGCGCAACTTCTGGATTTTTGGCTGCTGGTCACTGGCATTCAAACCTAATGTAAGCTCTACGACAAAGCAAACAAATAGTATTACATCACATCTGCAGCCCCTGCAACATCCTCCCGGTGTCGGTTTTGTGTCGGGTTGCACTTGTCAACAGCGACCGGCACAACTTCTTATTTTTGAACCACTTGTCACCGGCATCTAAACATAGTGGAAGGTTTGTAAAATCAATTTCAGCACATAGATAGCTTAATATCACAACAAAAAAAAAAAAAAAAAAAATATCACAACTGCAGCCCCTGCAACATCGTCCGGTATCGGGTTTGTGACAGATAGATTTTCATTACATCTGCAGCCCCTGCAACAGCGGCTGGTGTCGATTTTGTGTTGGGTTGAACTTTCCACAGCGACCGGCGCAACTTCTGATGTTTCTTTTTTTTTTTTTTTTTTTTTTTTTTTTTTTTTTTTTTTTGAAGCAAGAACGTTACAAGGGCTGACCTAAATAACTGTGCACTTGCTCCATAAAAAGATCCATTGAGAGAGTGAGGCAACCTGTTCCGCTCACCCCACAGGTCTCTTGTACCAAGAGACGCTGTCACACGATCATGCAGACAGCCCCGTGCGGGGCAGCCCCGAAAGGCATCCAGGACCTGACCGAGTGCCCAGACTCCACTAAAATCACAGTCACGCACTTCTGATGTTTCGCCTAAACTTCTGATGTTTCGACTGCTTGTGACTGGCATTCAAACATAATGGAAGGTTTCAAAAAATATTTTCAGCACATCGATAGCTTAACATCACATCTGCAGCCCCTGCAACATCCTCCCGATGTGGGTTTTTTTTTATTTATTTATTATTATTTTTTTTTTGAAGCAAGAACGTTACAAGAACGTTACAAGGGCACCGATGTCGGTTTCGTGTCGGGTTGAAAGTTCAACAGCAATCAATGTCGGTTACGGGCAAACCGTGCGGGCTGGCGCAACTTCTGGATTTTTGGCTGCTGGTCACTGGCATTCAAACCTAATGTAAGCTCTACGACAAAGCAAACAAATAGTATTACATCACATCTGCAGCCCCTGCAACATCCTCCCGGTGTCGGTTTTGTGTCGGGTTGCACTTGTCAACAGCGACCGGCACAACTTCTTATTTTTTGACCACTTGTCACCGGCATCTAAACATAGTGGAAGGTTTGTAAAATCAATTTCAGCACATAGATAGCTTAATATCACAACAACAAAAAAAAAAAAAAAAAAAAAACAAAATATCACAACTGCAGCCCCTGCAACATCGTCCGGTATCGGGTTTTTGACAGATAGATTTTCATTACATCTGCAGCCCCTGCAACAGCGGCTGGTGTCGATTTTGTGTTGGGTTGAACTTTCCACAGCGACCGGCGCAACTTCTGATGTTTCGACTGCTTGTGACTGGCATTCAAACATAATGGAAGGTTTCAAAAATTATTTTCAGCACATCGATAGCTTAACATCACATCTGCAGCCCCTGCAACATCCTCCCGATGTGGTTTTTTTTTTTATTTTTTATTTTTTTTTTTTTTGAAGCAAGAACGTTACAAGAACGTTACAAGGGCACCGATGTCGGTTTCGTGTTGGGTTGAAAGTTCAACAGCAATCAATGTCGGTTACGGGCAAACCGTGCGGGCTGGCGCAACTTCTGGATTTTTGGCTGCTGGTCACTGGCATTCAAACCTAATGTAAGCTCTATGACAAAGCAAACAAATAGTATTACATCACATCTGCAGCCCCTGCAACATCCTCCCGGTGTCGGTTTTGTGTCGGGTTGCACTTGTCAACAGCGACCGGCACAACTTCTTATTTTTTGACCACTTGTCACCGGCATCTAAACATAGTGGAAGGTTTGTAAAATCAATTTCAGCACATAGATAGCTTAACATCACATCTGCAGCCCCTGCAACAGCGGCTGGTGTCGATTTTGTGTTGGGTTGAACTTTCCACAGCGACCGGCGCAACTTCTGATGTTTTTTTTTTTTTTTTTTTTTTTTTTTTTTTTTTTTTGAAGCAAGAACGTTACAAGGGCTGACCTAAATGATGTTTCGACTGCTTGTGACTGGCATTCAAACATAATGGAAGGTTTCAAAAAATATTTTCAGCACATCGATAGCTTAACATCACATCTGCAGCCCCTGCAACATCCTCCCGATGTCGGTTTCGTGTCGGGTTGAAAGCACAACAGCGACCGGCGCAACTTCTGATGTTTCTGATTGCTTTTCACAGACATTTAAACATCAAAGAAGGTTTTAAAAATCTTTTGTAAGCAAATAGATAGCTTTACATCACATCTGCAGCCCCTGCAACATCGTCCGGTGTCGGTTTCGTGTCGAGTTGAAAGTTCAACAGCGACCGGCTGTGCCTTGCATATAATCCCCATCGGTGCACATCGCACCATCAAAGCTGCTTAACAACAAATTAATCAACCATGCTAGCAACACGTCCAGTGTGTGTCTATCCAATACATACCCACCGTCACAAAGAGGCACACACACATACACAGATACACATAGTACATCTGCAGCCCCTGCAACATTGTCCGGTGTTGGTTTCATGTCGGATATTTTTTTAACAGCGGCTAGTGTCGGTTACGGGCAAACCGTGGGCTGCCGCAGCTTCTGGATTTTTGGCTGCTGGTCACTGGCATTCAAACCTAGTGTAAGCTTTACCAAATACCAAATACCAAAGTAGGGCCACAAACCCACCCACTAAGGAGCCAAGCCAAAGCAAACAGATAGCTTTACATCACATCTGCAGCCCCTGCAACAGCGGCCGGTGTCGAATTTGTGTCGGGCTGAATTTTCAACAGCGACCGGCGCAACTTCTGATTTTTCTAATTGCTTGTTTTTCTGATTGCTTGTGACTGGCACAAACATAAACATAATGGAAGGTTGTAAAAAATCATTGTAAGCAAACAGATAGCTTTATATCACATCTGCAGCCCCTGCAACATCGTCCGGTGTCGGTTTCGTGTCGGGTTGAAAGTTCAACAGCAACCAGTGTCGGCAGCACCGCTGGGTGGTAAGTTATCAGCGGCTGAAAGACACCCAGCTGCCGAGGCGGCTGCGAGTGTTTGGCTGGCGGATTCTGCATGCAGGAGTGAAGGTAGGCGCACGGCGCATGCTGGCATCCAGCAGGCGCGCGCCGGCTCACTTTACCTGCCCAGCACAGCAGTGTCAGCAGCCGCAGCAACTGGAGACCCTCACCCACTTGTTAGTGGAGTGCCCTGTAGCTGCAGCAGCATGGCAGTGGTACGCGCAACAGGTGTGGCAGCGTGTGCAGCCCGGAGCAGTGGTCCCTGTTAATAACAGCCGTCTGCTGCTGCTGGATGACTTCAGTGTGTGGGCGCCGCCAGCAGGGCAGCAGCAGATGTGGACGCAGCTGCGTCTGCTGCTGCTGGAATCCATTTGGGTGGTGCGCTGCAGCAGCATCAGGGCTGGCGTGACTGTGGCCAGTGCAGATGGCAGCGATGGCAGCGGCAGCCACAATGCAGGCAGCAATTCGCAATCTCAGAGCCACAACAACAGCGATGCGGAGGACAGCAGCAGCAGCAGCAGCAGCATGGACAGCCAACGGGGTACAGCTGGCGAGCCGGGCAGCTCATCATACGCTGCTAAGGCTGTGGCGTGCAGGTTTCTGGCAGAGCTGCGGCAGCAAATTCAGAGGGAGTGGGATAGGGTGGAAGTAGATGTTAGGATAGGTTGTGGGATACCGTTTGCATGGCTGCAGGGGAGGTCGCCTGAGATCAAACTTGTTGACTTTGAGCAGAAGTGGGGAGCACTGTATAGGATGGGCGCAAATGGTCGCATCAAGGTGCGGGCCAGCGCGGCTGGCATGTGAGGGATGGATTGGGCACGGGTCCGTTGGAGTAGTGGCTGTCGTTCCTCGTTGTGATGTGTTGCAAAATAGTATGGCAAAGGCTAAGTTGATAGCTGGGTTACGTTATGTATGCATGCGTGTGGGTAGCAGAGTACGATGATGTGTGCAGGAATGTGCAGATAAGTTTGTGTGTGTGGTTTTGTGTGTCTGTGTTGGTGTCATTTTCTACAGAATGCCGCATATCTCATAGGTGTATGTTCGGTCAATAGCAGGATGTGCTTTGCATGAAGTGGAGAGTCTATGAATAGTCAGGGGGTGGTTGTCTGTGTCGACAATCCGTCACCTGTAAATAGGCGTCTTGTGTGTGTGTCGTATTGTTGCCTGTGAAGTGCAGCTTTTAGAGGTGTGCAAGTCACCATGCATTGATAGCTGACAGTTACACTATGGACAGCTTTTGTTTCAAGGGCCAGTCACGGTCTGTCACTCATCACAGGACGTCATTGCGTGACTGTGATTTTAGTGGAGTCTGGGCACTCGGTCAGGTCCTGGATGCCTTTCGGGGCTGCCCCGCACGGGGCTGTCTGCATGATCGTGTGACAGCGTCTCTTGGTACAAGAGACCTGTGGGGTGAGTGCGGAACAGGTTGCCTCACTCTCTCAATGGATCTTTTTATGGAGCAAGTGCACAGTTATTTAGGTCAGCCCTTGTAACGTTCTTGCTTCAAAAAAAAAAAAAAAAAAAAAAAAAAAAGTGTCGGTTACGGGCAAACCGTGCGGGCTGGCGCAACTTCTGAATTTTTGGCTGCTGGTCACTGGCATTCAAACCTAATGTAAGCTCTACGACAAAAGCAATCAAATAGTATTACATCACATCTGCAGCCCCTGCAACATCCTCCCGGTGTCGGTATCGTGTCGGGTTGCACTTGTCAACAGCGACCGGCACAACTTCTTATTTTTTGACCAATTGTCACCGGCATTTCAACATAATGGAAGGTTTGTAAAATCAATTTCAGCACATAGATAGCTTAACATCACATCTGCAGCCCCTGCAACAGCGGCTGGTGTCGATTTTGTGTTGGGTTGAACTTTCCACAGCGACCGGCGCAACTTCTGATGTTTCGACTGCTTGTGACTGGCATTCAAACATAATGGAAGGTTTCAAAAATTATTTTCAGCACATCGATAGCTTACCATCACATCTGCAGCCCCTGCAACATCCTCCCGATGTCGGTTTCGTGTCGGGTTGAAAGTTCAACAGCAATCAATGTCGGTTACGGGCAAACCGTGCGGGCTGGCGCAACTTCTGGATTTTTGGCTGCTGGTCACTGGCATTCAAACCTAATGTAAGCTCTACGACAAAGCAAACAAATAGTATTACATCACATCTGCAGCCCCTGCAACATCCTCCCGGTGTCGGTTTTGTGTCGGGTTGCACTTGTCAACAGCGACCGGCACAACTTCTTATTTTTTGACCACTTGTCACCGGCATCTAAACATAGTGGAAGGTTTGTAAAATCAATTTCAGCACATATATAGCTTATTATCACAACTGCAGCCCCTGCAACATCGTCCGGTATCGGGTTTTTGACAGATAGATTTTCATTACATCTGCAGCCCCTGCAACAGCGGCTGGTGTCGATTTTGTGTTGGGTTGAACTTTCCACAGCGACCGGCGCAACTTCTGATGTTTCGACTGCTTGTGACTGGCATTTTTTTTTTTTTTTTTTTTTTTTTTTTTGAAGCAAGAACGTTACAAGGGCTGACCTAAATAACTGTGCACTTGCTCCATAAAAAGATCCATTGAGAGAGTGAGGCAACCTGTTCCGCACTCACCCCACAGGTCTCTTGTACCAAGAGACGCTGTCACACGATCATGCAGACAGCCCCGTGCGGGGCAGCCCCGAAAGGCATCCAGGACCTGACCGAGTGCCCAGACTCCACTAAAATCACAGTCACGCAATGACGTCCTGTGATGTGTGACAGACCGTGACTGGCCCTTAAAACAAAAGCTGTCCATTATGAACTGTCAGCTATCAATGCATGGTGCACACCTCTAAAAGCTGCACTTTACAGGCAGCATTACGACACACACACAAGACGCCTAGTTATAGGTGACGCACCGCTGGGTGGCGAGTTATCAGCGGCTGAAAGACACCCAGCTGCCGAGGCGGCTGCGAGTGTTTGGCTGGCGGCTTCTGCATGCAGGAGTGAAGGTAGGCGCACGGCGCATGCTGGCATCCAGCAGGCGCGCGCCGGCTCACTTTACGTGTCCAGCACAGCAGTGTCAGCAGCCGCAGCAACTGGAGACCCTCACCCACTTGTTAGTGGAGTGCCCTGTAGCTGCAGCAGCATGGCAGTGGTACGCGCAACAGGTGTGGCAGCGTGTGCAGCCCGGAGCAGTAATCCCTGTTAATAACAGCCGTCTGCTGCTGCTGGATGACCTCAGTGTGTGGGCGCCGCCAGCAGGGCAGCAGCAGATGTGGACGCAGCTGCGTCTGCTGCTGCTGGAATCCATTTGGGTGGTGCGCTGCAGCAGCATCAGGGCTGGCGCGACTGTGGCCAGTGCAGATGCCAGCGATGGCAGCGGCAGCCACAATGCAGGCAGCAATTCGCAATCTCAGAGCCACAACAACAGCGATGCGGAGGACAGCAGCAGCAGCAGCAGCATGGACAGCCAACGGGGTACAGCTGGCGAACCGGGCAGCTCATCATACGCTGCTAAGGCTGTGGCGTGCAGGTTTCTGGCAGAGCTGCGGCAGCAAATTCAGAGGGAGTGGGATAGGGTGGAAGTAGATGTTAGGATAGGTTGTGGGATACCGTTTGCATGGCTGCAGGGCAGGTCGCCTGAGATCAAACTTGTTGACTTTGAGCAGAAGTGGGGAGCGCTGTATAGGATGGGCGCAAATGGTCGCATCAAGGTGCGGGCCAGCGCGGCTGGCATGTGAGGGATGGGTTGGGCACGGGTCCGTTGGAGTAGTGGCTGTCGTTCCTCGTTGTGATGTGTTGCAACATAGTATGGCAAAGGCAAAGTTGATGGCTGGGTTACGTTATGTATGCATGCGTGTGGGTAGCAGAGTACGATGGTGTGTGCAGGCATGTGTAGATAAGTTTGTGTGTGTGGTTTTGTGTGTCTGTGTTGGTGTCATTTTCTGCAGAACGCCACATATCTCATAGGTGTAGGTTCGGTCAATAGCAGGATGTGCTTTGCATGAAGTGGAGAGTCTATGAATAGTCAGATGGTGATTGTCTGTGTCGACAATCCGTCACCTGTAAATAGGCGTCTTGTGTGTGTGTCGTATTGTTGCCTGTGAAGTGCAGCTTTTAGAGGTGTGCAAGTCACCATGCATTGATAGCTGACAGTTACACTATGGACAGCTTTTGTTTCAAGGGCCAGTCACGGTCTGTCACTCATCACAGGACGTCATTGCGTGACTGTGATTTTAGTGGAGTCTGGGCACTCGGTCAGGTCCTGGATGCCTTTCGGGGCTGCCCCGCACGGGGCTGTCTGCATGATCGTGTGACAGCGTCTCTTGGTACAAGAGACCTGTGGGGTGAGTGCGGAACAGGTTGCCTCACTCTCTCAATGGATCATTTTATGGAGCAAGTGCACAGTTATTTAGGTCAGCCCTTGTAACGTTCTTGCTTCAAAAAAAAAAAAAAAAAAAAAAAAAAAAAAATATAGGTGACGGATTGTCGACACAGACAACCACCCCCTGACTATTCATAGACTCTCCACTTCATGCAAAGCACATCCTGCTATTGACCGAACATACACCTATGAGATA
>JACERP010000956.1:0-31859 GCA_014080715.1 Scenedesmus sp. NREL 46B-D3 | reverse complement strand
TCTTTGCAGCCCAGGAGCAATTGCACCCCCCTTGTATACATGCTGCTGTAGCTGCTGCAGGTGCGGTTCACAGGTTGCCCAAACCCGGCACGCTAGCCCCGCATGACATTGTACATGCCGTGCCATGGGATGATGTTGCATGTTACATGTTGCAGCACGAGCGAATCCAGGAACGGAAGATAGGCTGTTCTGCCAGCCAGTTGCAGTCTGCAAGCGCACGCAAACACAACCATGCTCACCTGCAGTCGAGCACCTCAACCAGGGTGTGCACCACAGCCCTGCCCATGCTGCAGCCCATCTGGCAACCACAACTGCAGCACTACAAACCCTAGCCAGAATCACACCCGCTGCTCACCTGCAGTCAAACACTTTGACCATGTTGTCTGCCGTGACCTGGCCCATGCGCTTGTTGAATCCCGCAGTGGCCACCAGGTCCCCTTGCACCTCCATGGCTGACACGCCGCCCGTGTGAGCCAGCGTGGTGGACGACGACTGCAGAATAGTTACATGACAGTATTCAGCATGACAAGGTGGACTGCAGGCAAGCAAGAAGGGCAGCTTTTGTAATGCCGTGGTCACCCATGTCCCCTGCCCCCGCATGCCTGCCCCATCACCTGTGTGAGCCAGCATGATGGATGGCGGCAGCAACCAACATAACAAACAACAACAACAACAACAAATAACAGAATAGCTTGCAAGCAAAAAGAACGGCAGTAACTATATATCACGATCCCAGGTACCCCTGCCTGAGCAATGCTGACACAGCAGCTGTGTGAGCCAGCATGGTGCGCAACAGCTGCAAGCGATGACGGCAGGTGTACGACAACAAATAACAACCCGACAGCAGTGCATTTCAGCTTGCAATTGTAAAGCTTTCTGAAAGCAGACGTATGTGCAAAAGCAACAGCCAAGCATACACTATGATGCACACACAGCTTGCCTGTGGCTGGCCAGGGAACAGCCAGTTCCACAAACCCAATGCTTAAGCCCACGTTTGCCTGCAATTCAGCCACGCTGGTCAGCCTGCGTCTGCAGCATCCGCATGCCGCCAGCCCACCTGCCACTTGGTGCGGGAGTCTATCAGCAGCACCCGCCCCGCAGCTGTCGCTGCCGCCACGGCCCCTCTGTGGCCGACAGCCCCCGCAGCAGCGACAAGCCGTCGCCAGCTACAGCCACAGGCTGCAAACCAGCAGCAGCAGTTGTCAGACACAACGCTTAGCAATTGTGTGGCACACACCTGACCTGACGGGATGGCTGTGCAATGAAGATTGTCCAGGCAGTAATGTTGCAGTTCGGTTCTGCCAGCAAGTGGACTGCAGTTGCATTGGTTGCTGTTTGGTACATAACTTGTGGTGTGCCGCTGTTTTGCCAGCTGCGGCAGGTGGTGGTGCAAACGGCAGCAAGCTGACTATTGCTTGGAAGTCACGAGTCCTGCTAGACTGCAAGCAGCCGTTGCTCACCTGCTTGGCGACCTTATTTGTGATGAGGTCGTGTGTGTACACGTGGCCGCTGCTGCCGGCAATCAACAGCCTGCTGCTGCCGGTGCTTGGCTCCACCACTGCTGACACCCAGGACTCCCCATCCTGTGGCAGCAGCAGCAACACGACCATGGGAGCAGCAGCAGCAGCAGCAGCGATAGCAGCAGCAGCAGCAGCAGCAGCAGCAGCAGCGATAGTGACAGTCACGAACACACGCCAACTTCAAGTGCAGATGCGAGTACTGTTGAGCACTCGACGGCGCACCAGGACATATGGCGGTGTCTGCCAGCTGCAGCACACTTGCCACCAATGCTGCCAAGGCCAGCATGGCACGGCAGGCGTGTTGCCGGTAGTGCAGCAACAGCCACACCCATCCAGGGCTGGACCAGGGTCGTCCCATATGGATGAGGCAAACATGGCAGCCGGCAGTGATGATCCCCTGCAATGTCGCCAGCACATTCTTGCAGACGAGCAGCTGCTGTTGAGCAGCGTGTGTGCACTGTGATCGGCCCCTTCCAGCCCACCTTCAAATCCACCTCCTTGCCGCGAGGTGCTTCCGCGCCAGCATGTGCTGTCAGCTAGTCATTGACTATATGCAGTGGCCACAAGCCGCTTTCCACGCCAGCCTGGCTGCTCATACCCATAGGTCACCAGCCGCCTCACCTCGACAAGGTTTGCTGCTGCGCGTGTGTACCGCCGTTTGCGCTGAGCGCCACCCTGCTGCTGCTCACGCTGACCGCACAGTCGCTCAGCAGCGCAATGTCCAGCACTGCGGAGGAGTGCGCCTGCCAGCTGGCAAACCTGGCCAGAATAGCAGCAAACAGAAAATAACACTTGAGTAAGTAACATGTGACGCGAACATGCGCTTCACCACAGGCTGGGCAAAATCTAAAGGCACGAGGGTGACTGCTTGGCCATCACAGCGTGTCGGTGGGTGACATGTTGATGCTGCTGCCACTGCTGGCGAGGCGCGTTGCTGGCAATAGTGTCCATTATTGATGTGCTGAGCACTGTGAACTATACACGCCGCTTTGCTGGCGTGTCAGTGCTGCAGGTGCAGCACGCAGCAACCGCTGGGTTGTGCTGCTGCTTCTCACAGCAACTGCGCTGCTGGAAACCCAGAACCGCTGCTGCGGTGACAGTGTGCAGTGCGCCTCTATCAGCTGGTCCGCCGGCTCTGAGTGTTGTGGCAGTCCAGCTTGCTGTTGCTGCTGCTGGCTGTGCTGCCTTGCTGCACTTTCAAAGCTCCAGTACCCCATCACCTGCTGAGCATTGGGCACTGCACTGTGTACAGCATGCCAGACTCCTGTGCCTGCAGGACAAGAGCAGCGGTGCATACCAAAACAAACCTGCAGACACTGCCGTGGCTGCGGGCCGTTCGTTCAATCGGTGGCAAGACTGTATGAACTGCATCTGCAGGCGATGAGCTTCACGCCATGATGCTGCAGCATGCTGTAGCTATGCTGCCTGTGCAGCTGCAGACTGCCTATGTGGGTACCAAAGTTCAATGTTATGATGCAGCAGCAGATACTGCTATTAAAGCTGCTGCTGCCTTTGCTGCTGCTGCTGCTGCTGCTGCTGGCTGCTGCTGCTGCTGCTGCTTTTTGTGCTGATGCTGCACGCACCAGCCCACAGAGCCTCATATTGATGATCAAACTGCACAGACGTCACCTGTAGAACCAAACATACCCGTTTAGAACACTACTGCAAGCTGGGTTTATAATTCGCCAGGATGTGCTGGTCTTACCGGCTCAGGGAAGCGTGGGTCCAAGGGCACAGCAAGCAGTTCACCGAGCCACTCGCCCTCGCCCTGCCAGCCATGCGTGACGCCATACCCGTTGTCATACATTCCGGGTATCATTACCCTTTATCACAACCTGCATTGACAGGCAGCACATACTCCGGCACACGCGTACATCAGGTCCGTGGTGCCATGTGGGCGTTTGTGGCTGTCGGTAACTGAATACAGCATTAAGCAAACTTTCCATATATATATTCTTAACAAGTGAACATCAGATCATTCTATTTTCATCCCAACTGTACCCGACTGACAGGGACACAAGTAGCACTTTCCGAATGGATGCAATCCACGCTTATTACCAGCGACATGAGACGTCTTGCGCACAAAACGCACGTTTGCAGTACGTTGCAAGCTGATCAACCAGGGGCTTACTTCAGTCACTGGGCCGGAGCACTCCTTGTTTGTCGTGGAGTGAACATGCACGCCCTTCACACACGAACCTGTACTAGCAGCATGCGAACAGGACATACTCCGGCACATCCAGGAGCTGTCAGCAGCGTCAGATCCATTAACAGGCCCACCACAAGGCCCCAGTGCTCTCCTCAGACCACTACAGCAGTATCAACCATAGACATGCAGGTCAGCGAACGCCGTACAGCAGACGGTTCTGCAATGTATACAAGGTGGATGGGCTGACAGCTGGTGGAGCAACTGCTGTCCCGATTGTGTGGTCCATGGGGCAACTCAACACCTACTGGTGCACCACCGTGCGCCAGCAGCAGCAGCAGCAGCGGCAGGAGTGACACTACCGACTGGCACTGCCTAAGCACTCCTGCAACTTGATCATGGGTGCCTTGGAGCTCAGCGCAACTGCTTGCTGCTTGCAGGAGCGCATGCAGTTTCTCAAGGAGGACCTGAGCCACCTGTTTGACGATCAGGGCGTGGATGCCAGCCAGTGAGTGACGACGCCGCCACCACAGACGTGTCTGGATGCCATGTTCACAACTGCTCGGGTGGGCGTTGCAAGACTGTGGAGTCATATGTGCCAGTTCAGCAGTGTGGTGTTTGTCCAACCTGCGCCTTGACAACTTGACAAGTACCCTTGCTGCAGCTGCACCGAAAACCACCCTGCCATTTTCGTACAAATTTGTGTGTGGTGCTCGCTGTCATGACGCTGTGTCAGGTATGATGACGTGGTCAACTTCCTGGACCCCATCACCAAGTACAGCAACGTGCAGGGCTACATGTTCAACATCCGCATGCTCAAGCGCGTGTTTGACCCGCTGTTTCAGCTGCACGACATACAGCAAACAGGGCAGTACGAGGTGACATCACGCTGGACCATGACCATGAAGGTGCGCGCCGCCTGGGCGGAAGCAGCAGGAAGCAGCAGCAAGGCGGGAAGGATTGCTGTGGCAAGGTCAGGGTGCAGGAGCTATCAAGTTCTGCACGACATCCAGCAGGCATGACATGACACATGGCCGTTTGACAACCAGATGCTATACACCCACGAATAAAAGAAAACTGAGCAGCAGAGGGTGTTACTTGAATAGGGTTTGAACCTGTGGCCGGTCACTCAAACTCCTCCCTCACAACAGCATCCAGAGCATCTTGCGGGAAGCTTTGTGTGCCAGTTCACCTCTACCTGCATGCTGCCATTGTGGTGCCGTTGTGGATGCAGCAGCTGCTGAGCAGAACATGCCTTGCTGTTTCTGCTGCATGCTGCAGTTCACGCCTGCCCGGGCTCTGGGTGTCAGCAAGTGGTGGAGCCCCGTCATCACTTTCACAGGTAGCGCAGCAAGCTCTCAGACATACATACACGTGTTGGTGTCTTGACTGGCCGCTGCTGTGGTCCACCACAGATGTACTGGCTGGCTGGCTGGTTAGTCTCAAGTAGCTGTGCAGTGGCAGCAACAGCAGCAGTGGTCAGTGCCGGGTAGTCTTCCTTTGTACCAGCATGCAGGGAGCTGCGAGCGAGGTTTTGGTTGCTGCAAACTGACAGCGCAGTCTCGCAGCCTTCAAGTGCCCGCCACTGGTAGCCTTGGCTGCCCTTTGCATGCTTCAGTGGACACATTGCCTTGTACACTCTGTCACTGTGTTATGCTGTGCGACTTAACAGCCGCGCTACTCTGCTGCGCAGGCAAACCAGTATTGCATGGCTACAAACCTGCTGACAGCAGCAGCAACTGCTACATAGGCACCTGCGTTGCTGTACTCTGCTCCATTTGCAACACTGCGGCGGTGCGTCGCTGCTGCAGGCACGTCTTTGTACGGCTTCAACCCTGCCAACGGCCGCATCAACCGCCACATAGACACCTGGGATAGTGTGGCCAACCAGCAGTTCTTCTCCTGGGAGGCATTTGGGGACTTTTGGAAACAGATGCTGCAGACCTTCACAACGCCAGCGCTGGAGTCGCCCAAGTACACGCTGCTCAAGTGAGTGATGACGGTGGTTCATGTGATGCGCCA
Source organism: Scenedesmus sp. NREL 46B-D3 (assembly GCA_014080715.1). NCBI lineage: Eukaryota > Viridiplantae > Chlorophyta > Chlorophyceae > Sphaeropleales > Scenedesmaceae > Scenedesmus > Scenedesmus sp. NREL 46B-D3. The sequence continues at coordinate 26,171 of JACERP010000956.1, read as the reverse complement.
GCAAGGGTTGCTCTAGCGGTGCTGCAGTTACATTGCATTTGCATATTTGGACCATGCCGGCACTGAAATGAGTGACCCAACTCCGTGCCTGTTCGACATTGTGCAATGCAGTGTTTGCTATGCACATGCAGGTTAAACCAAGTGATGGTGGCGTGTTTGATGGCGCAGGCATGACAAAAATGTGCAAGCGCCATCCTCATGTATGCCCATGACACGGTCTGCTGTTACCTGGCCTGTGACCCGTACTCGCTTGTGTTCCGCTGATGTGGCTGCCTGTGCTGCAGGCGCACAGCCAAGTTTGAAGTGCGGCAGTATGACCCGTTCCTAGTGGCCAGAACAGAACTGGATAACCTGCCACAGTCCAGCAGCAGCAGCAGCAATGGGGATGCCAGCCTCATCGGTACAGGCAGCAGCAGCAGCAGCAGCAGCAGTTCAGATGGCACGGGAGGGAGCAGCAGCAGCAGCAGCAGCAGAGGCGGCATAAACCCTGCAAGTGCGGGCATCAAGGCGTTCAATGCACTGGCTGGCTACATCTTTGGCGGCAATGCAGAGGGCAGGAAGATGTCAATGACGACGCCCGTCTTCTCAAGCACAGACGGCAGCATGGAGTTTGTTGTGGCGGCTGATGCGGAACAGGTTGGGGCAGAGCGCACCAAGCAGCGCTGGCATATGCTTCTGATTACAACAGGGAATGCGTGCCCTGCATTCACCGCCATGGTATAGCAGTCGATCTGCTGGAAGAGGCTGCTGCTTGGCGGGCGCCGAGGCAGCAATGCAGGGGTGCAGTGGGGCCGTCTGCCAGAGAAAAGAAAGCGAGAGAGCCGAAATTTGCCGACAACAGTGCATGTCTTGCGGCTGTTTCCCACTGTCTGTGTGCTGCTTCTACAGCTGAAGGGGTGGCTCCGCTGCAGCCGTGTGAGGGCTGGATGCTGCATTGCGTCAGGGTGCTTGACTGCAACTCACTGTATCAACGCCGCCTGCCCTACCTGCAGGTGTCTCCTGCCTCACTGCCAGCCCCGTCAGACTCAGCAGTGCAGCTGCAGCGCCGCTCAGGTGGCATTTACGCAGCAGCTTTGTTTAGCGGCGTGGCTACGCCGCGACGCTGCTTGGAAGTGTCCAGTGAGCTGCTGTCAGCGCTGCAGGGTGCACGGCTGAAACCAGTGAACAGCAGCAGCTGGATGTTGGCGCGCTACAACGACCCCTCTGTCAAGCCGAGGTTTAGGCGGAACGAGATCCTGGTTGAGCTGCAGGACTTTGACCTTTGGGGGTAAATGTGGCTTGCCTGTGACAACAAAATTAGGATGCAACTCTCCTTGGTGTTGAGGTGCTGGCGCCGCTGCATCCAAGCGGTCCCTTGCAGCAGGGTGTGGCAACAGCAGCTGATTGGCATCACGCAGAGGCATTGGGGCATGGTGCAGCTGTTCAGCAGCATGTGGATGGGCCACCAGAAGACGACGCTGCGTCACATTGATGAGCAAGAGGTTTGTCTCAAACTGAACACGGTGTTGGTTAAACTGGGTAATGTTCAGCAGTTGAGCAGTGCAGGTGCAGCAGCTGCTGGAATGGCAATTTGAATCAAAATGTTTCATCAGCTTGAATGTGCTGCTGTGCCTGCCTGCAGCAGAGCAGCAGGACAGCACGCTGCTATTTTAGCTATTTCCGGCAGCGGATGGGCATTGTACCCCTCTATGTGCAGCATCTGTCTGCAGGTGCAGACTTCAGCTGCGAGGAAGTCATGCAGCTGATCCAGGCAGGTATCCTGCGCAACAGTCACAGCAACTACAATAGTGTGGTATTCTTGTGTCGGCTGCCAGGGGCTGCACAGCTCAGCAGCGAGCTGACTGTGGATGTTCCCGTTGTGTAACGTCCAAACTGTGTGTGGAGCTGTTACGACAAACAGGAGGCAGCTGTGCAAGCTGCCTGCTGCAGCGCAGCTCAGCAAGCATAGCAGCCTTGAACCATGGCATGGTTCAGCTCAAATCGGATGTTGTGTTGCAGACGTCATCATGTTTGTTCTGCTGGTGAGCTGGTTGCACAGGAATTGATCTGTTCAGCAGGATTTGCAGCTGTGCATGATCCGTACATGTTGGTAATATGTACTGCAGCACGTTAAGCGTTCAGCTGAACGCTTTGCTTCCTCCTTCCGTCCCGGTGGGGCGCGAGGCCGAAGGCGTGGATGCTATGGCTTAAATGGGTACTATGATGATGATGATGATGATTACTTGGAATTCTGGGATCAAAGCCCTTCACAAGAATGCCGGCACTGGGCTCATCATCATCATCATATTACCCAATCAAGCCATAGCATCAGCGCCATCGGCCCCGGCACTGGGCTGTTGTCAAAAAGAGCAGCACTTTACACGGCAGCAAAAAAGGCAAGCAAGCCGTGCTGTGTGCTACATGTGGTGCACAACAGCATTGCTGAGCGGCGCTGCTGGCCTAGAGTTACAAGGTGTTGGATTTCACGCCACGAAACTTACACCCTGACTGACTGAGCATTTCTCTTGCCAGTAATGGTTTACATCCCTGCCGTACCAGCAGCAGCAGCAGCAGCGGCAGCAGCGGCACTTCAGCTTAAGCGTGGCAGGCCGCCAGGCAGCAAGAAACCCAAGCCAGCGGTGCAGCAGCCACTGACTGAGCAGCAGCTTGACCTCTGCATCACCCTTGTTTGACTGTGCCATACCATACAGCAATAAAGGGCAGAGATGTGTTCAGCTGTTATCTGACTCATCATCATCATCATCATATTACCCATTCAAGCCATAGCATCAGCGCCATCGGCCCCGCGCCCCACCGGTTATCTGACTCCGGTACTGTGCAGCGCATACTTTTAGTCTGCCAAGCAGTACTGCTACTAGTACGCCATCATGCCAGCAGCTCGACAGCAAGTTGCCCAGCGGCACGTCAGGCTGCCAGCTGCATGCAGCAGCACACGTAGGCACAACACTGGCACACAAGCCATGTTTGACGATGGACAGCCTGCGCAGACAGCCCATGCTGGCCTATACAGTTCTGGTAACCACTGCCAGTCGACTAAGAAACTCGGCAGCAGGGGTTATCAGGACATGAGTCTTGACCATATGCTGATGTTGGACGTCTGTACGGATGTCTGTGCAGAGTCCGTCATAGGCATGTGGTCAAGAATCATGTCCTGACAACCCCTGCTGCCGACTTGCTGCTGCACCGGCCCGTTGGCAGCAGCAGCAGCAGCAGCAGCAGCAGCTGTTGGGCTGTCCGGTTGCGCCAGCCGACGCGCACTGACACCCCTTTCACTGCAGCCGCGCTTCGACCTGCTGGGTCAGGTGGGAGTGTCGCACCAGCGGCGCCCGCATGCATGTGCGCGGCAGCGGCTGGCACTGCAATCTCGCAAGCTCTGGTCCCCAGCTCTGATGTGGGCCCGGCTCCCAGCGGCCTCGGCACTCGTACAATGCCAATGCCAGTGCGCCGGCCGCCAAAGTGGTCGGCTCAGCCGTGAGGGCCTGCATGGCCAGCTGCCGGGACCCGAGCGCAACCAGCTTGGGGCGCGCCTGCGTCACCACCAGCTCCGCAACAAAGTCGCCGTCCGTCACACAAGGCGGCCAGGTGCGCTGCGCGGCACGGTGCAGCGGCTGCTGCTGCGTCAAGCAAGAGCTGTCGCGCAGGATGGTGCCTGCCCTAGACACCCCATGTCAGCACCCGGCTTTCCACAGCACGCTTGCTGCCCTGTCCAAGGCAACACCCAGGTCGCACGCTGTGCTGTGTGCGTGGTCCAGCTTGCCCTCCACCTGCGCCGCCAGCATGCATGTGCTCCAGCTGCCTAGCTGCTGCCGCCAACGCTGCAGCCTCTTGCTGCTCCTGTTGCATCTGCTGCTGGACCTTCCGCTCGTGCTACCGCTCTGCCTTGGAGCCGAGCTGATCCTCACAAGCAGCATGCGCATGGCCTGTGTACGCCCGCTTGCAATCAGGCGTGAGCGCGAGCCAGCTGTTCAGCGGCACACAGACGTGCCGAACTGCTGCAGCCTGCCTGGCAGCAGCAGCCTGCTGGGCTGCTGTTCCTGATGTCGACATGTAACTACAGTGAAAGCAGCAGCATCAGCCACTGCGGCAGTGGCTGATGCTGCTGCTTTCACCAGTTGCATGTCGACACCAGGAACAGCACCAGCAGCACCATCATCCCCTACTCCCTGACCAGCTGCAAGGCCTGCTGCTGCTGCTGCTGCTTCTACCTGCTCAGTGCTACCAAATGTAGCAGCAAAGAGTGTTAGACGCAAGTGGAAGCGTAAATGGATATTAGGTTTGATAACCAAATGATAAGCCTGAGGCCCAGCTTAAGCTGTTGTAGACCGCCTACGTTGCGAGGCCAGCGTAGTTCTAACATGGCAGTACAATGTGTCACATTGACTAGCCCGCGTCCTCAAACACACGTGTGAGTCACGATAGTAATATCTAATCATCCAATACATGGATAGTAACAGCTCCTGTTACACTCAGCAGCCTGTGATGTCAAAGTATTTGGCTTCGCTGCTGCTGTCCCTGCCCATCAGCAGGCCAGTTTCAATACAAATACAATACAATACATCTTCAGGATTGAAACCTGACCTCAGGCACTAGCCCAGCGAGCCGCTACTCCGCTCATGAGGTGATCGTAGTTGTACCCAGTCTTTCCTTCGTTGTTTGGGCGATTGAAACCACCCGCGCAAGTCCGTCAATTCCAGTTGCTTTTTATGCCCAGCCACGGGCGGTTGGACCAGGATTTGAACCTGGGTCTCCAGCATGCGATGCCGGTGTTCTACCACTAAACTACCCAACCTACAGGCACCCTGCCAGACCCTGCTGCTGATGCTGCTGCTGTTGCTGCCTGCTGAGCAATGGCAGCACCCCGAGCAGTAACCGCACCAAGCATTGCCGTCCCGTTGCCCCCTGGCAGGTCATTGCCAACAGGCACGCCACCACGCAGTGCTCCCCGGCCCGTGCTGCTGCTGTTGCTGCCTGCCGTTGGTGCCACCTGCGGCTTGGCAGCGCCGGATGCTGCCACAGCGCTGCGCATGCGCGCCGAGTGCACCCTGGTGGCGCTGGGTGCGGCCGGCTGGGCGGCTGAGGAGCCAGCGCCTGCGCCAGCCACTGCAGCAACGCGTGCACCTTGCTGACCGAGACTTGGCATAATGATGCGCATCTGCTGCCCATGGCCCTGCCGCTGCCGTAGCTGATGCTTCAGTTGACACTTGGTTCAGGAGGAAAACCGTCAACTGGAAGAGCGGAAGCGTCAACTGGAGCATCAGCTACGGCAGCGGCAGCCGCTGACAAGCCATGTTGCTCGGCTTGTCAGTTGCTGCCGCTGCTGCTCCTCATTTGAGGACAGTCGTCTGATGCGGCAGCTGCTGGCCTCGTGCTGCTGCAGCGCTGCCAGCAGCAGCAATGCCTGCCGGAAGCGGCGCTGAGTGCAGCAGCTGCTTGGACACGCCGCTGGCTGATGCGCGCCAGCTTCCTGCTTCCTGCTGTTGCTGCTGCTGCCTTTTCTGCTGTTGTTAACATGAGGTTCTGGACGGTACCTGACTATATCATTGCAAGTGTTGTGGCAGGTGTGCTGGTGTTGGTTGATATGAGGGCATCACTGCTGGTGTCAGCTGCACCGTGCATAAGCTCTGTTTGGGTGTCCTGCTTACGCAACTTCTTTGTATGCAATCGTGAAGGTGCCCGGATCGCTGAATGCCTGCAGTACAACTGCTGTGGCATTTGCAAGCTTTGTAGGACGCCTCTTGGCCGAGATGACACGGTTGGTGAGCATAAACCTCAAAAGTTTGAGTTGTATGCTCATTAACCGTCTCAACTCGGCCAAGAGGCTTCCTGAGAAGCTCGCAAAGGCCACAGCAATTGTACTGCAGGCATTCAGCAATCTGATCAGATGCTCCGTCGCTAGCCGACCACACATCTCCAGCAGCAGCACAGCAATTCCCACCTCTGCTGCATTGCTTCCTTGCTCAGCAGACTGCAGGTTCTGCTGCACCAACTGCAGTAGTGAAGGTGTCCTGCTCGTGAGCTCATGAGCTGGACACCTTCACTACTGCAGTTGGTGCAGCAGAACCTGCAGTCTGCGAGCAAGGAAGCAATGCAGCAGAGTAGTTGCCATCACTGTCAAAGTAGCCTGTGTTTGGCTTCATCCCAGCCGTGTATGGGCATGCGCGTGGCGCGCATGTGGCCTGTGATGTGTTGGGGCTCTGCACAGTTGACTTATACAGGAGTGAGTTCAGTGCTGCCGCGCCGCAGTGCGCGGCTATCTGTGGTTCTGCGTACAACCATACTGCCGTGTCCTCTCACAACCCTATCGTGGCTGGCCGTACCCATCCTCGCCAGCATTAGTGCTCATTGTCGTGCACCCATTTGCGATCCCCTGTGGCGTGGGGGTTGTCAGCACGTCTAGGAGGGCGTGCGTGGTGGTGCTTGGGGCCTCCACAATGTGGGGCTGTCTGACTATATGCCCTGCCTTGTCCGTTGTTGTTAACACGAGGTTCTGGCCGGTACCTGACTGTGTCATTGCCAGTCATCATCATCATCATCATGTTACCCATTCAAGCCATAGCATCAGCGCCATCGGCCCCGCGCCCCACGGGGCAGAGAGAAAAGGGAGCACTGCTCCAGAATGTTTGCATGCATTGCGCACATCCCAAGACTTGACAAGAAAAGCAGCAATACACGGTGACACCATTCGACATCTTCCAGAACTGCCCCAAATATCATCAGATACAAAACGCAACACCGTGATTGACGAATCAGCCATGGACAAAACGCTGCGCAACTTTTCAGCGCAACCAGGCATAGATCTGATCTCGGCAAACATACTATCCCTCTGAGCAGAAGTAGCAGGGCAATCAAACATCAAGTGTGACAAAGACTCAACTTCTGCATCACAACAAGGACATCTTAAAGTGGAGTCAGCTCTGCGACCCCCAAACTGACTAGTACGCTCATGTACACACAGACAACCCATACGAACACGCAAAAGCAAATCAATACCAGGTGGTATTGCCACTGAACGCAAGTACGGCCTCGGCCTCCTGAAACCCATAGCATCAACATGATTGGGATGCACATGAGCCACATACCGACTCAGAGTGGAGTGTTCCAACGTTTCACATGCAATCCTTTCAGCATGTAGTGTCCTGACCTGCTTGTTGACATGCCTCTTGCACGCACTGGCTCTGCCTTCCTCGGTCACAACATTCACACCATACTTGCACAGCAGGCTCTGCACATACTTGTGCCACGGTGTCACCGCCACAGCACCACTAGGACGCCTCCATTCAGCTGTAAACACTTGATTTGGCAGCCGAACGCCCTGCATACGCTGAATCCTGTAGTAGTACTCCAAAGCCCTGTGATGAAGCCACGTATGCAACGGCTTCACACCCCATTCTGCCAAGAGAGCTGAAGAGCATGGGCGCTCCTTGCCACAGCGCATTGCGCATTTGATGATGTCTGTCTGCACTTTGTCAATCAGCTGCAGTTGCCTAGCTGTGGACGGAAACCAAACCTCACTGCCATATTCAACAATGGGACGGACACACGTCAGCAACAGTATGCGTTTAACCTCCACACTGATGCTGCGGCTCTTCCAAATTGGCATGAGCGCACCCTTCAAACGTTGCACCTTAGCCAGCATCTTCTCAAAATGTGTGGTCCATGTACAGGTATTGTTGAACCACAGGACAAGATAGCAGTACTCCAATACAACAGGCACAGGGACATTGTTGCAAACAATGCCGGAGTCGACCAGCTGGCTGGTCTGTCTTGCTGGCAGCACATGCATGACGGCAGACTTCAAGCTGTGGAGCTTGAAGCGCCGCTGGCAACTGTAATTGTAGACAGTTGCAGCCACAGCCTAACTTCAGACAGAGACCTGCAGACAGCAACAAGTCATCAGCCTGCATGGCTGCCACAACTTGGCCTGCAGGTTCGTCACTGGGGCCCATGAGGGTAACGCCAGGGTGCTTTGCATGCACGTTACGCAGCAAATCGTCGATAAACAACAGGTACAGTGTGTCATTGCCAGTGTTGTGGCAGTTGTGCTCGTGTAGGTTGATATGAGTGCATCACTGCTGGTGTCAGCTGCACCGTGCATTTATGCTTTTAAGCTCTGTTTTGGTGTCTTGCTTACGCAGCCTCTTTGAGTTGTATGCAGTACTGAAGTTGTCCCGATTGCTGAGTGCCTGCAGTACAACTGCTTTGGCATTTGCAAGCTTTTCAGGACGTCTCTTGGCCGAGTTGACACGGTGGTGGGCATATGTAACTCACAGAGGTAACAATTGTCACCTTTCTGATCAGAGTTGTATCTTTGAATGTATCATGATTATCATGAGTATGATGAGTTGTATGCTCACCAACCGTGTCAACTCGGCCAAGAGGCGTCCTGAGAAGCTCGCAAGGCTTGCAAGCAGTGCAGGTGAACCGGCGTGGGTGCAGGCAGCAGGTGTGCCAGCTGCCAGCTGCAGGTCTAGAGCAGCTCAGCAACATGGTGTTGCTGCAAGTCTGTGCAGCAGGCCATGTTGCAGACGCCCTGAGCAGCTGTGCAGCTTGCTTGTAGCAAGCATTACCATGCCAGTGTAGGTCAAATGTGTGCTGCGGCTGGGCTAGCTGCCAGCAACAGGGCAGCAGTAGGCTGTGCAGAAGCTCGCTCAAAAGTGGAAGTTCAGATCTAGAGCGCTAGGTGTGGATGTACTGAAATCAGCATGTGCAAGGTTTGTGACATTGTTTCCGTGGTTTGGATGCTGCTCTTGGCCAGCAGGCCGCAGCTTACTTCAACCTGCGGCAGCATGAGATTGCTGAGCCACCAGATCCCTACTGCTAAGCAAGCTGAAGCTTCAAGCACTGCTGCAGTCAGTCAGTCAAGGGTGAACCCTGCCAGCAGTGCAGCTGGAAACACTGTGTACTACACAGAAGCAGCATCCTGGGCCGACACACCATGACAACCATGCAGCAATGGTCTAACCAATGCACACATATGATTTCATGCATGCGGCATGCTTCTTTTACAATACTACGCCCATCTGTAACAGATGCACATTGTGCAGGCCCTACTGCTGGCAGCTGCCAGCCTGGCAGGTGTACTGCAGTGGTACCAGTACAGGATGTATGACCTCAGCTGTTGTACACATTTAGTTAAAGTCGCGACTAAGGGTCAGGAAACTGATGCTCAGCTCTGTGCACCCTGCTCCGAGCGCGAGCACTTGATCAGGCATGTCCCTTTTGGCATGTCAAAGTACACTGCCAGATCAGCTGCTTGTGCACGCTGGGCAGTACTGGTATAAGCACGCGTCACAACTGATCATGTTACACTTGCACGGTTAGGGCGAGAGCTGCCGTGACCAGTAAGCAGTGCTAAGCAACAAGCCGTCTTGACCTGACACTTTGTCAAGCACGGGCAAGACTTCGGGTGTGCCGTTGCAATTTGGTGTACCAGAGTGGTAAACTGTTACTACAAGTCTTGTTATTGCGTGAACTAGCGGCCTGACTGATGTGCTGAACGTGCGTATTCTTGTAGTCGCGGAGCGCTTAGGTGCGTAGCACCACAAGGATTGCCTCAGAAGTACATTGGAAGCAGCGCCTTGAAAGTGAAGCTCGTGCCATCAGCAAAAACATGAAAGGAGAGTCAGCAGCAGCAGCAGCAGCAGCAGCAGCAGCAGCAGCACCAGCAGCACAAAGTGCTACCACCTGTGTATACTTGCTTGACAAACCATTTGTTTACTGGTGTATGCAACACACCTCTACACCTAAGTCATGTCACATGTGCAGTGTACAGCTGCACCTGCATGGCAGCCAGCAGGAGCACCTGGCATGCGCATAGAGAAGTAGCTTGACGCAGACTGTGTCAAGTCTGCACTGCACGTGACATGCGGTGTTGCGCCTACATTTCCACGTGCTGACAGGCTGCTGCTGACGCTTCTCTTAATGCACGCTTTCCGTATCCTGTCCATATGCCGTAGGACTGGTGATTCTGCAGCTGTCGAGCGGCTGGCGCCATGACTTCACCAGCAGCACCACCACCAGCAGCAACAGCGCCGCAAGGCGGCTACGACATGTTCTCTGGGCTGCCAGTGCCTGGTGGCCTCAGTGAGCAGCTGTGGCATGACACACAGGCTGAGGCGATGGAGGCGCTGCACCACCCCTTTGTGCAGGCACTGGCAGCAGGCACGCTGGACAGGTGGGCCAAGGTGCTGTTGTTTCTCTGTGTGTTCCGTTATTATTATTGTGCCTGGTAAGGCCCTGCAAGGTTCAGGGCATGCCGCCGCCTGTGTGTGTGCTGGCGCTGGCAGCAAGAGATTATGTGGGGGTGCTATCTCACTTTTTGCACACCAGCTGCAGCCTGTGTTGTCGAGCAGAAGTGACGGCTGCGCCGTTCCCTTCAAAATAAGCTGTTTCCTATTGTTGTCACTGGCCTCGAAGACTCTGCACATGCACCCTTGTGCTGTCTTGCTCTTGGGCTCCTGCAGCTGGTAGGGCCTGCTGCCACTCACAGCACCCCACCATGCTGCAGCAGCAAACCCCGCAGATGTGCATGCGCCCTGACGTAACACACGGGCGCCGTGCTGTGCTTACCTGCTGATAACACATAACCTGCAGGTCCTGCTTCCAGCACTACGTGTTGCAGGATCTGTTCTTCCTCACGCGCTTTGCGCGCGCGTACGCTGCAGCCATCGACAAGTGCGCGCACAGCCCGCACCTGGGCGCCGCGAAGGCCGTGCTGGCGGAGCTGCTGCTGGGCGTGGACGCCGAGCTGAAGCTGCACGGCAGCTACGCGGCAAAGTGGGGCGTGGCGGTGGACGAGTGGGTGTGGCCCAGTGCTGCCACGTCAGCATACACAGACTACCTGATGGAGGTGGCGACAGACCCAGAGGTAGGCAGGGAGAGGCTCGTCACAGCATGTGTTACTTTTGGATCGTTTCAAACCGGATGTCAGCTGTGGCCACGTCAGCACACATCACCTGACATCAACGGCAACAGCCTCGGAGCAATTGGCGCACAACAAGGAGCCAGCTGTGCCAAGCAGCAATCAATGTTCACCTGCAATGCTGCGCCTGCTGTCACAAGCCCTGACTCTGACTCCACCGCCAGCTGGGACCCCCTTCAACACAAGAATCATGGGCGCTGCTGCTGCTGCTGCTGCTGCTGCTGCAGACGAGTGTCGCGGAGGTGCTTGCTGCCATGATCCCGTGTGCAAGGCTGTACGGCTTCCTGGGGTGCCAGCTGGCAGCAGCGACGAGGGGCCAGCCCCGCCATGCATACAGCGAGTGGGTGGAGACCTACTCCGGTGCAGAGTACCTGGTGAGGCTGAGCAGGCGGAACCTGTTGAGCTGGATACCCTTCTGGTGAAGCACAACACTAGAGGAACTGATACATGAGCAAGCACGGCCAAGTCTAAGACGGCTATGAAATGGGCCGGGTGCTGCAAGGGGCTGGGAGTCTAGGTTGGCTGCAGAGTGTCTGGTGGGGCTTGCAGGGGGGCAGCAGTGAGGTGGTGATCTGCTGATGTGAGCTGCAGCAGCCTGAGAACGCAGCAGCAGGGGTAGGCAGCTGCGTGGTGGTAGGATGGCTGTGCCTGAGGGCACAGGAAGGTGCACGCGCGGGGTGGGGGAGGGGGGGTGGGGTTGCAGTGTCTGACTTTGCGAGAGTCGCTGAGCACCACTGGTTTGTCACTTGCTGAGCTGTGCTGTGCTGTGCCGTGCTGTGCTGTGCTGCTCTGCAGGCCAGCCCCGTGATCAAGGAGGAGCTGTTTGACAAGATTGCACACGCAGTGCCGTACGGTGAGGGCCGGCAGTTCACAGTGAGGCTGCAGGATGGTGCAAGCATACCGCAGTGGACTGTGTTAGCAGCAAGCGTTAGTCTCCTGTCATTGTTGCACACCTGGGGCTCAGGTCTAGGCTGGCCAGCCCAGAAGTTGCATGCAGTTGCATGCGTGAACCAAAGTTTGTTTCAGAAGTGATGTGAGAGGGGCGCCATGGAGGCTTGAATCATGCAGATGCTCGACTGCACATGTTTCTTGCTGATCTGCATGCGTTGCACAACCGACTGCTCCTGACCTTGCAAGCGACGCCGTGCATTGTCAACATGCTTTGTATGCAGCATCAAAGTTTTTTGGGATACCTACGACCTGCTGCAGCCTGTCCGCTGCAAGTCGGGAAGCATGTGCAAGCCCTTCGCAGAGGCCAGACGTCGCAGCTGCACCCGTTCCCAGCCACCGGAATTTGCAACACGACGTCGAATGGTATGACAATAACAATGTGCTGCTGGTGCATTCGATACGCGCAACTCTTAATGATCTCTGGCCATGCCATGTGGCTACTGTGGGTGGTTTGCAGGTCGACTGAAGCAGCTGTACGCACGGGCCATGCAGCTGGAGGTGAACTTCTTCAGTGCACAGCCCAACGGTCCTGCACCACGTGAGCACCGCAGCTGTGTTGGGCACCACAAGCAGTACTGCTGGCAGCGGCAGCAGCGGCACAGGCAGCAGCGGCGTCAGCCCAAGCACATGAGCCTGGCAGATCAAAGTATTAAACCTTGGTTCAGGATACAGCATGGGGTATGGCGTATGTGCCGCTGTGGAATGCAGCCAGCAGCGGCCAGCTGTTAAAGATTGGCAACCTTCCAGTCTCCTGGTTATCCTGCGGCTTACTGCCAGTGTGCATGACACAACTGCTGCTGCTGCTGCTGCCGCTGCTGCAGGCCATGTTGGGCTGCTGGTGTGTGACTTTGACGACACCATCACAGAAAAGGACACCATTGGCGTGCTGATGGCTGCAGCTGTGGAGGCCAATGTCAAGGTGTGAGCGCTAGGGCAGCTTGTGGTCTGTGAAGATAAGTGGTTTCAAACAAACAAACAAACAAACAAACAAACACTGCAGCACTGCTGCAGCCACAAGTAACTGCAAAAACTACATGCAACTGATGTTTGAACAGTGCCCAGTGGACACCCACCATGAAGTCGCGGCTGTTGCGCATGGGTTGCAATCCTCAGCCCGCTCTGTAACTGTGGTGTGCTGCATCCCTACTGAGCATGTGCAACTGTGCTGCTGTGTTTTGCTGTAACTGCTGACGTCTGTGCGCAGTCCTCCGCTGCAGCAGGCGGCTCGCCAGCAGCAGCAGCTGCCCTGAGGCAGCAGCTGAACGCACAAGTCAAAACCCTAGCAGATAACTACATGACAAAGCAGCAACAGCTGCTGGCCTCGCTCCTGCCAGCAGATGATGGGAAGCCAGCAGCAGCAACGAGTGTTACTAACAGTGTCAATAACAAGACATATGACAAGGATGGCCTGCTGGCCTTCTGTGAGGCCCTCAGTGACTTTGACGTCGAGATGAACCAGGTTGTGGTAGATGCTGGTTGTTTGGCAGGTGAGCGGCAGGTGGTGCAGGGCTCCTTCTAGATTTGCTGCAGCGTGCATGCCGTGCTTGTGCCATTGACTTGTGCCATGGCCTGTTGTGTGCATTATGGTGTGCATGCTCTGGTTTCTGGAGCCTGCGACTGCGTGCACATGCAATGCTTGTGCATTGAGGTTTGTGTGCAATGTTTGGCTGCATGTGCTGGTGTACGGCACACGTAGCAGCAGAGGCGCACATCACCTGGTGCCTTGCTCACAGGCTGGACAGCGGAACGCCGGCTGTTCTTGAACACACTATGTTCTGGTGGTCGTGAGCAGCGCTGCCGGCCGCTCTGTCTGCAGCTTACTCCCCATGCCCTACACATGCATGCCGGCGTAGTTACAGCTGCTGCTGACATTGCCTTGTGGCGTGGCAGCAAGCAAGAAGTACCCGATTCTCCAGTTCAGGCAAGCAAGCAGGAAGTACCCAACTCTTTAGTCCAGCCTGCACAGCTCACTCACAGTCTGCCTGTCCCTGTGCCTGCTGTTGCCCATCTGCAGGCCTTACGAAGGCTGATGTCGCAGCAGCTGCTGGCGGCATCGCCTTACGCCCCGGCAGCATGCGCACGCTGTCAGCTGCAGCAGCAGCCGGGCTGCCTGTTGCTGTGCTGTCCGTGAACTGGAGCAGGAGCCTGATGGAAGCAGTGCTGCAGCCAACAGCAGCAGCAGCAGCAAATGGCCAGCCTCAGCAGCGGCAGCAGCAGGAGCAGCAGCAGCAGTTGGAGATCTATGCCAATGAGCTGGCATGGGGCCCTGAGGGCGTCAGCACGGGTGACCTGCGGCGGGAGGTGCAGTGTGGCAGGGACAAGGGTCGGGTGATGGATGCGCTGCTGAAGCAGCACCAGAGCAGCAGCAGCAGCAGCAGCAGAGGGGCGGTAGTGTATGTGGGAGATTCGTCGTCGGACATCCTGCCGCTGCTGAAGGTGAGCTGGCGTTGGCGACGGGCGCGTGCTGAGACAGGCGGCGGCAGCAGCAGCAGCAGGGAAGGAGCAGTGCGGCAGCGCAGTGGCAGCACATCAAGCATGCGGCTGCAGGCTCGTTGCACTGGTGTGCGGAAACTTCTATTAAACTAGGGCACTCTGTGCTGCAGCAGGTGCACAGCAAACATCTGTGCAACTTTTGATGGCTGCACAGAGCTGACAGGCGTAGCAGTAACACTGGCTTGATGTGTTCCTGCTTGGTGCAGGCCGACTACGGCATTGTCATTGGAGGCAACAGGCTGCTGCACATGGCGCTGGAGGCGTTTGGCGTATCACTGCAGCCACTCTGCAGCGCACCCATGACACCCGCCAGCAGCAGCAGCAGCAGCAGCGGCAGTGGGTCAGTGCTGTATGCGGCAAGCAGCTGGCAGGAGATTGCAGCTTTCCTGTTTGGGCCGACTTGGCACGACACAACCAGCGGCAGCAGCAGCAGCAGCAGCAGCAGCGGCGCCATCCCATGCGCAGCAGCAGACAGCAGCAGCAACAGCATGATCAGGGTGCCAACCGGCAGGGGTGCTGCTGTGGTGGCAGCGGCAGCAGCGGCTGCAGCAGGGTCCCTTGGTGCTGCCGCTGCTTTGGGCCTGAGTCCCCCGCCGGTGCTGACCATAGCTGGGTCTGACACTGGTGGCGGTGCTGGCATCCAGGCAGACCTCAAGGTGTGTTAGTAACAGTGTCATATGTTGTTTTTGAGTGTATGTACATCCAGCTGGCTTGGGTGCGTGTGATGTCGTGCTGTACAGAGCTGCGCCACACTGCAGGCAAGACCACAGCACAGAACAGTGTGATGCAGCAAGGGCTGCTGCAAGTGCCCGGGTGCAGTAGACGTGGCAAGGCATGCACCAGGTACTGGTGCATGCTGCCAAGCAAGTTGTGTTCCTGACCTCACACTGAAGCTTCTTGAGCTTGTCGATCTGCCATGTCCTGCTCGCTGCTGCGCTGCCGCCCGCAGACCATTATGGCGAATGGCGGCTATGGCATGACCGTGCTGACAGCGCTCACAGCGCAGAACTCCAAGGGCGTGCAGGGCATCTTTGCCGTGCCCCCCGCCTTCCTGCAGCAGCAGCTCGCCAGCGTTTTTGACGACCTGCCTCCCGCAGCAGTCAAGACAGGCATGCTGCCAGACGCAGCCGCCGTCGAAACTGTAGCAGACACGCTGCGGCGGTACGGGGCGGGCGGCAGCGGTCAACCAACGGCAGCAGCGGTGGTGCGGTCAACGGTGCTGGCAGGAAGCCGTTTCGTGCCGCGCCCGGCAACATGCGGCCGCAGGCACTGCCGGTGGTGGTCGACCCTGTCATGGTCAGCACCAGCGGGCACTCCCTGGCGAAGCAGAGCGTGTGCGCAGCGCTGAAGCAGCACCTAATTCCTCTGGCTACGATGATCACGCCAAACCTGGCAGAGGCGCAGGCGCTGCTAGGTGAGCCGCAGCTGCATGTGCATGCTGCTGCTGTGATGTAGCTGCTGGTGGGATGCTGCTGGTCGGCTACCTGTTTGCTGGCCTGGTGTATGATTACAGGCGGTTGTGTAAAAAAAACATGCCCATTAGCGTCACCTCAACTGGTGTTGAGTGTGGTCCTGCAAGGGGGCCGCATGCGGATTCGTGCTGCGCGGTGCTCCTCAGGAAGGCGTGGGTGAGAGCGACTGCCGCCATGTTGTCACATTCTGGCAGCTTCTTCATGGACGCCCGTTGCTGCCAAAGAAAGCACTCTAATGTTTGCTGATGCGTGGCCGATGGTGTTGAGTGTGCCGACGTCGTTTCCCTGGACCTGCTGCTGCTGCTGCTGCTGCTGTGGCACGTGCTGGGCAACTTGGACTCCGTTACAAGACTTGCAGCAAGCAGCAAAGTGCAGGAACGCGCTGATTTGCAGTGTGGCCGCCGCCTCCCTAATTTGTCGTCGTCTGCTGCTGCTGCAGGCGATGGGCGCAGGCTCGAGTCCCTCGAGGACATGCAGCAGGCAGCGGCAGACCTCCTCAGGCTCGGCTGCACGTCAGTGCTGATCAAGGGCGGCCACCTGGCAGAGAAGAAGCAGAAGGACAGGCAGGCGGCAGCTGCAGCAGCAGGTCCCGGCTTGCAGGAATCGTGCCGCCAGCAGCAGCAGGATGAGGAGGTGGTGTATGCGGTGGATGTGCTGTACGACGGCACGGCCTGCTACTACTTCACCGCGCCGTTCATAGAGACGAGCAACACGCACGGCACGGGGTGCACGCTGGCGGCCGCGATCGCGACTGCTCTCGCAAACGGCCAGACGCCTGTTCAGGCGGTGCAGACGGCCAAGGACTACCTCACGGCGGCGCTGGCCGCCAGCGTGGGCTGGGACTGGGCGCGGGCCGCAGCACCCGTTCAACCACGGGGCAGGGTTTGGCAGGGTTGCCGGCGGCCCCATGGGCTTGGCAAGTGACAAGGTGGAGCGGCCGGTCAAGCACAGGCTCAACCCGGTCGACCTGCGCATGTACGTGGTGACGGACGCTGGGTGCAACGCCAGGTCGGGGCGCACGCTGCTGCAGGTGAGGCGCGCTGGTGTTGCTCGCAGGAACGGTCTTTGCAACAAAGCCATGCCTGCGTTGTGCGTCGTGCTTGCAATCAGCGAGGGACCGCGTCTTGATGTTGTGCCATGACTGTCTCCCGATCAATTATTAATTAATTGGCGCTCGTCTGACGCTGATTGATCCAGCACGCTGAAAGCACCCACTGTGCATCCCTGCTTGCTGTGCTGGTGTCTTGGGCGTTGGTGCCATCTTCTAGTGCAGCGGAAAGCCGCATGCTGGTGCTGTGCTGGTTGATGTGGATTGCTTTGGCGTTCCATAACAAACAAAGGGGACTTTGCATGTATCATCTGGATGGACACAAGCTGCTGGATGGTGCGCTCGTCTTTCCTATGTCACGCCTTGACACCATGCTCATTTGGGGGCGGCTGGAACCGTCTCAAATGGTGACTGGACCCATGTGTAACTACTGTATCTTAAAATAACATGCCCCGACTGCTGCCGGCCGCAGGCTGTGGAGGGGCCGTGGCGGGCGGCGCCACGGTCGTGCAGATCAGGGAGAAGGACATCGACGGCGGCCGCTTCATTGAGGAGGCGCGCGCGGCTATCAGGGTGGGTGCAGGGGATGACGCCCTAACATCAACAACACTACATGCATAGCAGGAACCATGCTTCCGGCATCTGGTTTTGGGAAGATCCTTAACAGTGACGGGCCCGCACACGCCTGCAGCGCGCGAGCCGGGAACATGGCCGCGCGCTCTCGACATGCGTCATATGCCGCCCAGGCAAACAGACAGTCACAACAGCCAGCGACCATCAAGTTTGCAGTGTCTTTGTGTCTTTTCTGTATATGCCTCATGCCTCCAGCCTCCCCCTTGCGGGGGCTACTGCAGAGGAGACTGACGCCGACCCGCTGGCGTGCTGTGTGCTGTGTGCTGTGTGGCGCGCTGTGTGCCGTCCTGCAGCTGTGCCGGCCGCGCGGCATCCCCGTGATCATCAACGACCGCGTCGACGTGGCCATCGCTGCCGGCGCGGACGGCGTGCACGTCGGCCAGTCGGACATCCCCGCGCGCCTCGTGCGGCAGATGATCGGGCCTGACAAGATCCTGGGCATCTCCGTCAAGACGCCCGCTGAGGCAGCAAAGGCGCAGGTGGGGGCGTGCGCGCTGCGGTTGCTGTTGTGACTGTGGGGTGCGGGTCGACCTCGATGGCGTTGTGCGGCAGGTGACAGGGGCTGATGAGATCGTGGGCATGCCCGTCAAGGTGCCTGCTAATGCAGCAAAGGCGCAGGTGGGGCGTGCGCGCTGCAGTTGCTGTAGCAATTGTGGTTTGCGGGTCAATGGCGTTGTGCGGCAGATGACAGGGGCTGATGAGGTGCTGGGCGCATCCGTCAAGGCGCCTGTTTAAGCAGCAAAGGCGCAGGTGGGTGTGCTGCTGCTGGTTGCTGCGTGGCGTGTCCATGCAGCATGGTGCTGACTCGGAGCGGCAGGTGTTGCGGTTGATGCTGCCCGACTGGGTCCTGGGGGTTGTCATGGAGGCCCCCGCAGAAGCAGCCCAAGGCTGGCGAGGGGCGCTGGCCGTTGCCGCCAGTGCTGCGGTGTGTGGAGTAGTGGTGCGGGGAGGGGTGCGGGTGCAGCGCGGCAGATGACAGCCGCTGAGTTCGTCGTGGATGTGTCCGTCAAGACGCCTGCTGCAGCAGCAGAGGCCCAGGAAGGGCATGTGCACCACAGTTGCCGTTGTCCACTGTGGGATGCGAGTTGACGTCCTTGTGCGCCAGATGGCACGGCCCTCATGGGACCTCAGGGGTCTCCCGCAAAGACGCCTGCTGCAGCATCACAGGGGCACCGGATGGGGTGCAGCTGGCCACGCCTGATGTCGGTGTGTGCAGCGCTGCTCCTGATGGTCTTGGCTGCTTCCGATACGCTGCTCTGCCAGTGCTTGCATGCATGCGTGTGCTATGCATTGGTGCTCGCGCTTTACCTTTTGTGTCTGTTCTTGACATCACTTTGTCCTTGTTGCAGACAACCTTGGAGAGGGAGTCGGCTCCGTCAGCCACCATACTCTCATCTGCTGCAGTAACAGCATGTGGTTGCTTGTGCTGCTGTCTGCAGGCTGACGGTGCAAATTCATGTTTGGTGTGGGTGCAATTCCTACATACTGGCTCCACGCAACCCGGCTGCACGCTTGCTTAGCCTGCTGCTGCTGCTGCTGCTGCTGCTCCCCTGCAGGCCGACGGCGCCGACTACGTTGGCGTGGGGGCAGTCTTCCCAACCGGCACCAAGGCCAGCTCCGTCATTGGGCTGGCAGGAGTGTCGGAGGTGTGCCGGTCTGCGTCGCTGCCTGCTGTCGCAATCGGCGGCGTCAGCGCGCACAACGCGCAGGAGACGATCGCCGCGGGCGCTGGCGGCCTTGCGGTGGTGTCTGCGGTGTTTGCTGCGCCTGACGTGGAGGCGGCCACCAGGCAGCTCCGGCAGGCAGTGGACAGGGCGCTGGAGCTGCATGCGGCACAGCAGCAGCAGCAGCAGCAGCAGCAGCAGGCAGGGTTGGTGTCGGCTGTCGTTGCATGAGAAGGGTGCAGGAGCTGCTGCTGCAAGGGGAGTTGAAGCAGGCCAGGTAGCTGTGGCACTACATCTGCCTGCGGCGCAGCAGCAGCAGCACCTGCACCTGCGGCAGCTGTGGTCATGTGAGAGGTAGTGAGTCTGCAAGCAGCCCAAATGCAGTGTTGGCGCAGGTGTACTTGCAACGGCCATACCCGCAGTGTTCAGTCAGGAACTTGGCTGGCTGTCAAGCTTATAGATTGGCAAAGTACTGTGAAGTTTGCGGTGTTGCTGCTGGATGGGTTGGGTTGCAGATGGTGTTGGCACAGCTGGTCGTGGCGAAGCCAAGATGGTGTTGCATGTCACGCACATCGCATGGCTTTGCCTTGTCATGCTGCTGGATGCTTGACTGCCAGCTTGAAGCTTATAGCTTTGGAAAACCATCAAGCGGTCTCGCCGGGGTCAGGTCATCCTCAGTGTGGTATGTTCAGCAAAAGGGGCAGGTGGCGCTTGCGGTGTCTGCAGACAGGTGGTGCTTGCGGTGTCTGGTGTGCGGCAGATGTCACCTGACCATCTCAGGCTGTCACTGCACATGATGTACATGACATCATGATCATGCTTTGCCAATGAGTCTGCAGTAAGATGCTGCGGCCGTTTTGCAGTTTGAGTGCTGTAATCCCTGCATTTTGCTTCGCAACGTGTGCCTGTCTGCCACCATCCACGCTGCAGCCAGTCGGCCGTGGCGGCCATCGGCTCTGTTGTGATGGTGCAGCCGCAGGTGTGTACAGTGATATACCTCTACACCGTTCACTAGTCTGCAAGGCTCTAAGGACGGTATACGGGGGTAAACGGTGTATCCAGGGGTAGTGCGTTTAGCGGCCTCGAAGCGGCCTGGAGGACCGCATAACCTACTGTGCTTGTTATGATGTTAATGCTGCGCGACAGGGGTCCGTTTTGTTAAGTTGCTATAGGCCAAACGTCATCCCTTCGACACACAGCCTGTACTTGGCCATGCTGGCTGAAGCGCAGCAGCAGCAGCTGCTGCCACCAACAGCTGTCTGCAGACACAGCAGTTCTGCAAGTGCATAGTGGCACCACATGCACCATGACGTCCTGGCAGCACCACAGCTGCTCTGCAGTGCAAGCACACAAGTAACCATACACAAGTGGCAGGCCTAGCCTGTTCTTGCCACGTAGCTGAAGATGGATTCCTGGCGCGCCCTGTCAATGCGCATGCGGTAGAGAGCATCAGCAATGCTGCTTGCAGAAGTGCGCATAGCAGGGCTCACAACGGTCACAGGGGCATCACGCATGAAGCAGGTCAGGACACTACATGCTGAAAGGATTGCATGTGAAACGTTGGAACACTCCACTCTGAGTCGGTATGTGGCTCATGTGCATCCCACTCATGTTGATGCTATGGGTTTCAGGAGTCCTAGGCCGTACTTGCGTTCAGTGGCAATTCCACGTGGTATTGAATTGCTGTTGCGTGTTCGTATGGGTTGTCGGTGTGTACATGAGCGTACTAGGCAGTTTGGCGGTCGCAGAGCCAACTCCACTTCAGGATGCCCTTGTTGTGGTGCAGAAGTTGAGTCTTTGTCACACTTCATGTTTGATTGCCCTGCTACTTCTGTTCAGAGGGATAGTATGTTTGCTGAGATCAGATCCCTGCCTGGTTGCGCTGAAAAGTTGCGCAGCGTTTTGTCCATGGCTGATTCGTCAATCAAGGTGTTGCGTTTTGTATCTGATGATATTTGGGGCAGTTCTGGAAGATGTCGGATGGTGTCACCGTGTATTGCTGCTTTTCTTGTCAAGTATTGGGATGTGCGCAATGCATGCAAACATTCTGGCCAGAATGTCCATGGAGCAGTGCTCCCTCCTCTTTCCGCCCCGGTGGGGCGCGTGGCCGATGGCGCTGATGCTATGGCTTGAATGGGTAATATGATGATGATGAGGGGCATCACGCATGAAGGTCTGCAGCACAGCCAGTGCCTGCTGCGCCTCCTGCAGGGTCACAGCCTTCGCAGGCTCCACATCATCAGCATCCCCCTCCAGCACTGTCACACCAGTTGCTGCTGCCTGCAGTGGCGGCATAAGTCAACCCGGCCACGATAGCCAACACAGCCTCTAAAAAGAACACCATCAGAATAGATTTGCCATAAAACAGCGGGATCAGACGCAGAAAACGCAGGATTTGGGCAAACCGATACACCGTTTGTCAGTGAGGCCAGGGCTCAACGAAGGACGGTAACGGTGTACAGGGAAACGGTGTATCGGGGCGGAAAACGCCCTGCGGAGGTCGTTTGCACAGGCTAAAGGACGGTATAAGGGGGTAAACGGTGTATCGGGCAACGGTGTAGAGGTTTATCACTGTAGTAGTTCTTGTGTTCGTTGATGCCTGCACGGCGGATTGCTTCCTGACTGTAACCTTTCTTGAACTGTGCAGAGGAGCAGTGGGTGACGTGCTTTACCCTTCATGCAGAGGATAATCTGTCGGACGTCAGTTCAAATTGTCAAGCCCTGAACGATCACAAGAGGCTGCAAATCATTATCATTGAACATGGCGGAATTGGCAGCCATCGCGTAGGCTGTTACGAAGGGGCGTGGTTGCGGCATCGCTTTGGCCGGTCGTGACGGAGCTGTGAACTGCCACGACAGCAATTCCGCAACGGGTGCGGCAGACCAGATGACAAACTTGACTGCTCACGTAAAGTGCTGTTGAAATGAGTTCACAAACTACATACCACTCATTCCTTTGATCGACCAAGTAACTACTAGCAGCGCGTTGCATGACATTGTCGCCAGCAGTAGCAGCAGCGACAAGCAGCAGCACCACACCACCACCGCTCATTCCCCATGTTAGCTCTGCAAGAGGCCTACGACGCTGATCAATCACCAAGTGACTACGAATTTGCTCTTAAGGCACTGGACAGGCCTGTCATCTCTGCTGATGAGGCGGCAGCCGTGGTGGAGCGCCACTGGGGATTGCGCGTGCTGTCTGTCAAAGAGCTGGGGAGCTACGAGGATCGGAACTACCTGGTAAAAGGTATGAAGCACTCTGGATGAAGCATAGTTCCTTGATGCTGCTGAGTTGCTGCAGCACCTGCTGCGTGCACGTCACACAGCTGTGCCTAGTGCTGCAGGTGGCGCTGACTCATGATGGTGATGCGCCGCTGACGCTGCTGCTGCTGCTGCTGCTGCTGCTGCTGCTGTGGTTTCTGCTGCTGCTGCCGCCGTTGGTGTACCTGACCCATCTCTATGTACTGCAGTTGCTGTTGTAGATGCAGCGCAGCAGCAGCACGCGCAGCAGCGGGTGCTCAAGGTGACCAATGCAGTGCACTCCAGCATCCCTGGCTTTCTGGAGGTGAGAAAGCAGCAGTAGACCTCAACTGCCCTTGCATTGCTGCAAGTGGCTCCTGCTGCTGCTGCTGCTGTGTGCTGTGGCGCACAGGAGGCTCACGGCAGCGCCATCTTTGTGCGTGCATTGTGCACAACGTCGACCACTTGAAGCAGGGTTGAGTCAAAATGTGATTCACACCAAACAAGAGCTGTACACCTGCTGCAATGTCTTGCCCGCAGATGCAGACCACTTTGCTTGGCGACCCACTGTTGAATGGCTTGCACCGCCCTGCTGCTATGCCCACAATGTACTGCCTGACACCCTGTACTGCTGTACTGCTGCCGCAGGCCCAGAACGCGCTGTTTGGCCACCTAGGGTTTCACGGCCTGCGCTGCCCTGCTGCTGAGCCAACGCTGGCTGACAGCAGGCTGATCGTGGCGAGCAGCTGCCTGGGGGTGCCAGCAAGGTGCGGCTGCTGTAACGTACCCGGGACACACTCAAGTCCAGCACCAAGGTGGGCTGCTGTTTTTTTGGGGGGTTCCCCAACCAAGGGGGTCGCACACACCAGGCCAGTGCTCTGGCCTCTTCAGCTCCGCAGATTGCAGGGCCAGGTAGGTTCCCAACCCATGCCCACCAAGTAATGTGCGTTAGGCGCCGCCAAACCTGCCAAATGGGCTGGCTTGCACGTTCGGCATGTATCTCCTCTACTGCATGGTATCATGTTCTGTGTCCGCAAGGGTCCCCTTTCCTTTGGCGCGACAGGCAGACACATACATGCATAGAGAGAGCGTGCTATGACCCAGGAGGGGCCTTACGGCGGGGGTTCGATTCCTGCTGTGTGCACATGAGCAGGGGAAACTCGGCGTCCCTACACAACCTGGCACTCCCTGGGCCGTGTTGCGCCGTCGGCAATTACATCCTGCACGGCTGTGTCGACTGGCGCTGGCAGTACATGCGACCGGTGCATTGCTGCTGCTGCTGCCGTGCTGCTGACCTGCATGCCGCATCTGCGTCTCCATTTCGTTTGCAGACGCCTCGACTGCTGCGCTCTGTTGGGCGCTACCTGGCGCGTGTGGATGCTGCCCTGTCGGATTTTGCACACCCAGGCATCAGGCTGACGCACGACTGGGCGATCGAGCGAGTGCTGGATGCAGTGCAGCAGTTCGGCCGCCTGCTGCCAGATGACACGAAACGGTGCGGGTGGGGGTGGGTGTTGTGCTGCTACCAAGGGACCACCCAGCAGCTGCTGTGTTCATCTACAGTTTCGTTTGCTTCTGCTGCTGCTGCTGCTGCCCCTGCTGCTGCTGTTTCCTCGGGACCTGAGCCGCGCTGCAGCTCACGCCTGTGTTGTCGCTGGCTGCTTCTGACGCCTTGTGTGCCCCGCCCCTGCTGCTGCTGTGACGCCTTGTGTGCCCCGCCCCTGCTGCTGCTGTGACGCCTTGTGTGCCCCGCCCCTGCTGCTGCTGTGACGCCTTGTGTGCCCCGCCCCTGCTGCTGCTGTGACGCCTTGTGTGCCCCGCCCCTGCTGCTGCTGTGACGCCTTGTGTGCCCCGCCCCTGCTGCTGCTGTGACGCCTTGTGTGCCCCGCCCCTGCTGCTGCTGTGACGCCTTGTGTGCCCCCCCTGCTGCTGCTGTGACGCCTTGTGTGCCCCCCCTGCTGCTGCTGTGACGCCTTGTGTGCCCGCCCTGCTGCTGCTGTGACGCCTTGTGTGCCCCGCCCCTGCTGCTGCTGTGACGCCATGCACAGGGCTGCTGCCTGGCAGGTTGCCGACCTGTTCAAGCAGCACGTGCTGCCTGCTGACAGCCAGCTGCGCAAGCAGGTGAGCATGAAATGCGCACACACGCTCTGCAGGGTCACTCGCAGACAGCAGCAACCAAGCTGGCGCGAGATGCGTTGCAATGTGCTGATGCATTTCCACACTGATAGCTGCACCCACAGCAGCAGCGCACGCATACCTGCGCATTATAATGCTGCGCTTGTTTGGCCTACTGCGGCAGGCACACCAGCTGCAGCCTGCTTAAGGTTGTACATGTACAATGTTGGTTGATGTGTGAGTGTTGCCGCTGCTGCAGCTGATCCACGGCGATGCCAATGAGAACAACATCATTGTGGATGCAGCAAGGCAGGAGGTGACAGCACTCATTGACTGGTGAGACGACAGCAACAACAGCAGCAGCAGCAGCGGCAGCAGCGGCAGCAGAACTGAAGCAGGCAGCTGCGTCAGCAGCTGCAGCCAGATATGCTTCCAAACTGCCTGTGCAGCTGCCGGCTGTGAACTAGCTCAGCTGCGCAGTACAAGACTCTACAACATTGATTGAAAAGTATTAGTCACACAACAAGTCGTGCCTTGCCGCATCAGGGCGCTTGCATGTGTGCATCACAGCTCTGTTGCCCTTCCTTAACAGATACAATACAAGCAGTGTGTCACACACGTGCACGCACACATGGTCCCACCGCCCGCCCACTCTGCCTCCACTGTGCTGCTGCAGGTCTGATGCCATGGTTGCCTGGGTGGTGGCTGAGGTGGCGATTGCAGCAGCGTATGTGCTGCTTATGACAATGAGCGAGCCTCAGGCTGAAGCAGCAGCAGCAGAGGAGCAGGCACTGCAGGCAGTGGCGCATGTGGTGGTGAGTCCTGAGGGGTTGGGCTTCAAAACTTTGTCGCCGATCACAGAAGGCAGCAGCAGCAGCAGCAGCAGCAGCAGCAGCAGCAGAGGAGCCTGCAGTGGCACATGTCCTGATGGGTCCACAGGGATTGGGCTTTGACCTCTGAAGCCAGAAACCTTAGCCTCTCAAGCAGATGGCAACAGCAGCAGCAGCAAGCAGCAGCAGCAAGCAGCAGAGAGTAGGCACTGCCAGCAGTGGCGCATGTGGTGGCGAGATTGCAGCCAGGGTCTCCATTGGGTGACGTGCTAGGGTTTGTGCAGGCTAAGTATTGCCTGGGGTTGTTGGAGGGGAGGAGCAAGACAGCACACAGCGGTGCAGATTTGTGCACCGCAGTGCATTCTTCAGTTTGGCCTGCGGATGGGTGGTATCCGCCCCACATGCGGCAGCGGCAGCAGCAGCAACAGCACCAGCAGCAACAGCACCAGACAATCCTGCTTTTCCCTGGCAAGACTACGCTGCAGATCGCATGTGCTGACTGGCCTGCGGTAATTGGCACGCATGCAGGCGGGCTTCCAGCAGCAGCAGCCTCTCAGCGAGAAGGAGTGGCAGCTGCTGCCGGTGCTGATGGCTGGCCGGCTGATGCAGAGCACTCTGATAGGCACCTACACAATCAGCAGGGTGAGTCAGCCACAGCGCGGCCTGTCAGTATCAGTCTTTTACCATCTTAATTGCTTTGCTTTGAGGGCAGCGCTGCTGGCAGCCTGCTCATGATGCAAGGCGGGCTATTGAGGGTGTTGACACAGCAAAACTTGCTGCACATGCCATCATGCTAGAGCAAAG